>JAJDFG010001484.1:0-34519 GCA_021039105.1 Scomber colias
GTAGGAAGGAAGGAATGAAAGGAGGAAGGAAGGAGGGAGGGAGGAAAGGAGTAAGGAGGGAGGGAGGAAGGAAGGAAGGAAGGAAAGGAGTAAGGGGGAGAGGGAGGAAAAGGAGGAAGGAAGGAAGGATGGAAGGAAATGAGGAAAGGAGGATGGAAGGAGGGGAAGAACAAGCGAAAAATTAAAGAAAGAGGGAGGAAGGAAGGAAGGAAGGAAGGAAGGAAAGAAAGAATAATATAACAAGAATAACAAATAGCTCCAACATTACCCCGAACCAGGAGGCCTGGACGTCATCCAGCCGCAGCCGAGTGTCTTCTATCTGCATGAGCTCCGGGGATGGCAGGAGAGCTGTAGCCCAACACGAAGCCAAAGCTCATGGGGCCGAGGACGGTATGCGAACGTGGCCAGGTACAAGTTCCTGTTCTTCACTTTGCTGCAGAGAGAGAGAGAGAGAGAGAGAGAGAGAGAGAGAGAGAGAGATAGAAAGAGGAAAAGAGAGAGAGAGGAAGAGAGAGAGGAAGAGGAAAAAGAGAGGAAGAGAGAGAGGGAGAGAGAGAGAGAGAGAGAGAGGGGAAGAGAGTGAGAGAGAGGAAGAGAGAGAGAGGGAGAGAGAGAGGGAGAGAGGAAGAGAGAGAGAGGGAGAGTGAGAGAGGGGGAAGAGAGTGAGAGAGAGGGAGAGAGAGAGAGAGAGAGAGAGATGAGAGAGAGAGAGAGAGAGAGAGAGAGAGAGAGACAGAGAGACAGAGAGACAGAGAGGGACAGAGAGAGAGAGAGAGAGGGAGAGAGGAAGAGAGAGAGAGAGAGAGAGAGAGAGAGAGCATAAAGTATGCAGTAAAGGTTAAAGGTCACAGTTTCACATGTGATCAACAGATAGTTCAGCTGCTTGTAAAAATGTAAAAAAACTGAATTCTGCAGATTCATCATAAAGTGACTTTTAAAGGGTGAATCTGTAAAAAAAAAAAATTAAATTGTGTTTTAAAGAATTAAACTGATGTGATTTATAATCTCTTCATGCTTTACCCTACATGAGTAAAACCACTGATAACATGTTTTATTTTCATATCACACTAACCCTAACCCTGACTTTAACACAGTAATGTTACATTTAATAAACATTTTAAACACTAAGGATAAAAACACACTTTCATCTTCATTTTTATTGTGATATATGAGGTTAACTTTTGGATGATTTGTTCCATGCAGGGCGGCGGCAGTAATTCTACATGATCTTAGATGAGCTGGTGACATAATATTATAGTTTATTGACTGTAAGTGGAAATATTTGATGATGATGATGATGATGATGATGATGATGATCTGATCTCATGTTATCATTCTAAACATTTCTGTTGTCCGGGATTATTGATTTCAGGCAAGCTGTAAATAACTAACAATATCAGAGTTTAGTCTTTATATAATGTGCAGCACAGTTCATCCCTTTGAGGACAAATCTGATCATTTAAAATCTGACTTTTCCTACATTTGAAATATATTGATATCAGAAAACAATACCTTTTAATTCTTCTTTTATATTGTGACAGTAATTATAACCACATTGCTGAGTCCTGGGTCCTTGCATGGTATAAAATACAATAAACTGATCCTTTGACACTTGCTTTAGTTGTGTAATCCTGCACACTGAACATTAGCTTTGGTTAGTTTATCTGCTTATTAGAAGTTTGCTTTCATCTATAGCGTCTATTCACTCTGGACAAGGGATCCATTATCAGCTGTTTGTCTGGTTTATCCCAGTTTCTCTGTTACAGGTTCTTTGGGGGGGGTTGTATTAATTTGTATTAGTAGTTTTGTAGTTTTGTATTCATATCCTCAGAGATGTTCTAAGGAAAGAGGATGTTGTACTGATGCACACATTGCAAAACCCCCTGAAGCAAATTTGTAATATTAATAGTTGTGATATTGAGCTATATACAAATGAAAATGTCCTTGCATTGAAAGTAAGTGGTGAAGCTTGACTGTATTACTTCATAATGTTAACATAACTTATCTGTATAAACTTGAGGTCCAGTGTGACTAACACAACTGAAGCAACCTTCATGACTCTGCTAATTGATTTTCATGCTGCACGAGAGTGAAAGGAAATGAATGAACCATTGAATAGCATGAAAAGTGCATTAAATAAAAAGAGTCTGAAACACAGCAGCATTGTTTGGAGAAATGATTATTATCACTAATGTTAAGTACATATGTTTAGTAATAAGTGGGTGACATGTTAAGTCAATGGACAGTCTCTTCACAGTTTAACAGTTGAGTTATGTGTCGATAAAGCAGTGTGATCGTGTGTTACTGACCTCAGATAAGCTTCCTGCTCTGATATGAGTCCAGTCGGATCCTCATCTCCTCCCTCTGCATCCAGCAACCTTCTCCTCTCATTCTGGATGTCCATACTGACAGCAGCAATGTTTTCCTGATGAGCTTTTACCTTCTCCTGATGTGACCCAAAAACCAAAACAAACCCCAGCTACGGTACAAACAGGACGCCGCGCAGCCACAGGAGGACGCGATCAGAGAGACATTAACTAGATATAAAGAAAAGAAGATGAGATATGAACACAAGACATCTCAGCTGAGAGGATCTGACCTGCTAATAAACAGCTTTCTGCTTCCTCCCACCAGCTGCTAACTTGCTTTGTCAACGTTTCAGTCAGCTGACCATGTGTTAGCTCCTGGAGCCGGCTTCCGCTTTTCAAAATAAGAGTATTCACCTTACGTAGCTGGCTAGTTGAACTTAATCAACTCTTAATCAACTCTCGTCTTAGCTACAACATTATTAGCGCTACTGAAATATTTATTATTACACTAACATAATATATATTAGGCGTTTGTTTAACTACGGCGGAAGAGGCAGCGGATGAACTCTCGCTTTGGAAAATAAAAGGCATGTTGAAGCTGGTTTCCATGGTGACCTCCCAGCGTTCTAAATTGGTTTCCGTGGTGACCTCCCAGAGTTCAACGTTGGTTTCCATGGTGACGTCCAGAGTAAAAGTTTGCCAGCTAAAGTGGAATAAAGAAAGAGGAAGTAAATAACGAACTAAAACTGAACTTCAGAGAGTTTAATATCATCTGTTTGACACAATGGACACTTCTGAGGAGAGAAATGAACAAACGGTAATATATTAATGTTTTATTTAAAGCAGTAATGTTTAATAAAAAGTTACTAACTGGTTACTGTCTGGCGGGAAACTAAAGTTGAGTCTATTGTATGTTAGAGGTAATACAGTTTGAGGTACTAGTAGGCTACTTTACTGCAGTACAGTTTGAGGTACTTGTACTTTACTTTAGTACAGTTTGAGGTACTTGTACTTTGCTGTAGTACAGTTTGAGGTACTTGTACTTTATTGTAGTACAGTTTGAGGTACTTGGACTTTACTGCAGCACAGTTTGAGGTACTTGTACTTTACTGTAGTACAGTTTGAGGTACTTGTACTTTACTGTAGTACAGTTTGAGGTACTTGTACTTTACTGTAGTACAGTTTGAGGTACTAGTACTTTACTGCAGTACAGTTTGAGGTACTTGTACTTTACTGTAGTACAGTTTGAGGTACTTATACTTTGCTGTAGTACAGTTTGAGGTACTTGTACTTTATTGTAGTACAGTTTGAGGTACTTGTACTTTACTGCAGTACAGTTAGAGGTACTTGTACTTTACTGTAGTACAGTTTGAGGTACTTGCACTTTACTGCAGTACAGTTTGAGGTACTTGTACTTTACTGAAGTACAGTTTGTGGTACTTGTACTTTACTGTAGTACAGTTTCAGGTACTTGTACTTTACCGTAGTACAGTTTCAGGTACTAGTACTTTACTGCAGTACAGTTTGTGGTACTTGTACTTTACTGCAGTACAGTTTGAGGTACTTATACTTTACTGTAGTATTTCAATGTGATGCTACTTGCTACTCCACTACATTTATTTAACAGCTTTAGTTACTTTTCAGATGCAGATTTTAAACAATGGATAATATAACAAGCTTTTAAAATACACAACACATTGTTCAACCTTTTTGTCTTTTGATGTCTTACACATTTCATTTTCAGTAATACTTTAACTACATCAAACTCATTATAGTTATGTAGCTACTTTTACTGTAATACTTTAACTACATCAAACTCATTACGTACTTTTACTTTAGAAGGATTTTGCCTGCAGGACTTTTATTTGTAATAGAGTTAATTATAAACCCGATGTGATCAGATCAGAAGGAAAGAAGCATTTCCATTCAGACTTAACGGTGTGATACAGACAAGTTTAAGGGTCAACTAGAGTGAAAGTGTGTTTGTAGAGGGGGTAGAGGTTTCACTGTACTCAGTGATTTGTCAATAATGAAATCAAGACTTTGAATATAATTGATTCTTCATCATGCTGCCGACACCCTGATTCATGCTTTTATAACATCCAGACTAGAGTACTGCAACAGCATCTTATACGGCTCATCATCCAAACTCCTCAATAAACTCCAATACATTCAGAACTCCGCTGCCCGCCTGCTCACCCACACCCGCAAACTTATAGTTAAAGGACAGGTTCACAATTTTTTAAGTGTTTAAAACAACAGTTAGGAGCCTAAATGAACATTAAAGCAATTTTTCTTGCTTCATACTGACCATTAAAAGATAACTTCATAATACACTTACAATGGAAGTGATGGAGGACTAAATCCACAGTCCTCCTTCTGTGTAAACATGGATTTCAAAGTTGATCTGAAGCTAATATGAAGCTTCAGCATCCAAATGAGTCAAATCTTCATCTTCTATTTTTCAACGTTACAGTGTTTTTAATAGCAAAGTCTTTTTGTTACTATACTTCCACGGCAGCTCAACAGGAAACACTAAGAGGGAATCTGATGCTAAAAAGACTGTAAATGTGTCAGATATCACTTGATATGAATAACTCACACACTGCTGAAGCTCAATAGAGGCTTCATATCTACTTTTAAATGTGTATTCTGTCCTCCATCACTTCCACTGAAAGCACATTTGAGGGAGACAGAAATGTGTTATAATTTAATAATAAACCTTCACTGTCATTTTAAATGTGTCCCAGCAGGCAGAAGAGCAGAGTTTATTTCCCACCGCTGTGTCAGAGGTGGAGCTGGATGAAGCCAAGAGGAAAAACACCTTCAAGGAGCTTTTTGGCTCCAGTAAAATCTTTCTGGAAGGAGAGAAACCGCCTCCAAGACCCGACCTGCAGGGGAGCCTCATCATACAGAACAAGGCTGCACAGCAGTGAGAGTCATGAACACTATTAAGAGTTCAAGAGTGAATAAAAGTGTTCTAGTTTAGCCTTGATTACAGTTATAGTATGTGTGAAATTACAGTGTTTTATTTTGTTTTTTTAGGTATGCTTTCTATAAGAGTTGCAACACTGGCTAAATATATATGCTAATATGTGGGACATGTGATTCAAATATGTGTAAAGTTGGAGCAGTTAATCCAGTATGAATCTTTTCAGGGTTAAATAAATCTTATATAATATATATAGATATTTTTTCTTTTGCAGTTACACTGAAGGAAAAGAGGCGATGGGAAAGTCCCAGTATGAGAAGGCTGTGATCTGCTTCTCTAAAGCCAGCGCACTGCAGCCACAACAGGTGCAGATAAACCGGGACAAAAAGTTACCAGTGTAAAAATGAACCACAGCTGGTTAGTAATACTGATATAGGACATTTCTCCATTGTGTGTTGTAGACTCAGCTGTATGTGAGCCAGGCAGAGGCTTACCTGCAGCTGTGTGACTTCCAGTCAGCAGCAGCTTCTTATAAACAGGCCTGGCATCTGGAGCCTGAAGCCTTCAGTTCCCACTTGGCCTTTATCTACTACCTCCAGGTAAAAGCCCCCTCTCCTTTCCACACTCCTCTGCTCTGGCTGCTGGACTTCATCCTTATGTTAAGAAATCAGAAGTGGCTAAACTTACAGAATGAATGAAACTTGACCAAATATATAAAAGCATGAATCTGTGATCCTTAAAAACAATAGATATGATATTGTATGCTTCAGTTTTATTAATAATCTATTGCTAACAGATACAGTCTGACAGGATATGACTTTAGCATTCAAGTCAATACATTTAATTGTTTAGTCAGAGCTCTAGTTTTAACATTCAAACAGCTCAAATTATATTTACCAGCCAATTCTGGAGAATTTAGTAGGTTTCAAAAATGGTTAAACACATGAGATTGAAGCTTGTACTGATAATGTGTGTAGTAATAAGTGCCTGGGATTTATTGGCTGTTTGGTTTATATAAATATTGGTGAAAAGAATGTGCTCATGATATTTTTTACCTATGAATTCAGACTTATCTTACTGTTTCACTGATGATAAGATGGCCTTGATAAAAGATTCAGCCAAAGACAAAGCATAAAATAAAGTCCTTGTCCTTCCTTTTGTCTTCAGGGTCAGTGTTTGTATGATCGAGGCTGTTTCTTGGAGGCTCTGGAGGCCTTCAGTAAAGCTGCTGAGGTGAAGCCCGGCTGCAGGGCCTACGAGGTCAGAAGGTCAGGAACCCTCTGTACTGAGATCTGAATGAAAGCTGAGCATGTCTGACCAAGTTTACTAAGAGCTGTCTCATAAGAGTTTTAAAAGCTTCCTATTAACAGTCTGTATATGTTTGAATGTTATATCTACCTTTCACACCTTATTCATTGATGTTTTCTGTACTTCCTGTCCCAGTCTGACCTGTCTGGCAGCAGCAGGGCTCCACACTGATTGTCTGAAGCTGGTGAACAACTGGATGGTGACAGACGGACCAACGTCTGACCTTTACATCCTCAGAGCCCGACTGCACAGACAGCTCAACCAGGTCCAGACTGCAGCACACCAGCAGCATGTACACTTTACATCTCAGACAGCTGGCTGAGATGTAAAGAATCATATCATAGCAGATTATTATTAATGTTTTGTATGTTGGGATCTATTTGAAAGACTCATGTAAAAATGGAAGCCTATCATTTTTCCCCTTTTGGTTTGTCACTATTTCCAAGCTAGATTAAGAAAACAAGGACATATGATTATTTACTTTATTTATGCATGTTTATTTGAGTTTAATGACCGAAATAAACTAAACTAAACTAAAAAATGTAGTAAAATAGACAGTAAAATTACCTTAAAGTAATATAAGGCATGTCTACGGTGCTGCAGCGCTGAAATAACAATGTGAATGAATAATGTGTGCAAGCTAGATATATGCATAAAAACATAAACACATAAACACCCTCCAAGCCCCCAGAGCCAAGCTCCACACCATGGGTGATCGGGCCTTTTCCTCTGCAGCCCCGAGGCTGTAGAACGCCCTCCCTGACCACCTGAGGGCCCCAAAGACTGCAGATGTCTTTAAAAGAGACCTAAAAACTTATCTCTTTACTAAAGCATTTTGCTAAGTGTCTTTCATATGTTCTCTTTTAACCTTTTCTTTTTCTTTCTTCTTTTTCTTTTATTTTCTGCTCTGTAGCACTTTGAGATTGTTGAAATGTAAAGTGCAATACCAATTCAATGTATTATTATTATTATTATCATTATTACTATTATTATTATTACTATAAAGACTGTTAATAGGAAGCATTCCTGACCTTCTGACCTCGTAGGCCCTGCAGCCAGGCTTCACCTCAGCAGCTTTACTGAAGGCCTCCAGAGCCTCTAAGAAACAGCCTCGATCATACAAACACTGACCCTGAAGACAGATAAAAATCTTTAGTTTCTTATTTTGACAAAATAAACTTCAGATAAAGACTTTTTTTTATCACCTTTTAAACAGTTTACATAGTATATAAATGTGAATAAATTAATAAAAACACAATATAATAAGAAGTTAGAGCAGTGATGACATCTTGCAATATAAGCTTACTGATATAATGATATTTAATCAGTATTTCTAAATGTGTAAAAACTCAGTAAATTAGTTACAGACTGGCTGGGAACACAGATATGAAGATTATTATGCATCTTAAATCTACTGCAGCGACTGTAAATGATGTAACCACCAGTGATTCTCTCTCTCTCCCATCCAGACACCACAATGTTATCAGGATGTGAAGTCGGCGCTGGCGTTGAACCCGACGTGCCCTCAGGCCGGAGCTCTGCTGCTGCAGCTGCAGGAGACCAGTGAACGAGCCAGACAGAAGGCTGAGGACAGAGCTCTGAGCGGCCAGCTACCTGAAGCTCTCTGCATGATCAACATCGCTCTGGAGAACTGCCCCCAGGACGCACGCCTCTACCTGCTCAGGTCAGATGACTTCTTCAATTAATCACTTTATCATTGAGCATAAACTGATAAGATGTAAACCAGGGGTGTCAAACATGCGGCCCGTGGGCCAGAAGCGGCCCGCCGAGGGGTCCAATTTGGCCCACTTTCCTTCCTTCCTTCCTTCCATCTGTCCTTCCTCCCTTCCTTCCATCTTTCCTTCCTTCATTCCTTCCTCCCTTTCATCTTTCCTTCCTGTCTTCTTTTCTTTCTTCCCTCCTCACTTTTATTCTTTCCTTCTTTACACCTGTCTTTCCTTTCTTCTCCTTCTCTTTCCTTCCCACCTCCTTCCATTTGTCCTTCCTCCCTTTCTGCCTTCCTTTCTGCCTTCCTTCCTTCCTTCCTTCCTTCCTTCCTTCCTTCCTTCCTTCCTTCCTTCCGGTCCGGCCCACATGAGATCAAATTGGGCTGTATGTGGCCCTTGAATGAAAATGGGTTTGACACCTCTGATGTAAACAGTTCAAACTTTTTTCAGCTCAATTGATTTATCAGTTACTTACTTCTACAGTAATTCAGCTCACTTTATTTCAGTTAAATCCCATTCTTCTAAATTCAGTTTAGTTCAGTTTAACTTCTCTTCTTCTTCTCTCCATCAGAGGGATTCTGTACCGGCGTCTCAAAGACTTCACCGCAGCCATTGAGGATCTGGTCCAGGCTGTGGAGCTAGATGAGGAGGCTGGGGAGGAGTTGAGACGTCAGGTGAAGGCCACAGATGAGGAGGCTGGGGAGGAGTCCAGAGGTCAGGTGAAGACCACAGATGAGGAGGCTGGGGAGGAGTCCAGAGGTCAGGTGAAGACCACAGATGAGGAGGCTGGGGAGGAGTCCAGAGATCAGGTGAAGGCCACAGATGAGGAGGCTGGGGAGGAGTCCAGAGATCAGGTGAAGGAGTGCAGCCTCGTGCAGAAGGAGTGCGGCCTGGTGCAGAAGGAGTGCGGCCTCGTGCAGAAGGAGTGCGGCCTCGTTCAGAAGGAGGCGCGGTTTCAGCTGGTTCTCACCTACAATGATTTTGCCGTTCAGTGCTTCAGTAAGGGTCTCTACGCTGAGGCGATGGTGCTGCTCAACAAAGGCATCGAGGAGGAGAAGGAGCAGGCCGGCTTGTACCTGAACCGAGGAGGTGAGGCTGTGTGTGCATGCATGTGTGATGTGGGAGATAATACACACCACTGTCCTTTAATTACTGCGAGCTGAAAAAGAAAGAGCAGCTAGTGAGACATTTGTGAAGTTTATTTGCATTTAAAAACAAATGTATCTGTACCATCTTGTGCCTGAAACTAGCTTTCATTAAACAGGCCTTTATTCTATGATGTGAAGGAACTAAATGAACTCTATTAGATTGGGCATAAGGATCTATTTATTAGCTTCTGTGTGTGTGTGTGTGTGTGTGTCAGACTGTTTCTTTATGCAGGGGGAGTGGTGTTACGCTCTGGCTGACTACCGGCAGGCAGAGGAGATGATGAAACCCGACGACCCGGCTGTCCGCCTCCGCCTCGCTGTCCTCTACTATAGACTGGGCTCTTTCAGCTTCCAGGAGGGGTCAGACTCACACATAACACACATAACACACACATGATAAGCTAACATCCTCATAAACACATCCATAGACAAGAGACAGCAAGAGAAGGAAAGTAGGATTTAGATTTTAAACGTATGTTGGTGTCCATCTGTAGGTGTTTCCAGGAAGCAGCTGACAGGTTCTCTCTGGCCATCCAGTACAACCCAACATCAGCTCAGTACTACGAGAGCAGAGCCAAGGCTTTCAGGAAGCTCATGAACCTGGAGGGAGCCAGAAGGGATTTCATCTGCACCCAGATCCTGGATCCCTGCAGCGAGGAGGTCAGAACTTCACCTCACCCTCCAGATCCACAGACTGACCTCACTTAACCCTCCTGTTGTCCTCGAGTCAAGGAAGGAAGGAAGGAAGGAAGGAAGGAAGGGAAGGAGGGAGGAAGGGAGGAAGGAAGGAAGGAAGGAAGGGAGGAAGGAAGGAAGGAAGGAAAGAAGGGAGGAAGGAAGGAAGGAAAGGAGGGAGGAAGGGAGGAAAGAAAAGCAAAGGAAAGGAAAGAAGGAAGGAAAGGAGGGAGGAAGAGAAGAAGGAAGAAGGAAGGAAAGGAGGGAGGAAGAGAAGAAAGAAGAAGGAAGGAAAGGAAGGTGGAAGGAAGGAGGGAAGGAAGGAAGGTATGAAGGTATGAAAGAAGGACAGAGGAAAGAAAGAGAGAAGGAGGGAGGGAGGAAAGAAGGAAGGGAGGAAGGGAGGAAGGAAAGGAGGGAGGAAGGAAGGAAGGAAGGAAGGAAAGGAGGGAGGAAGGAGGGAATGAAAGAAGGAGGAAAGAAAGGGGAATGGAGGAAGTACAGATGGAAGGGAGGAAGGGAGGAAAGAAGAATAAGACTGGGTCAATTTGACCCGGGAGGACGACACGAGGATTAAATGCACTGTCTCATTGTAATTTGGATTATCTTTTGCTGTTTGTACGTATAAGATTTAAAAATTTGAGGGGAACATAATTTAGACTTTTTTCCGTGTCACTTTGAATCTTTCAGTAATACAACATGTGACAATATACTGCTATAAATCACTTTTTGCTCCATATAGTAGGTTTATGGGTCAGTGATAAATAATAAGGGTTGGCAAGATGAGCAATTCAAAAATATCTTAAAAAATAGTTTTAAAAGCAGCATCAGGTTTGTTAAAATATACATTTAGTATTTTTGTTGGTTTTATATCATTTAAATGACATTTACACCATTTTATACCAAAAGTAAGACTGAATGCTCCTGAAAATGTCAAATGGTGTAACCACAAAATAATGATAGATATTAAATATTTTATCCACCTACAGTGTATTTAAGTGGACTTCTACTAATAATGACTTCATTCTATCTTCCTTCCTTCCTTCCTTCCTTCCTCTCTTCCTTCCTTCCTTCCTGCCTTCCTTATCTTGCTTCCTTCCTTACCTTGCTTCCTCTCTACCTTCCCTCCTTCCTCTCTTTCTTCCTTCCTTCCTTCCTCTCTTTATTCATTCATTCCTTCCTTCCTTCCTTCCTTCCTTCCTTCCTTCCTCTCTTTATCCCTTCCTTCCTTCCTCTCTTTATTCCTTCCTTCCTTCCTCTCTTTATTCATTCATTCCTTCCTTCCTTCCTTCCTTCCTTCCTTCCTTCCTTCCTCTCTTTATTCCTTCCTTCCTTCCTTCCTTCCTTCCTCTCTTACTTTATTTAAATGTAAATGTTTCCTGATCTCCACGATTCTACATTCTTCCTCTCTTTCTTCCTTCCTTCCTTCCTCTTTCCCTTCCTTCCCTGTTACCTGATCTCCATGGTTACCCAGATTAAATGTAATATTTAGAACAATAGTATTCCATTAGCTTTATTTAATATAAAAGTTATAATGTAAGATCATGCCAAACTAGTTGATATGGTGTTTTATTGCGTATTTACTGTTTTTATGGTTACACCACTTAGACATTTTTGCCATAATCCTCTAATATATTCTCTCTAAATGGATTAAAAGCAGAAATTTGATGCTGGGTCCACAAAAAAAGAATGTGTGCAAGTTATTCATACGTTTATTTTCACTTTTTAACCCTTTAAATTTAAACTAAACCATATCATTGACCCATGCATACATTTCTTTATGTAAATTTTGTGTGTGTGTGTGTGTGTAGCTGCCTCCTATGCTGATGAGCCTCTTCCCTGGATGCAGCGTGTCAGATGTTCTGTCCAGTCAAACAGGTCAAGCAGTCAGAGTCCAGCTGATGGACGACATCCAGGCCCGAAGCTCCTCACCAGATCAGCAAAGGTCAGCGACACAAAGCTGCTTTATGCTGACGGCAGAACAGCTGACAGAACAAAACCACATACATGACACAGAGTTCATGAGATGTGAATAAATGTAAAGGTTTTTTAATGCACTAAAAAATGGCACTCAGCTCCCTGTTCATGTGTAAAAATTAGGGCTGTCAGCGTTAACGCGTTAATCGCGATTAGATTAATGCAATCCATAACGCGTTAATTTATTTTAATCGCATTTTAATGTTGCAAGCCTTTTTGTCCCTTCTACTCCCCCGTAGACGGCTCCTCTAGCTGTAGCGCTATGCTTTGAAGTGGCCTCCTGCAGTAAACCTACCGCGCTGATGGAAAGTAAGAGAGCTACTGGACTTTTGAACGGCTTGTTTAACTTTAAAACACTTCCAGACGCTTCAGTTGACAAGTCAAAAGTAAAATGCAACCTGTGTCAAACGGAGTTTAACTACCACGGGAGTACGTGGAGTTTGAGTTAGCACCTCCACGCTAAACACCCAGGTGCAGCCAAGCCAGCCTCAGCTCCACCAAAGGACCATTTTGGAGTGTGGGAGTCGCAGCAGAGCCGTGATTGATTCCCAGTTAAGACACTCTGGTAAGAAATGCTTTACATTATGGTCTTAAAACTGCCTTCAAATGGAAAATAACAGGATTTTAAACATGTACTTCAAATCGCGATTAACTACGGAAACGCTGCGATTAATCTCGATTAAAAAAATTAATCGTTTGACAGCCCTAATATAAATACAACTGTTCCTTTCTCTTTATTAGCCAAATTAAAATGAGTTTGACTCCTCTGCTCTAATGTGTTCATAGACTGAGTGAGAAGCTCCAAGCGATGACGCTGACCAGTGAAAGCAGAGCGAGCCAATCAGAAGACTCATCTGAAGAAGGGGAGGGGCTACAGATGACGATGAAGAGCAGTCTGCAGGTACTGAAGGAAAATAACAGGGCCATTAAAATAGTATCAGAGTAGTAAAAGTATAAAATAAAACATCATATATTAATAAATAGCCATCTCAAACACACATGTAGGAATAAAAGCCTGATTTATATTAAATTATTATTCATGATCAGATTAAGATAATAAATGGAAGTTACAGATGTTTCCACTGATCAAGACTTTTTCCTATTTGATACTCAAAAGGTAAATTAAGCATTAAGGATTAAAATAGATTTCCAAGTGAAGATTTTTTTTCTGTATGAAAAAAAAAATTCCGAGTGAATTTTTTTTTCCGAGTGAAGATTTTTTTTTAGTGAAAAAAAAATTTCCGAGTGAAAAAAAATGTTTTATTTATTTATTTTTTTTTTCACTTGGCATCTTCGAGTGAAGATTTTTTTCCTGAGTGAAGATTTTTTTCTGTATGAAAAAAAAATTCCGAGTGAATTTTTTTTTCCAAGTGAAGATTTTTTTCTGTATGAAAAAAAAATCTGAGTGAAAAAAAAAAAATTCCGAGTGAAGATATTTTTTTTCCGAGTGAAAAAAAAAATTCTGAGTGAATTTTTTTTTTCCAAGTGAAGATTTTTTTCCTGAGTGAAGATTTTTTTCCTGAGTGAAAAAAAAAATTCCGAGTGAAATTCCGAGTGTAAAAAAAATTCAGAGTGAAATTTTTTTTCCGAGTGAAGGATTTTTTTCTCTGAGTTTTTTGACTCAGAATTCTGACTTTCTTAGAAAAAAGTCAGAACTCAGTGCAACATCTGCAAGCTTATTTACTTTATTGTACATTTTTAAACACATCTCATGAATTTAGAACAAATGCTTTTTTACTTACTAACCCATAAAATGTCCTGCTAATCTAATCTGGTGAAACAGACTCATCAGTTTTCTATTGGTTATTAATACAAGTAGCAACATCTCAATATAGGCAAGTTTTTTTTCCTCCAAATGAAGGTTTTTTTTTTCCAAGTGACGATTTTTTTTTTTTCTGAGTGAATTTTTTTTTTCTATGTGAAATTATTTTTCTGAGTCAAGATTTTTTTTTCTTTTTCCAAGTGAACTTTTTTTTCTGATTGAAATTTTTTTTCCGCCCAAGTGAAGATTTTTTTTTTCCGAGTGAAGATTTTTTTTTTCTTTTCCAAGTGAAATTTTTTTTCTGAATGAAGATTTTTTTTTCCTCCAAGTGAAGATTTAGTTTTTTCCCAAGTTAAATTTTATTCTCCCAAGTATATAAGCTCAAAGGAAATGAATAACACAAACACAAAGGTAGAAGGTTAATGAAATGCTATCATGCTATCATGCTATCATGCTAAACTCCAGCTGTTCCTCTCTGTCGACTGCAGCAGGCGAACGGAGCGCTTCAATCGTTTCTTCATCACCGTCCAGCTCTGCACCACAAAGAGCCGCGCCTCACCACACACGGCCCTCCACCACCTCCACACACACAGCAGAAGAGGACCAAACCACCTTTAGACATGACGGGAATGCACACTGCAAAGAGAGATTTGAAGTGTTTGGAGGTCACATCTCTGAAGAAGTGATATTGAAGTGAATCTGGGGCACCGTGAATGAAATTACTTTAATTTCTCTTTGACTCGGATATTTAAATAATGCATGCAGACATATTATATCTACAGCTGACTGACTGGGAAGTATATTTGTATATCACATTTCAACAGCAAGGCGATTCAAAGTGCTTTACATAAAACATAAAATGCATCAAGACAGGATATTCTGAGTTCATGAAAATACAAATTTAGTAACTTAGAGAATCTGTCCACAGTAGAAAAGAAGTAGAAATAAATCATTCAGCAGAGTCTTAAACTAGTCACAGCACTTCTTTAACCCTCCTGTTGTGTTCGAGTCAAGGAAGGAAGGAAGGGAGGAAGGGAGTAAAGGAAAGAAGGCAGGGAGGACGGAAGGAAGGAAGGAAGGGAGGGAGAAAAGGAAAGAAGGCAGGGAGGACGGAAGGAAAGAAGGGAGGACAGGAAATAAGGAAGGGAGGAAGGAAGGATGGATGGAGGAAAGAAGTAAGGAAGGGAGGAAGGGATGAAGGGAGTAAAGGAAATAAGGAAGGAAGGATGGAGGAAAGAAGTAAGTAAGGAAGGAAGGAAGGACGGAGGAAAGAAGTAAGGAAGGAAATAAGGCAGGGAGGACGGAAGGGAGGAAGGAAGGATGGATGGAGGAAAGAAGTAAGTAAGTAAGGAAGGAAGGATGGAGGAAAGAAGTAAGGAAGGAAAGAAGGTAGGAGGGAGGGAGGAAAGAAGGAGAGAAGAAGAAAGAGAGGAAGGTAGGGGGGAGGAAGGACAGAAGGAAGGAAGAAAGAGAGATGGAGGAAGGGAAGAAAGAGAGAAGAAGGAAAGAAAGAGAGAAAGGAGAGAGGAAGCACAGATGGAAGGAGGGAAGGAAGGAAGGAAGGAAGGAAGGAAGGAAGGAACAGTCAAAACAGATGGCTGTCAATTTGACCCGGGAGGACGACAGGAAGGTTAAAACACTGTGGTATCACCCTTTAATCAGGATGTTAATATGTGCTGTTGTCCAGTAGGGGGCAGCAGAGGCTCACATTTAGCATGACGGCATTACTCTGACTGGCAGTATCCAGTTTATTATATATGACATGAGATCTAACCTTCATCTGATCTTCATCTACATTGTTAAGGTGGTCTAATTTGTCTGATTTCCTTAATTCAATGTAATTCTGTTGGGCACTTAAACTGAGTAAGTAACCTCCAATATGAATGTATGAGTCATTTAAGCCTTAAACAGACCTTACTAGTTATGTAATTTGCACCTCAAGTAAGGAAGGAATGAAGGAAAGAAGGAAGGAAGGAAAGGACGGAAGAAGGAAGGAAGGGAAGCAAGGGAGGAAGAAGGAAGGAAGGAAAGGAGGAAGGAAGGGAGGAAGGAGAGAGGAAAGGAGGGAGGAAGGGAAGGAAGGGAGGAGGAAGGAAGGAAAGGAAGGAGGGAGGAAGGAAGGAAGGTAGGAAGGAAAGGAGGGAAGAAGGAAGGAAAGGAGGGAGGAAGGGAAGGAAGGTAGGAAGGAAAGGAGGGAAGAAGGAAGGAAAGGAGGAAGGAAGGGAGGAGGAAGGAAAGGAAGGAAAGGAAGGAGGGAGGAAGGAAGGAAAGGAGGGAAGAAGGAAGGAAAGGAGGGAGGAATGGAAGGGAGGAAGAAGGAAGGAAAGGAGGGAGGAAGGAAGGAAGGACAGATGAAGGAAGGAAGAAAGGACAGAAGGAGGGAACATTTACCCTAACAGCTGAACTTAGATCTGAAGAAGGAAGGAAGGACGGACAGATGAAGGAAGGAAGGAAGGAAGGACAGATGAAGGAAGGAAGGAAGGACAGAGGAAGGAAGGAAGGACAACACAAAGCTTAAAGAGTCTGTATCTCCTGGTGCACGTTGTCTGTTTAAGGGTTAAGATTCACTACAAACCAAAACTGAGTCAATGTGTCTCTGATCATTTATTATAAAACCTCAGATGACATACTTAAGCAGCTCCAACTAACTATCTGTTACGGTGTGATATAAAGTCACATTCTCAAGGTTTACGACACGGCTTTATCAAATGACGACGCTAAAAGGATGAAGTCTCCCATCAGAGAGACAAGTGAGAGAGATGTGATAAGTCTCTCCTCAAGGCTCAAGGCCTTCATGGTGCTGCACTCAGAAGTAGAACATGGAAAGTGACAGAAGTCTATAATGGAGAAAGTGAAGTAGTCAGTATAGTGACAGAAAGCTGTGTGTGTGTGTGTGTGTGTGTGTGTGTGTGTGTGTGTGTGTGTGTGTGCAGACGGGGTTCAGATGTGGCTTAAACACTCACCAAGTCTGGGCTCTTTTAACCCTCCTGTTGTCCTCAAGTCAAGGAAGGAAGGGAGGATGGAAGGGATGAAGTAGGAAGGAAAGGAGGGAGGAAGGAAGGAAGGAATCAAGGAAGGAAGGAAGGGAGGGAGGAAGAACGAAGTAAAGGATGAAGAAAGAAGGAAATGAGGAAGCAAGGGAGGAAGTTATAGGGAGGAAAGGAGGAAGAAAGAAGGAAATGAGGGAAGAAGAAGGAAGGTAGGAGGGAGGGAGGAAACAAGGAAGAAGGGAGGGAGAAAGGAAAGGTGTGTGTGTGTGTGTGCGTGTGTGCAGACAGGGTTCAGATATGGCTTAAACACTCGTTTGAGTCACACCGAGGCTCGTTAGATACTCACACATACAGAGCATGCAGTATATATTATATGGATGGTCGGCCACCTAGAGCCCGGTTCTAGATGAGGGTTCTTCCTGTCGACTTGGGAAGGAAGGACAGACTGAAGGAAGCAAGGGAAGAAAGAAGGAACAGTCAAAACAGACGGGGTAAATTTGACCCGGGAGGACGACAGGAAGGTTTGCCGACTAAATGTGTGTTTTTGTCTGTGTTTCTTGTTATTGTGAAGCAGCTTTGGGTTTCATGAAAGCCAAGGTCCTGTCGTCCTCCCGGGTCAAATTGACCCGTCTGTTTTGACTGTTCCTTCTTTCCTTCCTTCCTTCCTTCCTTCCTTCCTTCCTTCCATCTGTCCTTCCTCTCTCCTTCTCTTTCTTTCCTTCTTCTCTCTTTCCTCCCTTACTTCTTTCCTTCCTCCCCCTACCTTCCTTCCTTCCTTACTTCTTTCCTTCGTCCTTCCTTCCTTCCTCCCTTCCTTATTTCCTTTCCTCCCTTCCTTCCTTCCTTCCTTCCTCCATCCCCCTTTCTTCCTTCCTTCTGTTGTTCCTTCCTCTCTCTCTCCTTCCTTTCTTCCTCCCTGCCTTCTTTCCTTTACTCCCTTCCTTCCTTTACTCCCTTCCTTCCCTCCTCCCTCCCTCCTTTCCTTCCTTCTTCCTCCCTTCCTTCCTTGACTCGAACACAACAGGAGGGTTAAATGAAATGAAAGAGTCTCAACCTGCTGTATTTGAAAAGTGCTTTAGTTATGATTTGACGCTACATAAATAACATTTAATTGAATTAAACTAGAATAAATCTCAAAAGAAGGCAACACATCAGCTGCCTTTTACCTCTGAGTGAGCAATGCATCATGGGAAAGAAAGCGAGGCGTGTGTTAACTATGTACTCGCCTGATTAACCCTTTATAGGACACTCATTGAAAGGAAGGAAGGAAGGAAGGGAGGAAGGAAGGAAGGAAGGTAGGAGGGAGGAAAGAAAGAGAGAAGGAGGGAGGGAGGAAGGGAAGAAAGAAGAAAGGGAGATGGAGGAAGGAAAGAAGGAAGGGAGGAGAGAAGGAGGGATGGAGGAAGAACAGGAGAGAGAAAGGAAGGAATGACAGAAGGAAGAAAGGGGGATGGAGGATGGAAGGAAGGAAGGGAGGAAAGGAAATAAAGAAGGGAGGAAAGAAGTAAGTAAGGAAGGAAGGTAGGAGGGAGGGAGGAAAGAAGGACGGAAGGAAGGAAGGAAGGAAGGACAGAGGAAAGAAGTAAGGAAGGAAAGAAGGTAGGGGGGAGGAAGGACAGAAGAAGGAAGAAAGGGAGATGGAGGAAGGAAAGAAGGGAGGAGGGAGGGAGGAAGAACAGATGGAAGGAAGGAAGGACGGAGGAAGGAAAGACGGAAGGGAGGAGAGAAGGAGGGAGGGAGGAAGGACAGATGGAAGGAAGGAAAGGAAGGAAGGACGGAGGAAATAAGGAACGAGGGAGGGAGAAAGGAAAAGAGGAAGGGAAGAAAGAAGGCAGGGAGGAAGGAAAGAAAGAAGGAAGGAAGGTAGGGGGGAGGAAAGAAAGAGAGAAGGAGGGAGGGAGGAAGGACAGATGGAAGGAAGGAAAGGAAGGAAGGAAGGACGGAGGAATGAAAGAAGGAAAGGAGGAGAGAAGGAGGGAGGGAGGAAGGACAGATGGAAGGTAGGAAAGGAAGGAAGGAAGGACGGATGAAGGAAAGAAGGAAGGGAGGAGAGAAGGAGGGAGGGAGGAAGGACAGAGGAAATAAGGAACGAGGGAGGGAGAAAGGAAAAGAGGAAGGGAAGAAAGAAGGCAGGGAGGAAGGAAGGAAAGAAAGAAAGAAGGAAGGAAGGAAGGAAGGATATTTTGGGATATTTACAGAAGTTACCAAATATAATTATTTGCCCAATAAAGGGTTAAATCCATAATGGTTGAAACTGTCAAAAAAGTATTGCATATTCCAAATTATATTAATTCAAGCTCCATTTTTTCCAGCTTTTTAAAAACTTCAACAAATCAGAGATGAACATGTGACCTCACTTCAAAGAAAAATGGACGATACCTTAATGATTTCTTTCCATTGAGACAAACTAACGCTGGCAGTTTAGTTGCTGAGCAGACGCAGCGACTCTGCAGCGCTGGTGATCGCTGTCAGCGGTGAAGATGTGTTGTGGCTGCAGCTCGGTGGTGTTTCCTGGGAGGCAGCTGACCTCGCAGCATTAACAACAGCTGTGGCAACAGCTGACACACAGAGAAAGGACCTGTGGCACACTGGCTGCTGCTGCTGCTCTCGCTATAGAAAGTACCCACAGCACATAGCTAACAGCACAAACATACCACACATACCAGAGTCTGTCGCAGCTACTTCACGCAGAGAGCTTTTTGTGCTTAATTGACTCTAATGAAAATCGATACAGCAAACTTTCTCTTTCTTTCTGCCGCGTGTGGAATATTGGAGAAAGTGCTCCTTTCACTGGTGAAGAAGTCATATTTTTTTATTTGTTCAGATGTATTTCTTTATTATATTTCGATACCCACTGAAATTCCACGACGTTGAGGAATGTGGGTGCAGACGGCCACGCTCGCACTCGTGTCAATCAACATTTATTGTGTTGACACTGTCGATGTCTGCTGAGCAGCGAGGCCGCCCAACACGACCGCTGCTGGACAGGTTCAGACCTCCAGACGCTGTGTTTCTGCTGGTTATCCCCTCTACTAACATCTCATCTAGAGTTTAGGATTAAGTTAGTGTTAATTTAAGTGTTCTGGTTAAAATCAGGGGTCACAGATGGTGGAAAGTGTCTAGTAATACAGTCCTGCATGTGTGTGGGCTGTAGCCCCTCAGCAGAGTGGTGCGGGATAGACAGTGGTCGTAAAGGAGCTGAAAAGTGTTTCACACTTGTGCAATAAAAGGCTCGGGTTACCGTCCTGTCAGGGCCGGGAGGTGCAGCCAGCCAGGAGGTGCCGGTGGCCCAAGCCAGCCAGGTTTCTGAGCCCAGACAAAAACACCTTTCTCTGGGCACAGGAGCTGGTGGCTTGGCCCCGGCTCAAAACATTCCCCGGTGAAGGTGGTGGTTCATTCACGTTTTGGCCGGAGACTGTTTTGTCTAAGATACGCAGAACACGTTTGTAGTCTTTGGGTAGTGTTCGGCGCAGGTGACGTGCGCGGACCCACAACCCGGTGTCCTCCTGAAGTGAAAGTGAAACGAGATATTTGGGTTTGGATTTGGGTGAGTGTTGCTAGACTGCAGTGGGCCTTGAAGTTTGTGCCAGTCAGGGTTTTTTGTCAATGGCCAGCTTCTGTAAAATCCATATCATTTCATTATGATAATGGCTGAGGCTGTACAAATTCCACAGAGTCCCTGAAGACCAGTTAAAAACAGGCATCTGATTTTATTTAGAAAAAAATTACAAAATTATAAAAAACCAACACACTTATATACTGTACACTGAATATATAATCTTCCATACTGTAATAAATAGCAATATACTCATAAAAGGTTTCACCAGAAACATTACACTGTCTGAACAATGCACATTGGGGACAGAAATCATAGCCAAAGCTGCTCGGTCAGTAAACTGAAGTTAACAGACAGAAGAGTCCACCTGCTGATCCAAAAACACATCAAGATACTTCAGTCGGGTTACAGACCGACGTCTGGGCCCGCCGCTAGCCCTCGCTCCAACGTCTGATGCTCCACATGACACATTTGGCACCTCCAGGACGTATAAAAACGGTAAAATGTGCTTTACAGTCTTGTAATTTTCATAGCTGAGTTCGACCGCGTGTTTCCCTTCCCTGCGAGAGACGGGAAAGAGAAAGAGGAGGGAGGACGGACAGACAGAGGCGAGCAGACGAAGGGAGTCCCCTGAGGAACATTTCTAAAGACAATTTATATATTTTGGAGAGATAAACCATCTGCCTGTTTGTTCTTCTCATAAATTTTCCAGTCAGTTTTACTGGCTTGTCTCAGCCACCGTCTCCCTGTTCGTGCTGTGTGTGTTCTTCGTAGCGCGCTGCCTGTCCTCAGATTTTGGACAAGTGCTTCAGACAGCTGCGTTCTTATCGGGTCTTCGAGGGCACCAGAATCCTGATTTACCTTTTGTCCTTGCCTCTAAATTTTAATAACCATGACAGGGACGATAGCGTTGCTTTACCTGCTGGCTACGGCGGCCGGTGGATTCCTAAAGTCGCTGCTGACCTTAAATATTCTACCAGCCAAAAACGACTTTTGGAGTAGAAGGGATGTCCACATGATGGTTGGTTTCCTGCTGGAGTAAATTAACTTACCAGCCACGTACAAGTTTATCAGCATCGAGCTGACAGTTATTTGGTTATCTTCCCATTTCCCGCTCATAACACACCACTCGCTATGCCTGTTCCTCAGGATGAAGTCCTACGTTACGACAGACTGACAGACTGACAGTTGGGTTTTTTCGGGGTCACTTCCAGCCGTTCATCTCTTTGAGCTTGCTGATGCTCGTCCCTTTGACGGGCGTGGAGGGTGGGGGGTTGTAGAGAGGGAGGGTGGGGGTGCTGCAGCCTCGTGTCCACGGCTTCTCGATGGGGACCGTCCACACAGTGCGGGACAGCTTCTTCTTAGGCTTGTCTGTCTCTTCTTTAGAGGTAGCGGGGGACATCGACTGGAGAGGGAACACGTGGGAGATGTGATTAGGACAACGTAAAGCACATCTGAAGTTGCAATGTTTAGTAGACTGACAGAAAATTCATCAGCAGCTATTTTGTCAGACATTTTTTGATTTGCAGCTTCTCCAAAATGAGGTTTCAGTTTGTTTACCTTTAATAAATTAAAAAATTATTCAGTTTTGAAACGTTGGTTGGACAAAATAAGACATTTGATGATGTAAACAAGGACTGGGGGAAAAGTTATGGGCATTTTTGGCACTTCTTTTCTGACATTTCAAAGAATGAAAAATAATTTCTGGTTGCTGCTTGGAGTTGATTTACTAAAGGGTGAGTTCACCTGAATCACCAGAAACATTACTTAAGTAGACAGATGGCACTACTTCCTGCCAAAGATAAACATATCAGTCAAAAACTGTCCATTGGTAGAATGAATGGACATGAATGGTGTCAAACATGCGGCCCGTGGGCCAGAAGCGGCCCACCGAGGGGTCCAATTCGGCTCATTCATTATGAGGAGCGACATCCATGAATTAAATATGTTTACAGTGTAGGTCTGAGGTGTCAAACTCATTTTCATTCAAGGGTCACATACAGCCCAATTTGATCTCATGTGGGCCGGACCGGAAGGAAGGAAGGAAGGAAGGAAAGCAGGAAGGAAGGAAGGCAGAAAGGGAGGAAGGACAAATGGAAGGAGGTGGGAAGGAAAGAGAAGGAGAAGAAAGGAAAGACAGGTGGAAGGAAGGAAAGAATAAAAGTGAGGAGGGAAGAAAGAAAATGATGAAAGGGAGGAAGGAAAGGTGTAAGGAAGAAAAAGAATACAGGAAGGAAAGATGGAAGGAAGGGAGGAAGGACAGATGGAAGGAAGGACGGAAGGAAGGAAAAATAGACAGGAAGGAAAGATGAAAGGGAGGAAGGAATGAAGGAAAGGAAGATCGAAGGAAGGGAGGAAGGACAGATGTCTTTTTTTCCTTCCTTCCTTCCTTCCTTCCTTCCATCTTTCCTTCCTGTATTCTTTTCCTTCCTTACACCTTTCCGTCCTTCATTCCTTCCTCCCTTTCATCTTTCCTTCCTGTCTTCTTTTCTTTCTTCCCTCCTCACTTTTATTCTTTCCTTCCTTCCACCTGTCTTTCCTTTCTTCTCCTTCTCTTTCCTTCCCACCTTCCTTCCATTTGTCCTTCCTTCCTTTCTACCTTCCTTCCTTCCTTCCTTCCATCTTTCCTTCCTGTATTCTTTTTCTTCCTTACACCTTTCCTTCCTTCATTCCTTCCTCCCTTTCATCTTTCCTTCCTGTCTTCTTTTCTTTCTTCCCTCCTCACTTTTATTCTTTCCTTCCTTACACCTGTCTTTCCTTTCTTTTTCCTTCTCTTTCCTTCCCACCTCCTTCCATTTGTCCTTCCTTCCTCCCTCCCTTCCTTCCTTCCTCCCTTCCTTCCTTCCTTCCGGTCCGGCCCACATGAGATCAAATTGGGCTGTATGTGACCTCTGCCTTATATTGTTCTTCATGTGTTTGCCAGATAAATAATGCAACATACTGAACTTTGAACAGGTGATCAATTAAATAACCCTGCCTTCACGTACTGTACGACCTCTTATATTAAATAAAAGTAACATACGCAGCAGCAGAGGGTGAAGCAGCTGAGTTTGGCGGCGTTTCGTCCGGTCCCCCGCGTAGCGATTCTTCTTGGGCAGCAGCAGGACGAAGGACACGGCCAGAGACAGATGGTAGAAGCTGTGGACGTAGGCGTAGTCCCATTCCTGCAGACAGAGGTGCATCGGATCGTTAAAAGCACATCATCTAATTTGGGTAGTACCTCCACAGCCGTCTGCTACTACCTTTTTTTTTTTTTTTTTTTTTTTTTTACAGTAGCCGTATATCAATCAACACATGAGCGACTTCAGACAAAGAGAAAAAAGTATGTAAAAGTAAATGTTTAATAATCCTCGAAAGGAATATAGAAGTTATTATCTGTTGAAATAGTGGCAGAAGCGACTGCCAAACCCATGATCCGAGAGGGGTTTAAAAAAAAAAAAAAAAATGTTTTAAGAGCTGATAGTGATGACAGTCACCTCAAAGTAGAAACGCAGCATCAGAGCGAGAGCGCCAAAACAGCAGCCTGGGCCGACCTGCTGCGTATAGACAGTCTTCTCCGGGTACACCGCCTTCAACTGCTTCATCTTCTGCAGCTGAAAACACCACAAAACAATTTCAAACATCAAAATCAATCCAACTTTATTGATATAAGCACCAAATCACGACACACAGTTATCTCGAGTCACTTTGTCACCGTTCCTTATTTCCTCCGTCCTTCCTTCCTTTCCTTCCTTACATCTGTCTTTCCTCCCGCCCTCCATCTCTCCTCCTTTCCTTCTTTCCTTCCTCCGTCCTTCCTTTCCTTCCTTACATCTGTCTTTCCTCCCTCCCTCCTTCTCTCTTTCTTTCCTCCCCCCTACCTTCCTTCCTTCCTTCTTTCCTCTGTCCTTCCTACCTTTCCTTCCTTACATCTGTCCTTCCTCCCGCCCTCCTTCTCTCCTTCCTCCGTCCTTCCTTTCCTTCCTTCCATCTGTTCTTCCCTCCCTCCCCTCCTTCTCTCCTCCCTTCCTTCTTTCTTCCCTTCCTTCCTCCTTCCTTCTCTCTTTCTTCCCTTCCTCCCTCCTTCCTTCTCTCTTTCTTTCCTCCCCCCTACCTTCCTTCCTTCCTTCTTTCCTCTGTCCTTCCTACCTTTCCTTCCTTACATCTGTCCTTCCTCCCGCCCTCCTTCTCATCCTCCTTTCCTTCCTCCTTCCTTCCTTTCCTTCCTTACATCTGTCCTTCCTCCCGCCCTCCTTCTCTCCTCCCTTCCTTCTTTCTTCCCTTCCTCCCTCCTTCCTTCCTTCTTTCTTCCCTTCCTCCCTCCTTCCTTCTCTCTTTCTTTCCTCCCCCCTACCTTCCTTCCTTCCTTCTTTCCTCTGTCCTTCCTACCTTTCCTTCCTTCCATCTGTCCTTCCTCCCGCCCTCCTTCTCTCCTCCTTTCCTTCTTTCCTTCCTCCGTCCTTCCTTTCCTTCCTTCCATCTGTCCTTCCTCCCGCCCTCCTTCTCTCCTCCCTTCCTTCTTTCCTTCCTCCATCCCCCTTTCTTCTTCCTTCCTTCTTTCTTCCCTTCCTCCCTCCTTCCTTCTCTCTTTCTTTCCTCCCCCCTACCTTCCTTCCTTCCTTCCTTCCTTCCTTCTTTCCTCCGTCCTTCCTTCCTCCCTTCCTTTCAATGAGTGTCCTATAAAGGGTTAATTTAAAGAGACCCAACATTCCCCCATGAGCAGCACTTGGCGACAGCGGAGAGGAAAAAAACTCCCCTTTTAACGGGAAGAAACCCTACGCAGGACTGGGCAGCGGAGAGAGTAATTCATGTATTCAAGGACGAAAAGAAGAAAAGAGAGGAGAGAGGAAAAAGGGAAGAATAAGGAAATGAGGAGGAGAAAGACAGGTGTTAAGAGAGAGAGAGAGAGAGAGAAAAGACAATGAAAGGTGAGAAAAGGTAAATAAAGAATAGAAGTTGTTGAAAGTGGAGCTCCCAGAGGAAGAAAAATATAAAAGAGATGGGATTCACTACAAAAGGCAAAAGTCCATTTTTCTACTTGACTCAGCATATAGCATTAACTACTACTGACAGACTATTAACGCCAATTCATTTCACTTGGCCGTAGACCATACACTATTATTTTTCTACATTTGGCTGAAATCCTAAAGCAGCAGCAAGCAAGCACCCGCCTCCTCACCCATTTGACCATGATGATGAAGATGGCTGATCCGATGGGTCCAGAGTAAATCCCGTAGCCCCAGCGGTCCTGGTAGATCCTCACGGCCGTGGTTAACACTCCAAACATGGTTATACTGGAGCGCTGGGGTTCGTCAAAGTCGCCCAGAGCTAGGAGAAGGAGACAAGACAGCAAACTCTTATGGGTTCACTTGTTTTTAGGGTTAGGGTTTAGAGTTAGGGCTAAATTAATCAATAACCTAATCCTAATTTGGGTAGGAAGGGAGGAAGAAGGAAGGAAAAGAGGGAGGGAAGGGAAGAAGAAGGAAGGAAAAGAGGGAAAGGAAGGAAAGGAGGGAGGGGGGAGGGAGGAAGAAGGAAGGAAAGGAGGGAGGGAAGGGAGGAAGGAAGGGAGTATGAAGGAAGGAAAGGAGGGAGGAAGAAGGAAGGAAAGCAGGGAGGGAAGGGAGGAAGAAGAAAGGAAAGGAGGGAGGGTAGGAAGGGGAGAAAGAAGGAAGGAAAAGAGGGAGGGAAGGGAGGGTAGGAAGAAGGAAGGAAAAGAGGGAGGGAAGGGAGGAAGGAAGGGAAGAAGAAGGAAGGAAAGGAGGAAGGGAAGGGAGGAAGAAAGGGGGGAAGAAGGAAGGAAAGGAGGGAGGGAAGGGAGGAAGAAAAAAGGAAAGGAGGGAGGGTAGGAAGGGAGGAAGAAGGAAGGAAAAGAGGGAAAGGAAGGAAAGGAGGAAGGGAGGAAAGAAGGAAAAAAGGACAGAGGAATGAAGGAAGGAAGGATGGATGGAGGAAGGAAGGAAAAGAGGAAGGTACGTAAGGAGGAAAGAAGGAAAAGAGCAATAGATGGCAAGTGGGCCGGATTGCACCCCTCAGCGGGCCGTATCTGGCCCGCGGGCCACATGTTTGACACCCCTGGTTTAGAACCTGCTCTATGTGTAAAGAGCCTTGAGATAACTCTGTTGTGATTTGGTGCTATACAAATAAAGATTGATTGAACCATCTATGTGCTTTAATGATCTCTCTCTCTCTCCACCAAACACGACGGTTCTATCTGTGCCGTCAGCTGTCGTAACTGTTGGTTGGGAGTTAAAGCCCCTCGGCAACACGTGATTTAAACCCCCTTGTTGCAGAACCTCAGGGGCCCCCGATGTGTGTGTGTGTGTGTGTGTGTGTGTGTGTGTGTGTGTGTGATCATATGTGAGGATAAGAGCGAGCCACATGTGAGCCGAACACAACATATGTTACCAACAATTGCTCCGCTGAGCTGCGAGGAAAGAAGGAAGGAAAAGAGGGAGGAAAGAAGGAAGGAAGGAAAGGAGGGAGGGAGGGAGAGAGGGAGGAAGAAGGAAGGGAGGAAAGAAGGAAGGAGGGAGAGAGGGAGGAAGAAGGAAGGGAGGAAAGGAGGGAGGAAAGAAAGAGAGAAGTAGGTAAGGAAGGAAGGGAGGAAAGAAGGAAGGAAAGGAGGGAGGGTTGGGAGGACAAAGGAAGGAAGGAAAGGAGGGAAGAAGGAAGGGAGGAGATAGGGAGGAAGAGGGAAGGAAGGAAAAGAGGGAGAAAGGAAGGAAGAAGGAAGGAAAAGAGGGAGGGAGGAAAGAGAGAAGGAGGTAAGGAAGGAAAGGTAACTGTTGGTTGGGAGTTAAAGCCCCTCTGCAACACGTGATTTAAACCCCCTTGTTGTGTGTGTGTGTGTGTGTGTGTGTGTGTGTGTGTGATCATATGTGAGGATAAGAGCGAGCCACATGTGAGCCGAACTCAACATATGTTACCAACAACTGCTCCGCTGAGCTGCAAGCAGAGCACATCGGCTTTAATAAGCACGCCTGTGGGGCAAGGCCTCATGGGAAATGTAGTTCAGAGCTAGCAAGATAATGATTGTGTTTAAATGCTGACTGTGTTCATATTGAGTTTGTTGGTCAGGTTTATTTTTAGAAAGATCAATTAACCCTCCTGTTGTCCTCGAGTATAGGAAGGGAGGGAGGAAGGGAGGAAAGGAGGGAGGGAGGAAGAAGGAAGGAAAAGAGGGAGGGAGGGAGGGTGGAAAGAAGGAAGGAGGGAGGAAAGAAAGAGAGAAGGAGGCAAGGAAGGAAAGGAGGGAGGAAAGAAAGAGAGAAGGAGGTAAGGAAAGAAAGGAGGGAGGGAGGAAAGAAAGAGAGAAGGAAGTAAGGAAGGCAAAAGTAAGGTTTAAGAGGGTTTGGTTAGATATTTTTAATGCTTATGTTAATTTTAACCCTCCTGTTGTCTTCGAGTCAAGGGAGGAAGGGAGGAAGGACAGAGGAAATAAGGAAAGTAGGAGGGAGGGAGGAAAGAAGGACAGATGAAAGAAGGAAGGGGTAGGAAAGAAGGAAGGGAGGAAGGACAGAGGAAATAAGGGAGGAAGGAGGGAGGAAGGAAGGACAGAAGGAAGGAAGAAAAGGGGATGGAGGAAGGAAAGAAGGAACAGTCAAAACGGACGGGGTCAATTTGACCCGGGGAGGATGATTGATTTTGGACATGGATTATAGAGGAGAGAGTGAGACATCAAGCCTTTCAATCACTCTCAACTCTCACCAAAACACTTTAGCTGTTACTATTTATATGTGAAGCCCTTTCAAAATAAAAGAGATACAGAGTGTGAGTGTGACAGGCAGATCGTAAAGCAGGACTTACCGATGAGAGTGACCCACATGGAGAGGGCCGTGCCGTAGACGCTGAAGTACTCCAGGATGTCGTACTTCATGAAGCACAGGATGGAGAGGACAGACCCGTCACATGCATGATAGATCTACAGAGAGACACAGAGACACAGAGTCAGGTCACACACACACACACACACACACACACACACACACACACACACACACACAGGATGGAGAGGACCGAGCCGTCACATGCATGATAGATCTACAGAGAGACACAGAGTCAGGTCACACACACACTCACAGGATGGAGAGGACAGACCCGTCACGCACACACACAGAGTCAGGTCACACACACACACACACACACACACACACAGAGAGTCAGCTCTCACACACACACACACACACACACACACATACATAGAGTAAGGTCAGACACACACACACACACACAGAGTCACGTCACACACACACACACACACACACACACACACATACATAGAGTAAGGTCAGACACACACACACACACACAGAGGATGGAGAGGACCGAGCCGTCACAAGTATGATAGATCTACAGAGACACACACACAGAGTCACGTCACACACACACACTCACACACACACAGAGAGTCAGGTCACACACACACACACACACACACACAGAGTCACGTCACACACACACACTCACACACACAGAGAGTCAGGTCACACACACACACACACACACACACACACAGAGTCACGTCACACACACTCACAGGATGGAGAGGACTGAGCCGTCACACGCATGATAGATCTACAGATTTCCTTTCCTTCCTCCCTTCCTTCTTTCCTCACTACCTTCCTTCCTTCCTCCTTTCCTTCCTCCCTTCCGTCCTTCCACTTTTTCTTACTCATTTCCTTCTTTCCTCACTATCTTCCTTCCTTCCTTCCTCCCTTCCGTTCTTCCACCTTTCCTTACTCCCTTCCTTCTTTTTCCCACTATCTTCCTTCCTTCCTTCCTCATTCCCTCCTTAATCCTTTACTTCCTCCTTCCTTCCTTCCTTCCTTTCTTCCTCCCTTCTTAACTCACTTCTTTCTTTCCTTCCTTCCTTCTCTCCTTACTTCCTTCCTCTTTTCCTCCCTCCCTCCTTACACACACACAGAGTCATTCATATAAAAACTTAACCCTCCTGTCGTCCTCCCGGGTCAAATTGACCCCGTCTAATTTTGACTGTTCCTTCCTTCTTTCCTTCCTTCTTTCTATCTTTAATTTTTTCTTCCTTCTTCCCTCTTTCCTTCCTTCTTTCTATCTTTAATTTTTCCTTCCTTCTTCCCTCTTTCCTTCCTTCATTCCTTCCTCCCTTTCATCTTTCCTTCCTGTCTTCTTTTCTTTCTTCCCTCCTCACTTTTATTCTTTTCTTCCTTCCTTACACCTGTCTTTCCTTTCTTCTCCTTCTCTTTCCTTCCCACCTCCTTCCATTTGACCTTCCTCCCTTTCTACCTTCCTTCCTTCCTTCCAGTCCGGCCCACATGAGATCAAATTGGGCTGTATGTGGCCCTTGAATGAAAATGAGTTTGACACCTCTGCTGTAGTGTGTGTGTGTGTGTGTGTGTGTGTGTGTGTGTGTGCGTGTGTGTGTGTGTGTGCGTGTGTGTGGTTCTCTTACCGCAGTGAAGAACATGGTGAAGAAGTAGACCATGGCCTCCATGTGGAAACCTCTCTTGGTGGCCACGCTGGCTGCAGGCAGGAACACCAGACTGCTCACTGTAGGCAGCAGCATCTTGGCGATATAAGCACCCATGATGGACGGAGAGCAAGTCAAACTCTCGGAGATGAGAAGATATCCTGCAGGGTTCAGAAGCTCCTCAAGTCTGAAGATGTCAGTGTACTCACAGTGGACCCCAGGAAGAGTAGCTGTTGCCCTGGGTAACAGCTAATGGGGGATCCAAATAAACTAAACTCAGAGTTCAGCTCAAATCAAAAGTTTAAAAATGATCTGCTCAGAAAAGGAGAAGTCTTCAGGTCCTTTAGTCCTCGATATGTGTGACTGGTGAGTCTGGCAGTGAGTGAATGAGCTGAAGAAGTCATATACAGCACACACACACACACACCACACACACACACACACTCCCACACAGCATGTAAACACCCCCAGCTGTCACGTTTGGCCCTTTAAAAGTTTAAATGTCCCCCAGGCTGGCAGGTCCACAGAGGGTGAGGGTCTGTATGTGCAGTGTCATCGCCGGGCAGCTGTCTGCATACCAGAGGGACATTGGGAGGGGCGTTGGGGGCGTTAGGGCAGGGCGAGGGGGTTAGCATGCCATGACTGGGGAGCCTGGGTTTGAACATGTCTGCTAATTATTCTGAGGGATTGTGTTTTTGCAGCTTTGTGAGTCAACACTTTGAGGTTCAGCTGGAGGGTGAGAGATCATGTGTTGGCAAACATCGGTCACTAAGTCACCAAGGTTGGCTTTCCATCGGCCGGTTTGACTGTTTATGAAGAGATAGATTTATTTAACCCTTAAACAGACAACGTGCACCAGGAGATACAGACTCTTTAACCTTCCTGTTGTCCTCCCGGGTCCTTCCTTCCTTCCTTCCTTCCTTCCTTCCTTCATCTGTCCTTCCTTCCTTCATCTGTCCGTCCTTCCTTCCTTCCTTCCTTCCTTCCTCATATCTAAGTTCAGCTGTTAGGGTAAATGTTCCCTCCTTCATTCCTCCCCTCCCTCCCTCCTTTCCATCCTTCTTCCTCCCTCCTTCCTTTCCTTCCTTATTCCCTCCTTTCTTCCTTCCTCCCTCCTTCCTTTCCTTCCTTCTTCCTCCCTTCCTTCCCTTCCTCCCTCCTTTACTTCCTTCTTCCCTCCTTTCCTTCCTACCCTCCTTTCTTTCCTTCCTTCTTCCTCCCTTCCTTCCCTTCCTCCCTCCTTTACTTCCTTCTTCCCTCCTTTCCTTCCTACCCTCCTTTCCTTCCTTCTTCATCCCTTGCTTCCCTTCCTTCCTCCTTTCCTTCCTTCTTCTGTCCTTTCCTTCTTTCCTTCATTCCTTCCTTACTTGAGGTGCAAATGACATAACTAGTAAGGTCTGTTTAAGGGTTAAAAGGTATAAGCTCTCATCCCATTCTGTGTTAGGCCAACTTCATCCCAACTTATTACCACAGGTTTTACACATATGTTTGGAAATTATGATCAATAGGCCTCATTTAAATTTAATTATACCTCATTTTTTTGGGTTAACACCTGTTGCCCTCCCACAGACAATGGGAATCGAATTAGACCAACCAGTCCTCATACCTCAACACCAACAGAAGTTTTTTTTTATAGCGGTTCTTTAATATAAGGAAGGTAGGAGGGAGGGAGGAAAGAAGGACAGATGAAAGAAGGAAGGGGGGAGGAAAGAAGGAAGGGAGGAAGGACAGAGGAAATAAGGAAGGGAGGGAGGGAGGGAGGGAGAAAGGAAAAGAGGAAGGACAGAAGAAAGAAGGAAGGGAGGAAGGAAAGGACGGAGTGAGGGAGGAAAGAAGGAGGGAAGGAGGAAGGAAGGACAGAAGGAAGGAAGAAAAGGGGATGGAGGAAGGAAGGAAGGACAGAAGGGAGGAAAGAAGGAACAGTCAAAACAGACGGGGTCAATTTGACCCGGGAGGACGACAGGAAGGTTAAAACATTAAGATTAAGCATTCGAAAACACCATCATTGATTTTAGTGGATCGGTGCTCCCCACTACTAAGGATGCTGACCTCACCACTGACCTCTCTAGTCAGCTTCGTACTCTGACTTTTTTCCCTTTCCTTCCCTTCCTTCCTTCCTCCCTCCTTTCCTTCCCTCCTTCCTCCTTTCCTTCCCTCCTTCCTCCTTTCCTTCCTTCTTCCTCCTTCCCTTCCTTCCTCTGCTGACCTCACCGCTGACCTCTCTAGTCAGCTTCGTACTCTGACTTTTTTCCTTTCCTTCCATTCTTCCTTCCTCCCTCCTTTCCTTCCCTCCTTCCTCCTTTCCTTCCCTCCTTCTTCCTCCTTCCCTTCCTTCCTCCACTGACCTCTCCTCTAACCTCACCGCTGACCTCTCCAGTCGGCTTCGTACTCTCTGACTTTTTCCCCCCTCAGTGAAAACAAGATGTAAAGTTTAATTTCCTTCTCCAGAAGAAGCTCTGAGGTGAGTGTCAGTAAACAGTCGGAGCGCTGGCCAGACTCACATGCTTTATATCAAATGGACGAGAAAGGGAAAAAATGTACAGTTGGTGAGTCCAGCTTTCTCCAGACGGCGTGTTTGCTCTCCGCTGGTTGGATTCCGTTTGTAGTTTTTATTTGTCACTTCCTGTGGGGAGTAGATTTTATGGCAGGCTCCTTCCTCTCTGTGGCTGCTTTCCTTCTTCAGACCAGGGGTATTTTCTTCATAGGAATATTATCAATCCCTCCTTCCTCCTTTCCTTCCCTCCTTTCCTTCCTTCCTCCCTCCCTCCTTTCCTTCCTCCCTCCCTCCTTTCCTTTCTTCCTTCCTTCCTCTCTGTGGCTGCTTTCCTTGTGAATTCAGACCAGGGGTATTTCTTCATAGGAATATTATCAATCTCTCCTTCCTCCTTTCCTTCCCTCCTTTCCTTCCTTCCTCCCTCCCTCCTTTCCTTCCTTCCTCCCTCCCTCCTTTCCTTCCTTCCTCCCTCCTGTCCTTCCTTCCTTCCTCTCTATGGCTGCTTTCCTTGTGAATTCAGACCAGGGGTATTTCTTCATATGAATATTATCAATCTGTAACAGTTGTAAGATTCTTCCTCCCTCCTTTCCTTTCTTCCTTTCCTTCCCTCCTTCTTCCTTTCCTTTCTTCCTCCCTTCCTCCCTCCTTTCCTTTGATATGGTGTTTTATTGAGAATTTACTGTTTTTAAACAAACTGAAACAGTATAAAAATCATCTCATCTGGAAGGGAGGAAGAAGGAAAGAAGGAAGGGAGGGAGGACAGAAAGAGAAGGAGGGAGGAAGGAAGGAAAGGAGGGAAGAAGGAAGGGAGGAAAGGAAGGAAAGACGGGAGGAAGGAAGGAAGAAAGGCAGGATGAAAGACGGAAGGAAAGGAGGGAGGAAGGAAGGACAGGAGGGAAAAAGGAAGGAAGGGCAGAGGAAAGAGGGGAGGGAAGAAGGAAGGAAGGAAGGAAGGAAGGACTTCATTTATGTTGGGTTTTTTTACACAACCAGCGATCACATGCCCATATAAGGCCAATAATCAGCTGGCCTCGTCTCAGTGGATCCATATTTGAGTGTTTGCTGCGCTGCTGTTCCCAGAGAGGCTTTCTGACTGGTCGGATCCCGTGATGGTTGCTCGGCAGCAGCAGCAGCAGTTGCCTCGACTCTCAGCTGCTCCACCTGCTCGAGTGCTTGAGGCAGCGACACAAAGGGTGCAGTAAGTCTGAGAGGATTTCACCCCACGCCTCTCAGATTCTCCGAGTGCTTCAGAAACCCGAGCTGCCGCGGCTGGAGGAGCTGGAGGGGGGGAGAGAGAGAGAGAGAGAGAGAGAGAGAGAGAAGGAGAGAGAGAGAGAGAGAGAGAGAGAGAGAGAGAGAGAGAGAGAGAGAGAGAGAGAGAGAGAGAGGACCCTAACCCTAACCTCACCACGCCCTCTACAGGGAACTCTCTCTGCAAACCCTAACCCTGCTGTTGTTTTTACAAAATTCCTTCCTTCCTTCCTTTCTTTCTTCCTTCCTTCCTTCCACCCTTCCTTCCTTCCTTCCTTCCTCCTTTCCTTCCCTCCTTCCTCCTTTCCTTCCCTCCTTCCTCCTTTCCTTCCCTTCCTTCCTTCCTTCCATCCCTTCCTCCCTCCCTTCTTTCCTTCCTTCCTTCCTTCCTTCTTCCTCCCTCCTTCTTCCTCCTTTCCTTCCTTCTTCCTCCCTTCCTTCCTCCCTCCTTCTCTCTTTCTTTCCTCCCCTCCCTCCTACCTTCATTCCACCCTTCCTTCCTCCCTCCTTTCCTTCCTTCTTCCTCCCTCCGTTCCTCCTCCCTCCCTCCCTCCTTTCCTTCCTCTCTTCCTCCCTCCTTTCCTTCCCTCCTTCCTCCGTCCTCCCTCCCTCCCATATTGAGCCTCAGTCAGGAGAAAAATGGGACAATGAGCTAAAATATGTAGAAACCAACAGTAATAAAGGAGAGAGAAAGTTAAGTTATTCCTTCCTTCCTCCCTTCCTTCCTCACATCCCTCCCTTCCTTCCTTCCTTCCTTCCTTCCTCCCTCCCTCCCTTCCTTCCTCCCTGCTAACAGAGAAGAAAAAGCTGCTATATCCTTTTTTTAAATATGCTAATGAGCCAAAAGTGGGAGAATTCAGACCTCTGTGAATCTATTCTGAGAACTGTAAACTGGACCAGAGTGAGTCCGCTGATCTGAAAACAAGCACCAACCCTTCGAGACCCTTCGAGACCCTTCGAGAC
>JAJDFG010001485.1:0-15000 GCA_021039105.1 Scomber colias
GTTAAAAGTTTCTTAAATATTAAATCCTGTCTAAACACAAGCAGATTAACCTTTTCTCTAAAATAATATAATCAAGAAATGGCCAAAAAATCAGATTTAAATTAGGAATATAATATAAATGAAGAGACAATCAATGCTTCCTGTCATGGCTAAAGAGGAAGTTATGGACACAACAGGAACAGGAATGATGATACTCACCGTTTGACTTTAAATTAATAAGGTTTAAAACTCTCTGAAAGCTGAAATTTAATTATTTATCTGAAGAGCAGAAAAAACTTGAGTGTGCTTTGGAACAAACAAAACTCAGCAGTAAAGATGTAAAGATCTCGTTAAACAAGCAGAAAATAGCGGAACGGTCCGTTTTTTAAAGTGCAGCACGGCTCGATTAGATTACAATTACTCATTATCCTGCATAGCTTTGCCACTTTCTGTCTATTATTTAATCAGATAAAACTGATTTTAATGTTTAATTTTACCTTTTTTTTGGTTGATTTTTAAAGAAAACAATGTATATGTGACGGGATAAGATGTTGATATGAGGTTTAGCAATATAACAAGTGGATTTTATGTAAAAGTTCATTTATTTTTGCTCCAACTGATGTAATAATAATAATGACAATAAAAAAATGAGGGTCAAATAAAGCTGATGTCGACTCTTTTTTTTCTTTTTTTTAAAGTTTTATACATAAACATTTTAATAATTACATCATCTGTACACCCAAAAAAATACCCTACCCTTGCACCAAGTTGCATGAGCCGCAGTGACTCTGTAATACAATAAGTGCAGTCGTTGCATGTGGAGGGAAAGTTCCCCCCCCCCCCCTCCCCAATGAGGAAACTTTCCCTCCACATGTCCAAGAAATGATCTCAGAGAGGGGGAAACTTCACGCTACCTTCCAGTCCTAGTTGAAACCAGCCAAATGCATCACATGAGCCTCTCCTCCCCCCCTGCCCCCCCCCCCCCCCCTCCTCCTCCTCCTCCTCCTCCAGGGCACAAGCTGCACCAGGCACATTTTGTTTTTGTGTTTACCATCATGTCTCTCTTATTTAAAGCCGAAGCTCGAGTCGTCGTTGTTTCTTTAAAAGCTTCAAGGCGACATCTGACTGCTTCCTCCGGTGTGACGTCGCGGGAGGTGAGCTCGGAGAACAGCGCTGGCAGCCAGTACTGAGCCTCGCCTGCAGCCTGAGAGTCCAACCAAGCCAAACCCTCCTTCAGCAAGTGATCCTGGGGAAATATGAGAATCCAGGTCAAAGGTCGTGAACTTTAAAAGAGAGCACAAAGATTTGAACTGTCATGCAGACGTGGAAAGTACCTAAAAGCCCATTTACTCAAGTAGTGTGAGTAGTAGTTTTGACCTTCTTGTACTTTACTGTAGTATTTCCATGTGATGCTACTTTCTACATCTCAGAGGGAAATATTATACTTTCTACTCCACTACATTTATTTAACAGCTTTAGTTACTTTTCAGATGAAGATTTGACACAATGGAAAATATAACAAGCTTTTATAATACAACACATTGTTCAGTGTGTAGTCGGCTCACATTTCAGATGTCTATGAGTTGTTAACAGCTCCACCAAATAGTGATTTTTTCCCTCTAAACTTCTCACATGCTTTCATTTCAATAAATGTTCAAATGATCCAATATTTCAGCAAAAATCAAAGATTAGAGAAAAAGTCCAGAAACTGAAAACACATTTGTGTATCAGAGCTTTGTTTTTTCTTCTTTCCTCTCCCATTAATCATCTCAGCAGCCCTCACATGTATCTGCTGACCCTTTGGAGGGGGCCCCACCCCTAGGTTGGGAACCACTGGACTAAACTAGCTAACTGTATAAAGTAGTATAAACTAGCTAACTGTATATAAAGTAGTATAAACTAGCTAACTGTATATAAAGTAGTATAAACTAGCTAACTGTATATAAAGTAGTATAAACTAGCTAACTGTATATAAAGTAGTGTAAACTAGCTAACTGTATATAAAGTAGTGTAAACTAGCTAACTGTATATAAAGTAGTATAAGCTAGCTAACTGTATATAAAGTAGTGTAAACTAGCTAACTGTATATAAAGTAGTGTAAACTAGCTAACTGTATATAAAGTAGTGTAAACTAGCTAACTGTATATAAAGTAGTGTAAACTAGCTAACTGTATATAAAGTAGTGTAAACTAGCTAACTGTATATAAAGTAGTGTAAACTAGCTAACTGTATATAAAGTAGTGTAAACTAGCTAACTGTATATAAAGTAGTGTAAACTAGCTAACTGTATATAAAGTAGTATAAACTAGCTAACTGTATATAAAGTAGTGTAAACTAGCTAACTGTATATAAAGTAGTGTAAACTAGCTAACTGTATATAAAGTAGTGTAAACTAGCTAACTGTATATAAAGTAGTATAAACTAGCTAACTGTATATAAAGTAGCGTAAACTAGCTAACTGTATATAAAGTAGTATAAACTAGCTAACTGTATATAAAGTAGTATAAACTAGCTAACTGTATATAAAGTAGTATAAACTAGCTAACTGTATATAAAGTAGTATAAACTAGCTAACTGTATAAAGTAGTGTAAACTAGCTAACTGTATATACAGTAGTGTAAACTAGCTAACTGTATATAAAGTAGTGTAAACTAGCTAACTGTATATAAAGTAGTATAAGCTAGCTAACTGTATATAAAGTAGTGTAAACTAGCTAACTGTATATAAAGTAGTGTAAACTAGCTAACTGTATATAAAGTAGTGTAAACTAGCTAACTGTATATAAAGTAGTGTAAACTAGCTAACTGTATATAAAGTAGTGTAAACTAGCTAACTGTATATAAAGTAGTGTAAACTAGCTAACTGTATATAAAGTAGTGTAAACTAGCTAACTGTATATAAAGTAGTGTAAACTAGCTAACTGTATATAAAGTAGTATAAACTAGCTAACTGTATATAAAGTAGTGTAAACTAGCTAACTGTATATAAAGTAGTGTAAACTAGCTAACTGTATATAAAGTAGTGTAAACTAGCTAACTGTATATAAAGTAGTGTAAACTAGCTAACTGTATATAAAGTAGTATAAACTAGCTAACTGTATATAAAGTAGCGTAAACTAGCTAACTGTATATAAAGTAGTATAAACTAGCTAACTGTATATAAAGTAGTATAAACTAGCTAACTGTATATAAAGTAGTATAAACTAGCTAACTGTATATAAAGTAGTATAAACTAGCTAACTGTATAAAGTAGTGTAAACTAGCTAACTGTATATACAGTAGTGTAAACTAGCTAACTGTATATAAAGTAGTGTAAACTAGCTAACTGTATATAAAGTAATGTAAACTAGCTAACTGTATATAAAGTAGTGTAAACTAGCTAACTGTATATAAAGTAGTGTAAACTAGCTAACTGTATATAAAGTAGTGTAAACTAGCTAACTGTATATAAAGTAGTATAAACTAGCTAACTGTATATAAAGTAGTATAAACTAGCTCCACCTCCAGCAGCTACAACAGTAACATGCTGCTCTAAAACTGATGCTTCACTATTAATAATCTAATGATGTCATATATAATAATTGTAGTGAATACGACATCAGTACTGCAGAACACCCTCTGGTCAGAGTCACCTTTGACCCTCAGATGAGGAAATTGAACCAGATCCTTCTCTTGGACAAACAAAGATCCCTTATCATTCAATGGAACAGAATCAAGGCTTTGAGCTAATTGCAAAGGGACCATTAAGTGATAATTCACCGTGTAAGAATGAGCCGGTTTGTCCCCCCTTCCCATTCTTCCGGTCATAAGGTTAACCCGAGGCCTGGAAGATGGCCTTTCTCACCCCAAACCTGGAGACTCTGGTCTTATGAGGGGTCTCATGAGAAGCTTGTAAGCCATCCAGTCTTCCAACGGGCAACCAAGGGTGAACAGAACTACATAAAGTAACGAAAAACAGACGTGGTGTCTCCTTCGGACGTCATAATTTATCAGAGAGACTCCTTCTCCTCAGAGAAGAATCACACAGAACAACGGTCGTAAATTAAAAGGACACATTCCTGAGCTTCCCCCCCTCTGTGTCTCCTGAAACCACACAGAGCATGAAAGTGAGAAAATGAGTGTTAAATACTTAAATAAGAACATCTTAGTGAAAAGTATGGTTTAAACAATACCAATTACTTATATCATTATCAATTACCTAAACCTCCACTGTAACAGCTATTACAGCGATCATAGATAAATGTGTATTTGGAGAACTGTGATTATACTTTCTTACTTACTTTAGTTTACTTACTTACTAAATTTTGGTATGAAAATGTTTGTTTAATGTGAGAAAGTGTTACAATGATGTTATGCTTACATTTTGGTGATAATCAATTATCTATCATGGAATAAGTAGAATTATGAACTATGTGTTATGTTTGATAATATTAATCCTCTTCAGGTTTTAATGAATGGCAGCTTGATGAATCAAGCTGATGTCATATTAATAACAGAATAATACATACTGTGTTCTGTGTCAATAGATTACAGTATGCATTTTATAATCAGGATTAAATAATGAATGAATGATGATGATGAAAAGTTACATGGTAAAAGCTGGAAATTAGATCCTCAGAGTAGCTGTGATGAATCTGATTGGCTGACACAACAGCCCTCCCAAGGGACAAAACCCAGCTGCACGCTGTCTCTTGTCTCTTTCTCTTGTCTCTTGCCCTCTTGTCCTCTTCCCTTTTTGGTCTTAGCATGACCTAGGCTCAGCATGACCCGAACAGGGCCTTGCTCTGTCCATCTTTTCCCTTTTTTTCACCTCACACATTCATTAGTTTAATCTTTAGTTATTCTGTATCTAAGTTTTCCTAAGTTTTGTAATCTTGTAACTTTCACCAGCAACGTCTAGAGAAAAGGCCCTTTAAGTAAACACGTCATTAAGTTTTGCATTCAGCCTGTTTTTGACATTTTTGATGATTTTGACGCTGAGATCTCTCCAGAAAGAGAGTTAAATTAGACCCTTCCTCCATCTCTCATCAACCTGAGAGAACCTTTTGAGCAGACAAACGTCTGTCAACCCTACGACTCATCATAACCGAGAGGAACAAAGTCTGCCAGCGGACAACGACCGGAACCGGCAGTCTGACGGAAGGCCAGCCGACCCGCACATCGAACCCCGCCCGAACCTGCGACGCCCTCTGAGATCTTCCACTTGGTGTGCGTTACGCGTGGTTCTGCAGGACGGACAGCTGAGAGACCCTCCACGGATGAAAGTAGGATCCAAATATTGCATTAATCAAGGGTTGATGTCAGATCGAGTAATTCAAATTCCCTTTAAAAGTAAGGCTCGGTAAAACTTATAGGCTAAGTTTTCTTAGTTTCCACATAATTACATATCCTTCATTTAAATTCATCATTCACCATCATCTTTCATTCATGTCGCTATATCGAGTAATCTCATGAATTCATATTGCATTGTATCATCACATTTATTTATACATCATTTATTAGTAGTGTGTAGTTAATAAAACCCATAAAACTCAATCAATTGTGTATGTCTATTCTTTGAAGTGATACAGGGGATCTATTGAACCGTAGAGCCACGAACTTTAGATATTTGACTGATTCAGAAATGTATTGATTTATTAATTATTATGATTTATTGATTTATTAATTGGCTAATCAAACAACCAATTAAGAAAAATCTTTTCCTTCATACGAAGGTGGTGCCCCTTATTACGAGAGCTATTTTCAATATCTTTAAGATATACATAATCCGCTACATATTATGGTTCCCCGAGCGTGAGGCGGCTTTTAATATCACTGTATTCACTTCAAAGAAAAACATGACGATTGAATTAACACTCATGGCATATCTCTGCTGTTGCTGACTTTTTGCTTGTTGCTGGTTTGTGTGTGAGCATCTTTAAATCTTTAAGCCTGTAAACTCATGATTTAAACTAAGCATTTGAATTGTGAAGCTGAAAAAAAAATTAATTCGCTTAGCCGTAAGTCACCCCTCGTCCTGCGGTGGCGACAGAGTGCAGGAAGCGCATAAATCGACCTTAAAACAATAGATGTAGCGTCTGCAGCCTACTAATGTTGTTGTTTTCAAAGTCTGCATGCATATAGCGTAATACACGCTTATTAAAAATAGGCCTTTGGTGGATAACGGCTATCTGCGTGTTCCAGTAGTCCGTTAATCCGCTCTGAGTTGTTGGTAAATTTATCTGCGTGTCCCAGAGAATTTAAACTGCCTCAAATCCTCTGCGTTTGTCGGTTAGCTTAGCTAACTAGCCTGCTAACAACCGGAGCTGCCTGTTGTAGTTTGGCCAAGAGGTTTATTTCTGCTCGGTGTGTCCCGACACCGCGCTGTGTTACATCGGGAAAAGCCCGTGTTGATCCATGAATAAATACAAGTGTTTGAGACATTTGTTTTACGTCCAGAGAGGACGTGTGTTGATAGTAGCAGCTAAATGCTGACGCTAACGCTGTGGAAATACCCTCTACTTCGACTAGTGTGTTAAATTGCTAGTTGCATTTTGTCCAGAGACGGATGTAAAAGAAGCCCGTCTCTGACCTGTCCAAAGCTGCTGTGGTTTGAACCGTTAAGAAATAAAATAGCTGCTTAAACGGACCTGTTGAGCATTATCAACTAAATGCTGAACCAGCTCTGAGAATATCTCATTATTTTAACTAGTGCTTCATAAGTGCTAGCTGCTAAAATACCAGAAGAGACTTCTGTGAATAATAACGGTTGCTAACGTAACTTCGGTTTGTTGAAGCTGCTGAGGTGAAAGTTTAAAACTGTGCTTTAAGACGGTGCAGAGAGCCGTCCAACACTCTGCTCAGAGACAGAGTAAAGTACACGAGGCCGCCGAGCCTCGTGATCTATTGTTCAGAAGGCCAAAAAGGTTATTTTTAGAGAGTGAAGCTCTTTCTGTGTCCTGAATCAAAGTGAATAGCCTTTAGCTTAGCAACGGAGGTCCTTCAGTGGGCGGTGCTAAGATCGTCAGCTCTGACGACTCTTCCTCCGTCTTCCTCTTCCGCTGCTCCACAAATTCGAGAGAATAAAATCCCTATCGCCCCCTAATGGCTGATTTGGTCAACTGTGTTTGAATACCTTTTTGATGCAAATCTTTGTCCATGTAAAAGTAAAGAAGCTGTGTGAACTTTAACCAATCTATTCAAATCTGGTTTAAAGATAATAATTAATTAACAGATTAATTAATTACTAATTTTGGCATTACCTTTTGCCATTGAAATAAATTTGTGTGAAATCTGTTTAAGATTAATAACACTTGTAAACATCACAGCAAACTAGTACAAACTAGTCCTAACAGATAACATTGTTTTACATTTGAATTAAACTGTACTTTTAAAGAACTCTTAAAGTGACTTTGAATTTCAGTACACATATATCCATATGTGCCCTCCCATCCTCACATCACTTTAAGTTGATTGATTTATTTCATAAAACAAATAAACAAATAAATTCAATAAATGACTACACATAGTCTATTTGCTTGCTTCCATACTTTAATATCACATTAATTTAACAGGAGCAAAGCTTACTATTTTAAATTTACTGTAAAACAAACAACAGTAAAATTTAAACCCTTTATCCAAAGTAATTTCAAAGGATTACTTATTAAACTGAATAACTTTAACAATCATAATAATAATCCTTCTTTGTTTCTGCTTTACAGCAAACATATACAAGCCTATCTATAGTTGTTTACAAACAACTTAGGTAATATACAGATCTTAACTTCAATCTGTGTATTTAACACAAATTAATTTAGAATTTAATTAAGATTCTTCCCTGAACATCAGATTTCTTAACCAAGTCACTGTCATGTCCAACTCTCGAAATTTAGACATGACTTCTTCAACTGTACCTGAAATCTCAAGTTATGAGGACCCCCCTTGAGAATTTGGAGACTACATTAGCAGACATAACTGAGAGTTGGCTGCCTGGCTATGCAACACATATCCAGCACACCAACCCCTTTGAAGTTGAGTCAATAATGACTGACCTTATGTCAAAGTCCATGTCTAAGCCACTGAAAGATAAAGCACTAACTAAAATGTTAGGTAGCTTAGCTTTTGTAGAAGCCGCACGACTCAAAAATGCCTATGAATTGATTGAACGAACCAGAGCCGATCTGACAACGCGTGCGCAACAAGTTAAGCAGTTACAACAAGAGAATGAATTTCTCAAACACCACCTGGAGGTGTCCAAACAATCCGCAGCTCAAGCTGAAAAAGAGCTAATAGCTCAATGCATTGAACTTAACAAAGCAAAAGTTGAGTTACAAGAACAGCTGGGTGAGGTAAGTAAGACCCGAGACGAGGTCCACACCCACCTTGAACGCGCAGTGGATGAAATTGATAACTTAAAGTTACGAAACCAAGTTTACGCTACCCACCTGGAAGCCGGAGAAAAACAAAATCAACAGCTAAAACAACAATTAGCTGAAGCTAGGGACAGCGCTAAAGAAGCTCGCAAACAACAGGAGATCACTCAGGGTGAGCTCATTTCAGCTAAAAGAGAGCTACAATACTCCCTTGAGATAGATCGAACACAACGAAACATGTTCGACGACTCTTTCCAGGAGAGCAGACGTGGAGGTGGGTCCTTGCCAGTTTTCTCACCACATATGCCGGCTCCCTTCTGGGCTAGCCAAAATTCTTTCGACCCAGCCAATATGACTCCCCCTCCACCAGCTCACCTGCTATCAGGCACCTATGGTGCACACAGTCTCTCAGATCGAGACCTTGACAAGATCGCACGTAACATACTGCGTTTCGAACCTACTCCTGGTGATTTCCATGACATCACCATGTACTTGAAGGATATCGACTTTTTCTTACGGAAGTTTCCCAACGCTAACCTTGACGACCGACTATACCTTATTAAGGTCACGTCCAACAGCCACGTTAGCAAGTTTATTGAGCGACAGTCTGACTATGTCAGAAACAGCTATGCCCTGCTCCGCCAGGCATTAGAAAGAGAGTTTTCTGACCACACCTTACAGTCTGGCCTAACCGCGGCCTCGGTTGTCAAACAGGGGAGGCAAGAATCTCCTCAACAGTACTACCATCGCCTCCTTCAGGCCTACTTTGGTTCCAGAAATGAGCCCGAAATGGAAGAAGACTTGAACTTCAAAACCCTCTTCATCCACAACCTCCATCCTGGCACCAGCCGCCATCTTGGAATCATGGCAAATCCACGCACGTCAACCATCCAACAACTGCGTGAACTTGCTTCCTTGGGATTTGCTAAACAAAAGCAATCTCAGATCAAACAATCTGATCCTGTCGTCTTAGCCACTGACACAGAGTCCTTGCCCATGGAACTAGAAGGGGCTTATAATTATATAGGACACAAGTCGGCAGCGCCTGCCTCCCAACCTTATCAGTTGGCCAAGTCATCTAGCCGGTCGAGGTCCCCACGAACCCACAAAGGTCCTGGACACACAAGACCATTCTGGCCCAATAGAATGCAAGGTCACTCAAAGACCATGAATGTTGACCCTGTGAAATCCTGCCAAAACAGGTTTTCACCTAACAACAGGGAAAATCGTGAAGACAGCGAGGACAGGAAAGAAGAACATTACAAGTTTCAGAACCGCTATCCATGTGATAGACAACCCCCACACCCATCTCGTCGTGAGTCATCTAAAAGAGATGCAAGACGAGACGATGACTCACAAACTCTCTCACAGAAAAACTCCCACGTGACAGGTGAGTCTGAAACCCCAGACCTCAGCCACGAAGAACTTGAAATGTTACGACGTATACGTCGCAAAGTACAGAAAGAAAAGGAAGAAGAAATTCAAAAATCTGACATCTTTGTCATTGATTCGGTGAAACTTGATCTGACTCCTCTTGACCACGCCTCCAACCAGCCCCACGAGGTGGTTGAAGAGCTGTGCTTGAACCTCAAGGAACCTGAACTTAAGCCAGCCCAGAACTTGGCTAGAAAAGCTATGACTGATAAACCTGACCAACCACATCAGGGGGGTGAAAAATCCCTTTCCCCCACTGCAGTCTTGGCAGTACAGTCAGACCCAAAAGCTTCGCCTCCTCACAAGGATGCGACAATTATCCTTACTGACCCACCAGCTACACAATTTCTGGGTCACTTGACAGAGAAAGGAGTCAGCCGAAAACATTACATATCCTTGACACTCGAAAATGTCCTTGAACATGAAGCACTCCTGGACTCTGCCGCTGATATCACCTTGATGTCATCAGCACTTTTCACAAAATTGCAGTCCATCATGCACGAGTCAAACAATGACTTGAAGCTTCAGACTTGCGCTCCGAAGGTCCAACCGTACTCTGTCACAAGTACTACCTTGACAGAATTAGCTTGGATAAAGATAACCATTGGACCAATGAGTGTTGTACACCCAGTGTACCTGTCACCTCTCAACAACATTCCTTTCCTCATTGGCAAAGACTTCCTTGATCGATTTGAGCCCCTGATAGACTTTAAAGGGCTGAAGATTTGGACACAGGTCCGCCAGCCCTTGCCCAGTTCTTTCCCACATGACACAGACTTTCTTTCCCACCCACCCACCCCTTCGATCCTTGCCGTCAATCGGTGTCCACTGGATGTAGAAACTGCGTCTTCTCTTCCCCTTCTGTCCTTACCTGCCATGTCTGCCACGCCCCCGCGTTCCATTCCTGGCCTGGTCTCACAGGTCAAGGGCAACCTGGTCGATGCTTCCGACCCACTCACTTCCCCTTCGGCAGTGGTCCCTCGAAAGCACAGGGGGGTACTGCGCAGGCATGCCCATGACTTAACCGAAGTGAGCCACAGAGGTGCCACAGTCACAGACAGTGCACTGAAAGAAGCCACCTACTGTCCACATGTGGAAAAAGACATAGCAGACAACAGCAAAGACTGTTTAATCCCCTATCAGTCTCAACCAACAAACATAGGTTACAGAGCCACTACGCACAAAACAATGCGGCTCTCCCCCTGTCAAACAACGACAGACAGACGAACCACTCGTTCGCAACACCTGCCCTATCAACCAGGCAAATCTAATGTTGCGATAGCACCTACTAAAAACCTTCAGGCTACCTTTGCTTTCGCGCAAAAACACAGAAACAAAAGCGCACAGAAACAAAACGCCTACTATTACCAAAGAGCACCCCATGACAAACTCCAAGTGGGGGACAAAGTGTTTAACTACACCATGGCTCAACCCATTGTAAAGACTGGCCTGAGAACAGCAAAACATGCTCAGAAAGAACCAACTTTCAAATGGGTCAGCCCTAACCAAATAAAACTAGACAAAAACCCTATGGGATTTGCTGGAAAACAACACATCCCAGTTAAATCATAAACAGAACAAAGTCCATAAACACCCTGAGGTGCAAATCACTAACAGGGGGGTGGAAATAAATTGTCCTGTATCACAGTCTCCTCAAAATTTCAGAAACCTTTGATAGCAACTTAAAATCAACTGGCCACAAGTCTGAAACTCAGGACACTTAGAAACCAAGTGACACCTCCACCTTAAGTTAAGTTCACCACTTACAATTACTCTGTCATTGAGTACAAGTGGGGGTGACGTATTCAAATCAGTTCAAATTATGAGCTCACCTCAGCAGGTTAAACAACCACTTACAAAAGAGAAACCGCTAATTGGGGCTATGCTAACCACAGCCTCAACTGTGTATTGTCCTCTTTTATGTTTAAAATTTACCCTAGTCAACGCCATAAACATCTACGCCATCAAACAGCGTATGAATGAGTTACAGATTAAAATCTCTGGGATCCGAGAACAAATAATCAAGCGAAAATCATAATCAGAAACCATCCAGAAATGTGTAAGGCACAATCTTGGTATGTTGCTCAAGGCTCTGGGCACAGTAGAATATTTTAATGTTGTACTACAGGTTGATCATGCTCACACACAACTGGTTGCAATGTTACTGTCTGATATGCTGTGATATAATGGGTCTTATGTTGACAAGTATAAGTGTATATAGTGTGTATCTTTTACCTCATTTCTCCCTATTGAGTACTAAACCATTACAACACTTTCAAATGACACTAGAGTTTAGCTACCCTCAAGCTACTTAGCAACTATTGATTATTATTGATAAAGTTAATCATTGTAGCTTGAGTGATTTATTGTTATTATTATTTTTCATTTTCTCACCTTAATGTCTAACCACTAGATACCCAGGTAGTTATACAGTTTTGAATAATTGAATTTGCCAAAACATCAACCCTGGTTATAGCAATGTCATCATGTGCCACCTGCTTCGCCGCCTTGGATGTCCTCAACTCTGGTGATTCAAACACTCCCCATCGAAGGCGAGATTTGTATCAAGTGGGGGATATGTAGTGAATACGACATCAGTACTGCAGAACACCCTCTGGTCAGAGTCACCTTTGACCCTCAGATGAGGAAATTGAACCAGATCCTTCTCTTGGACAAACAAAGATCCCTTATCATTCAATGGAACAGAATCAAGGCTTTGAGCTAATTGCAAAGGGACCATTAAGTGATAATTCACCGTGTAAGAATGAGCCGGTTTGTCCCCCCTTCCCATTCTTCCGGTCATAAGGTTAACCCGAGGCCTGGAAGATGGCCTTTCTCACCCCAAACCTGGAGACTCTGGTCTTATGAGGGGTCTCATGAGAAGCTTGTAAGCCATCCAGTCTTCCAACGGGCAACCAAGGGTGAACAGAACTACATAAAGTAACGAAAAACAGACGTGGTGTCTCCTTCGGACGTCATAATTTATCAGAGAGACTCCTTCTCCTCAGAGAAGAATCACACAGAACAACGGTCGTAAATTAAAAGGACACATTCCTGAGCTTCCCCCCCTCTGTGTCTCCTGAAACCACACAGAGCATGAAAGTGAGAAAATGAGTGTTAAATACTTAAATAAGAACATCTTAGTGAAAAGTATGGTTTAAACAATACCAATTACTTATATCATTATCAATTACCTAAACCTCCACTGTAACAGCTATTACAGCGATCATAGATAAATGTGTATTTGGAGAACTGTGATTATACTTTCTTACTTACTTTAGTTTACTTACTTACTAAATTTTGGTATGAAAATGTTTGTTTAATGTGAGAAAGTGTTACAATGATGTTATGCTTACATTTTGGTGATAATCAATTATCTATCATGGAATAAGTAGAATTATGAACTATGTGTTATGTTTGATAATATTAATCCTCTTCAGGTTTTAATGAATGGCAGCTTGATGAATCAAGCTGATGTCATATTAATAACAGAATAATACATACTGTGTTCTGTGTCAATAGATTACAGTATGCATTTTATAATCAGGATTAAATAATGAATGAATGATGATGATGAAAAGTTACATGGTAAAAGCTGGAAATTAGATCCTCAGAGTAGCTGTGATGAATCTGATTGGCTGACACAACAGCCCTCCCAAGGGACAAAACCCAGCTGCACGCTGTCTCTTGTCTCTTTCTCTTGTCTCTTGCCCTCTTGTCCTCTTCCCTTTTTGGTCTTAGCATGACCTAGGCTCAGCATGACCCGAACAGGGCCTTGCTCTGTCCATCTTTTCCCTTTTTTTCACCTCACACATTCATTAGTTTAATCTTTAGTTATTCTGTATCTAAGTTTTCCTAAGTTTTGTAATCTTGTAACTTTCACCAGCAACGTCTAGAGAAAAGGCCCTTTAAGTAAACACGTCATTAAGTTTTGCATTCAGCCTGTTTTTGACATTTTTGATGATTTTGACGCTGAGATCTCTCCAGAAAGAGAGTTAAATTAGACCCTTCCTCCATCTCTCATCAACCTGAGAGAACCTTTTGAGCAGACAAACGTCTGTCAACCCTACGACTCATCATAACCGAGAGGAACAAAGTCTGCCAGCGGACAACGACCGGAACCGGCAGTCTGACGGAAGGCCAGCCGACCCGCACATCGAACCCCGCCCGAACCTGCGACGCCCTCTGAGATCTTCCACTTGGTGTGCGTTACGCGTGGTTCTGCAGGACGGACAGCTGAGAGACCCTCCACGGATGAAAGTAGGATCCAAATATTGCATTAATCAAGGGTTGATGTCAGATCGAGTAATTCAAATTCCCTTTAAAAGTAAGGCTCGGTAAAACTTATAGGCTAAGTTTTCTTAGTTTCCACATAATTACATATCCTTCATTTAAATTCATCATTCACCATCATCTTTCATTCATGTCGCTATATCGAGTAATCTCATGAATTCATATTGCATTGTATCATCACATTTATTTATACATCATTTATTAGTAGTGTGTAGTTAATAAAACCCATAAAACTCAATCAATTGTGTATGTCTATTCTTTGAAGTGATACAGGGGATCTATTGAACCGTAGAGCCACGAACTTTAGATATTTGACTGATTCAGAAATGTATTGATTTATTAATTATTATGATTTATTGATTTATTAATTGGCTAATCAAACAACCAATTAAGAAAAATCTTTTCCTTCATACGAAGGTGGTGCCCCTTATTACGAGAGCTATTTTCAATATCTTTAAGATATACATAATCCGCTACATAATATATCACTACTTTTACTGTAATACTGCATACTACATCACTCATAATACTGCAGTACTTTTACTGTAATACTGCATACTACATCACTCATAATACTGCAGTACTTTTACTGTAATACTGCATACTACATCACTATAATACTGCAGTACTTTTACTGTAATACTGCATACTACATCACTCATAATACTGCAGTACTTTTACTGTAATGTAGTATTTAACATGACTGTAGTCTAGTATCTAGTATTTCTTCCACCACTGCTCTCCTCTCTCTCTCCACTGCAGACATTTTGGTTCGTCATGGTAGTAAAAAAAAAATCAGCTGTTACAAAACACACAATAACAAAGCTCAGCTCTTCTCAGTCTGGTGTCCAGTGAGTCATGGCAGTGTGACCGTGAGTCAGCAGCAGAACAAAGAGACGATGCAGCTAAATCTACTAACTGGAGCTCAGCCGTGTTTCTCCTAC
>JAJDFG010001485.1:20000-32500 GCA_021039105.1 Scomber colias
AATCCTACATTACTCATTATTCCTCTAAATCACCTTAAATGATGTAAATAAGTGTATAAAACAAACATGTCTAACCTCTGCCAGCTTTCTTTTTAGCAATAGCTCCTGCACCAACTCCTCTGCGATGCATGTTGCTGCTGTCTGCTCCAACAAAATAAAACAATAACTGTATAAAACCTCAGAATAAAGTCTGATTTTAGATTTTAGATTAGTTTAACATTAACCAGCGAGGCGACTAACATTAAAATAAACAAACAGCGGAGATATTTCCTTCTTTCAGCAGATAAACTCGTTTCTTCGGTGACTTCAGCTCTCACAGTAGCAGCTAAATATTACTGTAAAGTCTTTAAATAGTCAAATATAATACTTTAAAAATGTATAACTTGATAAATATGAGGTTTTTAAAGCTATTTTGAAGCAACCGTTTCCATTTTGATGAGCAGAACCCGGAAGTGTTTCCGGATGTGACGTAGCTGCTGCAGTGACGCTGCCCTCTGCTGTCCTGGAGGAACAGGGCTTTCTTTACACCTCTGGACTTTATTAATATATAAACACAGCTACAGTTTTTATTTTTTTGTTACTATTATACATTTACACTTATTTTTGTAAATTATGATCAATAATACGCCCTCATTTAAATCTAATTATTCCTCCTTTTTGAGTTAAAAGAGCAGAAATTGTGAATTATTTTGACTAAATTTAAGATCAGAGGAAAACATGTTGATAGATTATCACAAACTGGTTTATGTAGCAAAGTTTAGTCAGGATATACAGATTTGAAACCATTTCAAATATTTGAATGGCAGCACATAATCTCATTATCTCTCATAAAAGTACAAAGTATAACCCAATTCAATGAAAGTAGTGATAAATTATGAGCTTGATGTAGTTACAGTACTGCAGTATTATAGTGTTGTAGTATGCAGTATTACAGTCAAAGTACTGCAGTATTATAGTGTTGTAGTATGCAGTATTACAGTAAAAGTACTGCAGTATTATAGTGATGTAGTATGCAGTATTACAGTAAAAGTACTGCAGTATTATGAGTGATGTAGTATGCAGTATTACAGTAAAAGTACTGCAGTATTATAGTGATGTAGTATGCAGTATTACAGTAAAAGTACTGCAGTATTATAGTGATGTAGTATGCAGTATTACAATAAAAGTACTGCAGTATTATGAGTGATGTAGTATGCAGTATTACAGTAAAAGTACTGCAGTATTATAGTGATGTAGTATGCAGTATTACAGTAAAAGTACTGCAGTATTATGAGTGATGTAGTATGCAGTATTACAGTAAAAGTACTGCAGTATTATGAGCGATGTAGTATGCAGTATTACAGTAAAAGTACTGCAGTATTATGAGTGATGTAGTATGCAGTATTACAGTAAAAATACTGCAGTATTATGAGTGATGTAGTATGCAGTATTACAGTAAAAGTACTGCAGTATTATGAGCGATGTAGTATGCAGTATTACAGTAAAAGTACTGCAGTATTATAGTGATGTAGTATGCAGTATTACAGTAAAAGTACTGCAGTATTATAGTGATGTAGTATGCAGTATTGCAGTAAAAGTACTGCAGTATTATGAGTGATGAAGTATGCAGTATTACAGTAAAAGTACTGCAGTATTATGAGTGATGTAGTATGCAGTATTACAGTAAAAGTACTGCAGTATTATAGTGATGTAGTATGCAGTATTGCAGTAAAAGTACTGCAGTATTATGAGTGATGAAGTATGCAGTATTACAGTAAAAGTACTGCAGTATTATGAGTGATGTAGTATGCAGTATTACAGTAAAAGTACTGCAGTATTATGAGTGATGAAGTATGCAGTATTGCAGTAAAAGTACTGCAGTATTATGAGTGATGTAGTATGCAGTATTACAGTAAAAGTCACTTTTATTCTCACATTATTTTATTTAGCAGTGTAAAGATTTGTATACAAGCAGGCAGAAGCTTTGCATTATGAGAGGATTTCACTACACACATGAGATTTCACATCCAAGCTTTCAAAATAAAAGTCCCATCCAGAAGCTGTCTGAGGATTATTCCAGAGCACTGCTTCACTTCACTGGAGCCTATAAGAACAAAACATATGAGACACTGATGTTAACCCTCCTGTTGTCCTCGAGTCAAGGAAGGAAGTTAGGAAGGGAGGAAGAAGGAAGTAAGGAAGGGAGGAAGAAGGAAGTAAGGAAAGGGAGGGAGGAAAGAAGGAAAGGAGGAAGGAAGGGAGAAAGAAGGAAAGGAGGGAGGGAGGGAGGGAGGGAGGAAGGAAGGAGGGAAGGAAGGAAAGAAGGGAGGGAGGGAGGGAAGGAAGGAAAGAGAGAAGGGAGGAAGGAAAGGAAGGAAGGAGGGAAGGAAAGAAGTAAAGGAAAGAAGTAAAGGAAAGAAGGAAGGAAAGGAAGGAAGGAAGGAAGGAAGGAAGGAAGGAAAGAAGGAAGGAAAGAAGTAAAGGAAAGAAGGAAGGAAGGAAGGAAGGAAGGAAGGACAGAAGGAAAGGAAGGAAGGAAAGAAGGAACAGTCAAAACAGACGGGGTCAATTTGACCCGGGAGGACGACAGGAAGGTTAAACAGTTTGTACAAAGTTGAACATTTAACAAACCGTTTTTCAAAATAAAACACACCTAGATGAGCTTCAGCAGGTCATTGAAACTGACGCACCTCGTCCACAGGCCTGCAAAGTGAGAGCAGCATTAATGACGACGCACATTAAACCTCTGTTAATCATTCATATTCTGTCTTTAAAATATACGACCACTTACTTGCTTCTTTTCTGTTTCTGGCTGAGCAGGAAGTCCACAAAGTTTTTCTGCACCATTGAATCCATGATTTTACTCATCTCGCTGGCGATGGTCGGACTCAGCGAATCTTTTGCCCAAATGCTGCTCCTGTTCACTGAGACTTAACAAAGACGAGAAATACAATTAGTTATAAGTAAAATTGACAAACCATCAGCCACACAGACTCCTGCAAAGAAGCTAAATGTCCTTTTATTAAAGGTGCAGTCCGCCAATTTCACTTTTTACTTCCTTACTCATGTCCTTCCTTCCTTGGTGCCTCCCTCCCTCCTTACTCCTTTCCTTCCTTCCTTCCTCCTTTCCTTCCTCCCTCCCTCCTTACCTTCCTTCCTTCCTTCCTTCCTTCCTTCCTTCCTTCCTTCCTTCCTTCCTTCCTTCCTTTCTTTCCTCCCTTCCTTCTCTCCTTATGTCCTTCCTCTTTTTCCTCTCTCCCATCCTCCTTAATCCTTTCCTTCCTTCCTTCTTTGCCCCCTCCCTCCTTAATCCTTTCCTTCCTTCCTTCTTTCCTCCCTTCCTCCTGTCCCTTCCTTGACCTGAGGACAACAGGAGGGTTAATACAGTATAAAATGAGCATATATCAGCTTTAATAGACTAACCCCATGCACTCTCTTTATAATTACATGCAATCCAGTATCTGTGTGAGTATTTCATTCTCCACTAAACCAAATTATTAGTGGTCCTCTAATGTGATGCTTATTTATTTATATATATATTTAATGATGGTTATAAAAACTAAATAAATACCTTTTTTTCACTACTTTTAATAATCTTACTGCACATATTATGAAGGACTACAGGTGAATTGCATGGACAGGCATTGTGCAGTTTATTGGTCTATGTGTGCACTATGTTATTTAATATATATGTTTTAATATAATAAAGTCTTATCTTATTAAACCACCTGCAGTTATTCAGACAGTGTGTGGCACTTTTCTCTCTTTTTTCGCATGATAAATAGGATTATTCCTAAAGATGTGACCATTTGAAGGTTAAATTTTGCTCATTCTTTAATTTTATAATATATAAAGGTATAAAATAAGCATATATAGGTTTTAATAGACTAACCCCATGTCTTATTTATTTATATATATTTAATGATGGTTATAAACTGCATACACTTTTTAAATAAATACCTTTTTTTTACTAGTCTTTTAATGCTCTAATACACATTGCAATGAAGACTACAGGTGAATTGCATGACAGGCAGTGTGCACTATGTTATTTTAATATATATGTTTAATATAATAAAGTCTTATCTTATTAAACACCTGCAGTTATTCAGACAGTGTGTGTGGCACTTTTCTCTCTTTTTTTTGCATGATAAATAGGATTATTACTAAAGATGTGATCATTTGAAGGTTAAATTTGGTTCATTTTATAATTTATAAAGGTATAAAATAAGCATATATAGGTTTTAATAGACTAACCCCATGTCTTCAGGTTGAATCTTTGCTTGTGCATGCAGAGCTCCAAGCAGACAGATGGACCATCAGCTCAAACAGCAACACCTTCATCATGACCTTGAGGCAAAAAAACACACACTTGACATGTTGTTTCAAATTAAATGACATTAAATCAAAAAATAATGTCCTGCAGCTAAACCAGCACAGCAGTGAAAATGACAATTAATGAAGCTTAAAATGTGTTTGAGCGACGCAAAAGAATTCATTTATAAGCATATTTTTTTCTCTCTCTCTCTTACCTTTCAAAGTGGAGGTATCTTTAAGACGGGCAATGAGGAAGCGGTAAGCTACTTTCCCTGGTTGGTTGCCTTCAGAAAATGTGGCTTTTATACAGTTTTCTCAGAGGTATTATGTGTCATAGCAGGAAGTGAGCAAGAAAAACATTTTAGTTTCCACTACATTAAAGCATTAAAGAAAAAGCACATACACAGGTGACTACTGATAAGCGGCACTGCAACAAACTGTGGAGATGGAATAGATTTATTTTCCCCAAAGGACTTGATATGGAGTTAACAACCCACAGGAAACTTTCACACACCATTAAACTAATGAAAAAGTGGCACTTTAGAGCAGCACATGAAAAACTAATTGATAATACGTTGAAGATTAAAAATGCTCATTATCTGATTGAAGGTTATAATAAAGAGGGGAATTCTCCTATAGATAAATAGCATGCAAGAATTGTGCAGTAAATCAGAGGTGGACATTAAGAGCTGATTGTTTGTTCGACACCTGCCCTCATGTGGGTCGGATCATTAAAAAGATGGAGGGAAAGAAGGAAGAAAGGAAGGAAAATAAGAAGGGAAGGAAGGAAGGACAGATGGAAGGAAGGACAGAAGGAAGAAAGGGAGGGAGGAAGGACAGATGGAAGGAAGGACAGAAGGAAGAAAGGGAGGAAGGACAGATGGATGGAATGACAGAAGGAAGAAAGGGAGGAAGGACAGATAAAAGGAAGGAAGAAAGGAGGAAGGACAGATGGAAGGAAGGAAGAAAGGGAGGAAAGGACAGATGGAAGGAAGGACAGAAGGAAGAAAGGGAGGAATGACAGATGGAAGGAAGGACAGAAGGAAGAAAGGGAGGAAGGACTGATGAAAGGAAGGAAGGACAGAAGGAAGAAAGGGAGGAAGGACAGAAGGAAGAAAGAACGGGAGGAAGGACAGATGGATGAAAGGAAGGAAGAAAGGGAGGAAGGTCAGATGGAAGGAAGGACAAAAGGGAGGAAGGTCAGATGGAAGGAAGGACAAAAGGAAGAAAGGGAGGAAGGACAGATGGATGGGAAGGACAGAAGGAAGAAAGGGAGGAAAGGACAGATGGAAGGAAGGACAGAAGGAAGAAAGGGAGGAAGGACAGAAGGAAGAAAGGGAGGAAGGACAGATGGATGGACGGACAGAAGGAAGAAAGGAAGGAAGGACAGATGGAAGGAAGGAAGAAAGGGAGGAAGGACAGATGAATGGAAGGACAGAAGAAAGAAAGGGAGGAAGGACAGATAAAAGGAAGGAAGAAAGGGAGGAAGGACAGATGGAAGGAAGGACAGAAGGAAGAAAGGGAGGAAGGACAGATGGAAGGAAGGACAGAAGGAAGAAAGGGAGGAAGGACAGATGGAAGGAAGGGAGGAAGGACAGATGGAAGGAAGGAAGAAAGGGAGGAAGGACAGATGAAAGGAAGGAAGAAAGGGAGGAAGGAAAGATGGATGGAAGGGAGGGAAGGACAGATGGAAGGAAGGAAGGAAGGAAGGAAGGAAGGACTACCAACTTAACCACCATGGGGTCAAGAGCCTTCAGCCAATCTATGTTAGTAGTTGATTCCCTCAAAAATCCACTCACTTTTCAGCCAGAAATGAATCTGCAGGCCCTGATGGTATCCCTGCTTTCCTCCTAAAGACCTTTGCAGCAGAGCTAACCCCAGCACGGTGCCCTCTGGGAGAAATCTACCATTATTCCCATTCCAAAGAAAACCCTGTCCTACAGAAAACAATGATTATAGGACCGATGGCTTTGAAAAAATACATGGTACTGTGTTGAAATGTGAAGTTAATTCTGAACTAGAGGCCTCTCCACTTTGCTTTACAGGCAGGGGAGGAGTACAGACGATGCAATTAATAGCATCACCCACCTGACTCTTAAGCATCTGGAGGATCCCAAGGCCTATACACGCCTTTTGTTCATTGATTTTTAGTTCCAGCGTCATCTGCTCTAAAAAGAAAATGACCCAGATGAATATTAATCCTTTTATTATTAAGTGGTTTTATTCTTGTTTAACAGAGAGAAACCCAAAATATCAGGATTAACGACTCATTTTCAGAAAAAACCAAAATGCATCAGTACAGGTGCACCTCAGGTCCTGTTCAGGGCAGCTACTACTATGCACTACGCACCTTTGAGTCCATGACAAATTTCCCCTAGGGGGCAATAAAATATATTCTATATATATATATCCCTCTTCATCACTGTCTATGTCTCCCTCTGACTGTATACATAATAGATATCTCTTTATCACAGTCTATGTCTCCCTCTGCTGTCTCTATCTGATCAAAATAAAAGAAATGCTCCAGCCAACAAATCGCGCATGCGCAGTAGAGGGCGCTTTAAAAACAGTCTTGAGGAGGGAACATGCTGCAGGTGGACTCGGCCTTAAAATCGAGGTAAACTACATAAAAAAAACACATATTTACACATCGGTAAGAAAACTATAAGTCTTCTCCGATGTGTTATATATTACCGGGGCCTGCCGTTATAACCTTTACTTTACCGGTTTGCGTCGTTTAAATCGGTTTTTATTTCCCCTAAAACTAGCCGGCTAGCTTTAGCATTGCTAGCTTAGCTGTTATTGTTTTTCATGATTTCGCGAGAACCCAAAATGGAGGAGAAGATCTGCTGCCAGCCTCCCTGCTCCTGCACACAGCCACTCCCGAGTCCTTGTGTGAGAGCCTTTGCTTTGTTAGATATCCTCGCACGCGCACAATAATGTTAAATACTATTAAAAAAGGTTGGTTTTGTGTGTTTAATGTGTTTCTGCTTATGCTAATGTAGCTTAGCCACTGAGCTGTTATTATAAAGGAGGAGAAGAAGAGACTCTCTGCAGGTTTTATCCACCTGGTTTATGCAAACTGTGAGGAGTTAGTGCAGCGGGGGTCAAACATGCGGCCCGCGGGCCAGAAACCGGCCCGTCGAGGAGTCCAATCCGGTCCACTTACCTTCCTGTCTTCCCATCGGTCCTTTCTTTCTTTCTGTCTTTCACTCCTTCCTCCCTTTCTTCCATCTGTCCTTCCAACCTTTCATCCTTCCTTCATCCCTTCCTTCCATCTGTCTTTTCTTTCCTGTTTTGTCTTCCTTCCTTCCATCTTGTCTTCCTGTCTTGTCTTCCTTCCTTCCATCTTTTTAATAATCCGGCCCACATCAGATCTTATTGTTCTGTATGTGGCCCTTGAATGAAGATGAGTTTGAGCCATTTGCATTTTAACACCTTAATAAAGCCACTTCATGTCTTTTATGTGTGTTTATTGTTGCAGGGGTAAAAGCTGCTGAGCTCACATGGGGAATATCTGCAGGATGAAAAGTCGTTGTCATGACTCTGAGAGCGACCCTGCTTCCACACCGAGGATTCAAAACTCAAGCAGACCGCTGCTGACACAGTCGACCCAGGACAACGCACACACTACAGCCCCCTCGGTGGGTCCTGCTGTGAGCCTCAAGAGAGGACTCCTGCGACTTCGTTATAGACATCACAGACTTCCAAGGGGCACAGATCCCGAGCAAATACGGCAAATTAGACCAGACTTACATGACAAAGTAAGGTCTCCCTCGCCGCCACAGTCACCGAGGTAGTCAAAGGAGACGCTAAAAACTGTGGGGGTATTGTCCCCCTGTCAGACCAATGGGGGGTGAGGGAACCCCGGTGAAAGGTAAACCCCTCTCTGTAGACAACATGGATAACCCTCAGATGGCTTTTGAACAATAACCCTAAGGATGGCGGCGCCGACGACAGCGCGAAGGGGGTCGTACCCGGAGTCCTGGGCACGGCGTCCATCGAACTCTCCTCTGAGGGCAAATGGAGGAACGTTAGGAAGACACCCACCAATCCTCAGACGCAGGCGAACTGCCTCCGACAGATCCTCCTGCTGCAACTTGACCTGATTGAACAGCAGCAACAGCAGCTGCAGTCTAAGGATAAGGAGATAGAGGAGCTCAAAGCAGACAAAGAGACAGTATGTTAAACTTTTTATATATAGCTAAAATCAATGTGTTTATGTCAAGTCACTAATTGAGTCTTAATTTACCTTTTTTTTATTTTTTATTCCTCTATCTGCTCCTTAGTTGCTTGCACGTATCGAGCGTATGGAGCGCCGCCTGCAGCTCACGAAAAAGGGACCCGCCTCGTGACAAACGTCTCTTCCAGCCGCTGGAGCCGTGGACACCGGACAAAGAAGACATGTGGGATCTGGACGTGGAGGAGAGTCCGCAGGGAAACCCGTCCACTCAGCTCAACTTCAGTCGAGGAGGCAAAGGTCAAAAGAGGTAAAAAAAAAAAGAAAAAAAGAAAAGAAAAGAAAGAAAACTACAGTTAAATTATGAAATCGTAGATACATATATATTAAAGGTCAAGTACTTTATTCATCCCTAAAGCAGTCAGGTAGGTTAAACACATATAATTAAATGCTAAATTACATGCATTGACTTCAATATAACTATATATAAATAATAGAATAGTTTAATTAAACATAGAGGGACTAGAGATAAAACCATAGCTATAATACAGTAGTAAATATAAAAACAGTAAGGTAGGTCAAATAAAACCAAATATAATGAGTCTATAAAGGGTAGAATATATATATATATATATATATATATATATATAAGAATCACATTTCCTAACTCAAATATAACTATATATAAATTAATAGAAGTAGTATAATATAACATAATGACTAGAGATATAACTGTAATATAGTTATTTTAAAAAAGAGAAGAGAAGAAGTCATTACTTCGAGATTCTTGTCATTGTAATACCTTTTTAAATGCACACTTAAGAGCTATGACTCATTAGTTTCTTTATTAAATGATTAGTTATTAGCCAGAAAATAATGAAAAATGACAATAACTGTTTTAAAGAGCTTAAGATGTAACCTAAAATGTTTAGTTTTGTCCTCACTGACAATCAAAAAAACCCCAAAAATATCCAGTTTTCGATCATCAGTGACTTAAAAAAACTAGAAAAATATGCATTGTTATTGTTGTAATACCTTTTTTATATACACACTTTTAGTAGTATTACTTATTATTTTATTGATTTTATTGATTAGTTATTAACAAGAAAATAATGAAAAATCACTATAAAGAGCTTAAGATGTAACCTAAAATGTTGAGCTTTGTCTCGACCGACCAGTCAAATCCCCAAAAATAACTTCTGATTCAAATATTTTATTTACTAATCTCACTTCCACTACTTTTAATACTCTTACTGCACATATTATAATGACTACAGCTGTTATTGTATGGCAGGCAATGTGCAGTCTGTTTAGATTTTTAACAGCATTTAATAAATATTTAACCTACAGAGTAATAATTTAAAGGTTAAAATGTAAGTATCAGAAAAGCCTCTGATACTGCTGAACATGCTGGCATCGGTATCGTTGAGTACTGGAGTCCAGGCACCGATCCCCATACCACGTTCATTTATTAGAAATAGGATTATATTTACTGGTTAGCTCCGTTAGCTCTGACACACTTCTTCTTCTTCGCTGCTCTTAAAACAGTTGCTGCTGTTTTAAGAGCAGCGAAGAAGAATTGATCAAGGAGCTAACGTTAGCGCATCATTGTCGGCGGTTTGGCCGTACTTCAAAAGTGGATGTTCCCACCAGTAAGACGGCGACATGCAACACACTGGTGTCGGTATCGGTACTCGGTATCGGCCGATACCCACAGCACAAGTATTGGAATCGGTAATCAGGAAGGGGGAAATGGTATCGGAACATCTCTACATATTATGATTAAAGACAGAGATTTTTTAGCATTATGTCTTTTAAAAAAAAAAGGCTCTAAACTATTATTATGACAATATTTGACAGGTAATCGTTCTCTTTTCACACACACGCAGGAAAATCTTGCTTTGGAGATACAAAAGTCCAGAAATCTCGGGGCAAAAGCGCCAAGCTGAGCCCTCAGAAGTCCGAAATCCAGCCCGGCTCTCCCTCTCACCAGAGAGAGCTGCGCAGTAAGGAAACTCCGGAGAAGACCCTGGTGCCTCTGAGGTCGGGGTCCGAACGGGGACATTTTGCTCCCGTGCAAAGAGGAGCCGGAGCTGAGCTGTCAGATGGAAGATCTGCCCTTCATGTCTACCACAGAGATGTACCTCTGTTGCTGGAACCAACCTCCTCTGTCCCCTTTGCGTGAGACTTCCCCTAAAAAGGAGGAGGAGGTGGCCAGTGAGTGGACTCCTCATGTAGTTCATGATATTGCTGATTGTTTGTAAGCCTAACCTATATATACCATCTTTAATCACTATATCCTTCAAAATGCTCCGAAAGCACTATCTCTCATTAACCTTCTTCTGTCTTCATCCGCTCCACTTCTTCTAGTTCCTTCATGGAGAGAAAAACTACATCGAGCCGCTGGATGAAGACTCGTCCTGCAAACCCTCCGGAGGTGAGAGACATGTTTTAAATTGTTTTTAGAGTTTAGAAAGTTTCCTCACATTCGAGAGAGAAAATGTGAGACAGAAAGAGAGGAAGAGACAGAGAGAGACCTGAGAAGAAGCGGGAGAGAGAGGAAGAGACCCAGAGAGAGAGAGGGGAACGCGAAGAGAGAGAAAGGAAAGAGATGAGAGAGATAGAGAGAGTGGGAGAGTGGGGGAGAGAGAGAGAGAGAGGGAGAGAGGAGAGAGAGAAGAGGGGAAAAGAGCCAGAGAGAGAAAATTAGAGAGTGGGTGAAAAATGAGAGAGAGAGAGAGAGAGAGAGAGAGAGAGAGAGAGGAGAGAGAGAGAGAGAGAGAGAGAGAGAGAGAGAGAGAGAGAGAGAGAGAGAGAGAGAGAGAGAGAGAGAGAGAGAGAATGAATTAAGAAAGTGAGAGAGAGAGAGAGAGAGAATTAAGAAAAGTGAGAGTGAGAGAGAGAGAGAATTAAGAAAGTGAGAGTGAGAGAGAGAGAGAATAAGAAAGTGAGAGAGAGAATTAAGAAAGTGAGAGAGAGAGAGAATTAAGAAAGTGAGAGAGAGAGAGAATTAAGAAAGTGAGAGAGAGAGAGAATTAAGAAAGTGAGAGAGAGAGAGAATTAAGAAAGTGAGAGAGATGGAGAGGACAGAATGAGAGAAAGAAAAGAGAGGGAACACAAGAGAGAAATAAAATGAGACAGAGAGAGAAATAATAAAATGAGACAGAGAGAGAAATTGCCTCTGAGTGAAGCAGTTTTAATCTGTTTATTGAATAAAAGCTTTGAGTCGACATCCTGCTGATTTAAAGTGAAGCAGTTAGCTCTGAAGTTAGCCACACTGGGTTAGCCTAGCCTAGCCTAGCCTAGCCTGGCTCGGCTCACTTAAGGTGGACTGACCCTTAAGGTGGACTGTCTGTTCTCATTATAGTGACAATCTCAGGAGAAAATATCCAGCTGCTGAGTCTCTCCTGAGTTTTTAATGCTGCTTAATTGAACTATTTAACTCTATTTAACTAAAATCACACTCTCACTGACATATAAAAATGAATTTAGTAATTTTTTAGAAACCTCAAATTCTCCCTGGCACCTCCTTAAATATGTAAGTATGATATTTGTACCAATCGTATCATGTTAACTACAATTACGATATAAAAATGGCAAATAAAATTACTCTACTAATTTATCACCATTATTTCTGGGATTAATATATATATTATTATGAAAGGAAAGAATTAAAACTAAAAAGCTTGTAACATTATAAATAATTAATGAATGAATGAATTAAACTTGTGTCTCTCCTCCAAGTCGCTGGACGACAACGTGTTTTTGAAGCGTCACAATGAAGCTCGAGTTGGACGAGAAGAGAAGAAAAAGGTAACGGACTCTGACTTTCAGCTGGTTTGCTCCTCCCTTCCTTCCTTCACTCCTTCCTCCCTTCCTTCCTTCCTTCACTCCTTCCTCCCTTCATTCACTCCTTCCTTCCTCCCTTCCTTGCTTCTTTCCTTCCTTCCTTCCTTCACTCTTTCCTTCCTTCCTTCCTTCCTTCCTCCCTTCCTCCCTTCACTCCTTCCTTCCTCCCTTCCTTTCT
>JAJDFG010001486.1:0-2500 GCA_021039105.1 Scomber colias
AATATTTGTCTTTATATGAAGTAAAACATGATGGAAGTAGATTATTGTATACCTGGGAAACCTGAGGTGTATATAGAGAGATAACATTTTTTTTCTCAGTGGTGATTTATGTTTTATTAAGATGCAGATTTCTTCTCATTAAGACCCTTTGTACATGATGACAAACAGTCTTCTTGATTAAAAGGAAAGATTAAGATGTTTGTGAGGTGAACAGTTAAATATGAAGAGTTATTATGTGTGTATTTGTGTGTATTTGTCTATTTATCGAGCCGCGTGCGATGTTCAGTAAATAGACGGATCCTAACCGCTCCTCCCTTTATATTTATATTTCTACTTATTGCTCAATTAATAAAAATACCCCAAAAAAGGCACTTTGCATTTTACTCTAGTCAGAGCAACACTCTTGTGTAATATTCTCAAGCACTTTATTCAGCTGTATTTAATATCGTATTGTGTAGTATTGTATTTTATTTCCTCTCTGGTCATTTGTCGCTTGCTCTGATGATGATGTGTAGTAAGTTAACAAATGTTGTTGATTACTGTTTGTTTCTGTGAGGTTGGGCTCGTAGAAACTGAATTGCCCCTCGGGGATAAATAAAGCTGAATGCGCTGCCCGTCTCCGTGCTAAGCTAAGCTAATCTAAGCTAGGCTAGGCTAAGCTAACGATCGGTCTTAACCCTAACCCTAACCCTGTGAGTAGAAAACTAAATAAACACATATCAAACACAGCTGGGAAGAGAAAGAAAATACATTAAATCAACCAGGATTAAACATTTTTTACGCTACATTAGTCACAGACATCTTTGATTTTTTTTTTAGGGACTTAATGTAGAGATGGAATTAATTTAGTTTTTAGATATTTAGCTAACTCATAAGAAGATGAGTAAAGAAAGAAAGAAAGAATATACACACAGCAGGTAAGAGAGAAAAAAATAAAATAAAATCAACCAGGATTAAACAACATTAGTCAAATCATTTCTGAACATTGAATAGAAGTCTTTGATCCATTTTAAGGGACTTAATATAGAGATGGAAATCATTTAAACAGGATGTGAAGATGGGAGGAGTTTTTAGATATTTGGCTTTATGAATAAATAATGTGGCTAGTATTAGTAAAACGTATATTTATGGTTAAATCTAATAGTTTGTCTTTTAATATAACACCATAGGTAATACTACTGTAGTCTAAGTCTGGCATTATTGTTCTTTTCAACCAGTCTTTAAATAATTTCCAGAACAGCTTGTAATAAAGAGCTGCTCTTTACTTTCTTTTTAACCCTTAAACAGACAGGAGTGTAAAATTAGATGTAAAAAAATCCTAATTTGATGTTACTAGTTATGTCATTTGCACCTAAAGTAAAACATTTCCACTCATATTTTTAATATATTTTGGATTTTATGAGTTGTATCTCCACCAGGATGTGTTGCCCTTATTAAGGCATACAATGGTGATAATGGTAATAAAACACTTAAATGTGTTATTTAACATAGTAAAGTGATACATTCTGCTCATTAATACTAGTTTCTAAACTGATTTTTATCATGTTATAACTACAACAAGCTTCAATTCTACCAATATAAGGCACATATACATTTAAACAAGCACCTTAACCATCCTAATCAGGAAGTTAAAGAGTCTGATCTTACTCACTAGAGACTACGGATGCAAGTTAGCAACTTTGCTATAATCCGGCATATTTACAGAGATGTCTAATATGGATGTCTCTCTCTCTCTCTCTCTCTCTCCCTCTCCCTCTCTCTCTCTCTCTGTCTCTGTCTCTCTCTCTCTCTCTCTCTGTCTCTCTCTCTCTCTCCTCTCCCTCTCTCTCTCTACCTCTCTCTCTCTCTCTCTCCCTCTCCCTCTCTCTCTCTGTCTCTGTCTCTCTCTCTCTCTACCTCTCTCTCTCTCTCACTTCTCTCTCCTCTCTCTCCTCTCTCTCTCTCTCTCTCTCTCTCTCTCTCTCTCATCACATCTTTACAGAAAACAGTTTCTTAGTCTTAAAGTTCGTCTGCTTCTCTCTTCATGAACTCTGATAGTTATTCAGTCCATTCATCATTTCCTTCTCTTCCTGTCCGTCTCTATCTATCGCTCTCCTCCCTTCAGCGAACTCCCTGAACTCCTTTTTTATTATCAGTGACTAATGATTCATGTGTTTGTTCTGATGTCCGGTATTAAAGACGATAAAGCTCAGAACAAATAATCACACATGAAGTCAAAGGTGTCGAATGTTTGAAAGTTCAGTTCAGTTCCTTAAATAACGAACAGCACAGTTCATTTAATGCTTCCTCTGAACCAAGAGAGAGAGTTTATGGTTTTTGGGGTTTATAGATTTTAATATTTGTTTGTTCTTGGTTTTAGTTTCCCTGTTTCTCTCCACTATTATAGAGTTTATTACTTCTAGACGACACTTTTTATTAGTTTAAAGTTAACAGGCTTCTCTCATGAAGGGCCGTAAAAATGAACAATAGCAGCTAAAGGAGACAGAAGAGCATCATGATT
>JAJDFG010001486.1:7500-30000 GCA_021039105.1 Scomber colias
CCACTGCTTCCCACAGAACAAAGAAACAATGAGGCAGGAAATGGCTGAACCCTGAGCTCTGCCCACGATGGAAATCACACACTGAGTGTCCAACTTCTGTTCTGGACGCCCGCCAGCGTTGAGACACACAAAACACACACACACACACACACACACACACACACACACACACACACACACAGACACAGACACACACACACACACACACACTTTTTACTGCTCTATCACTCTCTCTCAGCAGGGCACTGGTTCCTGTAGCTAATCACAGAGCTGCAGAGAGGGGAAGCTACATGACATTAGCTCTCACACACACACACACACACACACACACACACACACACACACACACACACACACACAAAGACGCAAAGACTCAACATGACAAGGAGATCGTGTTGTGTTCCTTCACTTCAAAAGAGGTCAGATCAGATGGAAACAATAGAGGGGATTATCAGACTGCTTTATGAACAGGGTGGAGACTTCTGGCTATTTAACCTCAAATGTCTCCAACCTTTAAAGAAGCCTCGTCCAGTCTCACAGGTACAGGTGAGCTCAGCAGGAAAGTAAACACTGACCTCAGATCTGGTGAAAAAAAAAAAAATCACCTCTTAAGATATTGCGGTGTTTTCCTGAGAAACACGCCGACTTCCTGATCCACCTAATCACATGTCTGACATTTGTACTCAGGAAGCTTCTCAGATTCACACACTCAGTCTGAACATTAAATAAGCTGTGAGGAAAAAGTACTTAAAGTAGCTTCCTCACATATAAAGGGAAGCTGTCCACTTAAAGGAAGTTACAAGAGACAGAATTCACAAGAAACAGCAGGAAACATTTTTTTTTTTAATCGAGATTAATCGCAGAATTTCCATAGTTAATCACGATTAATGGCGTTTTGAATTGCATGTTTAAAATCCCTGTTATTTTCCATTTGAAGGCAGTTTTAGCCCATAATGTAAAGCATTTCTTACCAGAGTGTCTTAACTGGGAATCAATCACGGCTCTGCTGCCACTCCCACACTCCAAAATGGTCCTTTGGTGGAGCTGAGGCTGGCTTGGCTGCACCTGGGTGTTTAGCGTGGAGGTGCTAACTCAAACTCCACGTACTCCGGTGGTAGTTAAACTCCGTTTGACACAGGTTGCATTTACTTTTGACTTGTCAACTGAAGCGTCTGGAAGTGTTTTAAAGTTAAACAAGCCGTTCAAAGTCCAGTAGCATCTCTTACTTTCCATCAGCGCGGTAGGTTTACTGCAGGAGGCCACTTCAAAGCATAGCGCTACAGCTAGAGGCTTTTTCCCTTTCTTCCATCTTTCCTTCCTGTCTTCTTTTCTTACCTTCCTTCTTTCTTTCCTTCAATCTGTCCTTCCTCCATTTCTTCCTTCCTTCTTTCCTTCCCTCCATCTTTTTAATGATCCGCCCACATGGGATCAAATTAGGCTTTGTGTGGCCCTTAAATGAAAATGAGTTTGACTCCCCTGATCCCACAGTATCTGTAGATGAGTTTGTAAATGTCCAAAACCACTGAGGGACCAAACAGTGATAATAGGGAGGGGATTTTTTTGTTTTACTGCCGTTCAGATGTAAAAATAGGTCAAGTTTGACTGTGAACAGTGTGTAAAGTTTAAAAAAGGATTAAAGGAGAAACCCTGTTGTGCATCTTCCTCAGAGTCAGATCAGACCTTGTGTGTTCAGTATAAAGATTTCAACGTGTGGGACTGCTCCTTTAAAGTCATTTATTTGTGGGACTGCTCCTTTAAAGTGATTTTTATTGTGGGACTGCTCCTTTAAAGTCATTTATTTGTGGGACTGCTCCTTTAAAGTCATTTATTTGTGGGACTGCTCCTTTAAAGTCATTTATTTGTGGGACTGCTCCTTTAAAGTCATTTATCTGTGCTGAGCATGAGCTTCAGCAGGAAGGTTTTTCAGCAGGAAAAAGGATCCATCGCGTCAATCTGTGGCCTTGTCATCAAAGTCTGAACACTGTGGGAGTCCTGTTCACACACACACACACAGACACACACACACACACACACACACACACACACACACACACACACACACTAAAAAACACTCCTGCTCCCCAAGTTTCCCACAATGTCTGTCTCTCTGTGTCTCTCTCTCTGTCTCTCTCTCTCTGTCTCTCTCTCTCTCTCTCTGTCTCTCTCTCTCTGTCTCTGTGTCTCTCTCCCTCTCTCTGTGTCTCTCTCCCTCTCTCTCTCTGTCTCTCCTCCCTCTCTCTGTCTCTCTCTCTCTCTGTCTCTCTCTCTCTATCTTGTCTCTCTCTGTGTCTCTCTCTCTATCTCTGTCTCTTCTCCCTCTCTCTCTCTGTCTCTCTCTCTCTCTCTCATCTCTCTCTCTCTCTCTCTGTCTCTCTATCTCTGTCTCTCTCCCTCTCTCTCTCTGTCTCTCTCTCTCTATCTCTCTCTCTCTCTCTCTCTCTCTCTCTCTCTCTATCTCTGTCTCTCTCTCTGTCTCTCTCTCTATCTCTGTCTCTCTCCCTCTCTCTGTCTCTCTCTTTCTGTCTCTCTCTCTCTCTCTCTGTCTCTCTCTGTGTCTCTCTCTCTGTCTCTCTGTCTCTCTCTGTGTCTCTCTCTCTCTGTCTCTCTGTCTCTCTCTCTCTCTCTCTCTGCCTCTCTCTGTCTGTGTGTCTCTCTCTCTCTCTCTCTCTGCCTCTCTCTCTGTCTCTGTGTCTCTCTCCCTCTCTCTGTGTTCTCTCTCTCTCTCTTTCTCTCTCTCTATCTCTCCCCTCTCTCCCCCCCCCCCTCTCTCGGCGGTCTAACAGGGTCATGAGTGTGTTTGTGTCTCCGTGTCGCCACCCGGTGCTTGAAGCTCAGGTTTTAAACAATATATATCAGACTGTAACATCTCTGCTTCTCTGCTCCGAGACAAACAAACACTGTCTGGTCTGCAGCCGTGTCCACTGCTCATGTCTCTGCAGCCATGTTCACTCTCATGTCTCTGCCGCCATGTTCACTCTCATGTCTCTGCAGCCGTGTTCACTCTCATGTCTCTGCAGCCATGTTCACTCTCATGTCTCTGCCGCCATGTCCACTCTCATGTCTCTGCAGCCATGTTCACTCTCATGTCTCTGCCGCCATGTTCACTCTCATGTCTCTGCAGCATGTCCACTCTCATGTCTCTGCAGCCATGTCCACTCTCATGTCTCTGCCGCCATGTCCACTCTCATGTCTCTGCCGCCATGTCCACTCTCATGTCTCTGCAGCCATGTTCACTCTCATGTCTCTGCCGCCATGTCCACTCTCATGTCTCTGCAGCCATGTCCACTCTCATGTCTCTGCAGCCGTGTTCACTCTCATGTCTCTGCAGCCGTGTTCACTCTCATGTCTCTGCAGCCATGTCCACTCTCATGTCTCTGCAGCCATGTCCACGCTCATGTCTCTGCCGCCATGTTCACTCTCATGTCTCTGCAGCCATGTCCACTCTCATGTCTCTGCAGCCGTGTTTCACTCTCATGTCTCTGCAGCCGTGTCCACTCTCATGTCTCTGCCGCCGTGTTCACTCTCATGTCTCTGCAGCCATGTTCACTCTCATGTCTCTGCCCGCCATGTTCACTCTCATGTCTCTGCAGCCATGTCCCACTCTCATGTCTCTGCAGCCATGTTCACTCTCATGTCTCTGCAGCCATGTCCACTCTCATGTCTCTGCAGCCATGTCCACTCTCATGTCTCTGCAGCCGTGTTCACTCTCATGTCTCTGCAGCCGTGTTCACTCTCATGTCTCTGCCGCCATCATGGTCACCCAGGTCTAAAGCTGCTGTAATCCATTTATATATAAGCTGTCAGTGTGTAATGTGTTTATGGCTCGTATTAATGACCTACAGAGAACCTTATAGTTGAGTTTCAGCTCATTGTTTAGATGTCCGGCTGCTACTTTACTATCATGGTTCACTCTCAGCGCTCTCATAGCTTCATTTTTAGAGAACAGCCTCACAGGAAACACCTCCGTGGCTTTAACACATCAGCTCCGTCGGCCTCATGCTTTGCTCTGCAGGTAGTTCAGTGAACAGACTGACTGACGGTGTTTCTGTGTGTTTTCTATCAGGACCGTCAGCAGCGAGCGGCCTGGCGGTTGACCTCCAGGACCTGCAGCAGCCTGGGTGTTTCCTGGCAGGCCGGCCCCGGCAGGACGCAGCGCTTCAGGCTGCAGCTGTGGGAACGTCCTCAGAGTCCGGATCAATCAGGTACTCCAACAGGAAGCACCGCTTGTCAGTCAGGAGAGGAGCCTAACCTAAAGACTAAATGTAACTCAAATCAGTCTTTACTGAGGACTTTCTGTTCATGTGACCTTTCATTTTACCTCTCTTCTTCTTCTTCTTCTTCTTCTTCTGCTTCTTCTTCTTCTTCTCCTTCTTCTCCTCCTTCTTCTTCTTCTTCTTCTCCTTCTTCTTCTTCTTCTTCTTCTCCTCTTCTTCTTCTTCTTCTTCTTCTTCTTCTTCTTCTTCTTCTTCTTCTTCTTCTTCTTCTTCTTTTCCTTCTTCTTCTTCTTCTTCCTCTTCTTCTTCTTCTTCTCCTTCTTCTTCTCCTTCTTCTTCTTCTTCTCCTTCTTCTTCTGCTTCTTCTTCTTCTTCTTCTTCTTCTTCTCCTCCTTCTTCTCCTTCTTCTTCTTCTTCTTCTTCTTCTTCTTCTTCTTCTTCTTCTTCTTCTTCTTCTTCTGTGTCTGCAGGTTTGCTGATGAACGAGACGCTGGAGAGCACAGCGACGCAACACACGCTCAACCACCTGACGCCTGGACGGATGTACAACGTTACCATGGTGACGGAGGCCGGCGGTCTGCAGAACAGCAAGACAATCGAGGCTCAGACAGGTAGAGAGAGGGAGGAGGGAGGAAGGAAGGAAGGAAGGAAGGAAGGAAGGAGGGAAGGAGGGATGAGAGGAGGAGAAGGAGGGAAGGATGGAAGGAAGGAAGGAAAGAAGGAAGGATGAGAGGAGGAAAGGAGGGAAATGTTAATATCTGAATCTCTCTGTCTGTAGTCCCAGCAACCGTTTCCAACCTCACCGCCGACTACAACAACAGCACGAGCCTGCGGTTGTCGTGGCAACAGCCCGAAGGTGACCTGGACGCGCTCGTCGTCACCCTCCTCGTCCAATGACTCGAGCCGGCGGGAGACGACCCTTCGCCCGAACGCCACCCAAGTCACAGTAGATCAACTGACTCCGGGCTCGGCCTATCAGGTCGCTGTGATGTCAGAGAGCGGCGAGCTGACGAAGCAAACAGAAATCACCGCTAGGACAGGTGAGGAGATGATGATGATGATGATGATGAAGATGGTGGTTGGTGGTGGTGATGATGGTGATGAAGATGATGGTTGGTGGTGATGAAAGTGATGATGGTGATGATGATAATGATGGTGGTGATGGTGATGAAGATGATGATGATAGTGGTGATGATGATGATGATGATGATGATGGTGGTGGTAGTGATGAAGGTGATGAAGATGGTGGTGGTGGTGGTGATGATGATGGTGGTGGTGATGATGGTGATGATGAAGATGGTGGTGGTGGTGGTGATGATGGTGATGAAGATGGTGGTGGTGGTGATGATGGTGATGATGATGATGAAGATGGTGGTGGTGGTGGTGATGATGATGGTGATGATGATGATGATGCTGATGGTGATGGTGGAGATGATAGTGATGGTGATGATGATGCTGATGCTCAGTAGCAGTGTTATTTCTTTCCTTTCTTCATCTTCCCTCTGTCTCTCTCTCTTTGTCTCCTCTCAGCTCCGGAGGCAGCCTCTCTCCTCTCCTTGTCCCCTTCCTCCTCCCTCCTCGGTGGTCTCCTCCTCTCTTGGTCGCCCCCCCCCTGCTGGGAACTGGGAGAGCTACAAGCTGCTTCTGTTTGACGGCTCCCAGCAGTTAGTCAGCACCACTCTGGGCCGAGAAGCTGTGAACTTTAGCTTTCCTGGGACGGGACTAACGCCTGGGAGGCTGTACAGAGCCGTGCTGACAGTGGAGAGCGGAGGACTGACGGCTGAGAGCAGCTGTGAGGGATCAACAGGTAAGACCACTGTAGAAATACAGTGGTGGAAAAAAGTTTTGGGACACCCTTAAAAGTTTACACAATCTCAAATATTATCATGAAATGTTTGTGGAAAAATCTTTTTTGTGTTTCAAAAGGTGTGGCTGCATTAGACAGACACAAACTAATACAAATGATATTGTTTTTGTTTATTGTTCACAAGAAAAACTAACTAAACTAAATTCTTGACAGTTTCAATATGTCAGTTCTCAACATTGTCGGTATGGAAATCAACAAATAACAGATAATGTGTTCAAAACTGAACAAAAAATAAATAAACCATCACATCATCAAATTAATATTTAGCGGCCATTAGCACACAGTAGAGCTCTAATCCTGGCTGGCATGTTCCCCACCAGCCTTTCACACTGCTGAGGGGTAATCTTGTACCATTCTTCTTCAATTACTGCTTTTAGTTCTCCTAAATTCTTCAGTTTACGCTTTGAAACAGACCTTTTGATCATCCATGTTAAGATGTGTTTAGTATTTTGGCTGTTACTGACTGTACTAAAAGAAATTGCACTTGAAGACCTAAGAGTGATTCTTAATGCAATATTTCACAAATGCATCATGGGGGGGGTCCAAAAACATTTTCCCACCACTGTACATCATACAGTAGTATATGATACTACTACTACTACTTATAATAAAACTTCATTTTGCACTTGCACTTGCACTTTACTCAGAGCAACATTCTTGTGCAATATTCTCAAGCACTTCATCCAGCTGTTTCTTACTCAGCTGTATTTAATATCGTATTGTATAGTACTGTATTTTATTTCCTCTCTGGTCATTTGTCGCTTGCTCTGATGATGTTGTGTGGGAGCGAATGATGTTGATTACTGTTTGTCTATCTGAGGTTGGGCTCGTAGAAACTGAACTGCCCCTCGGGGATAAATAAAGCTGAATCTGAATCTAATACTAATAATGATTGTTAGTATGTATTTTCTCTTAACATACCCCACTCAGCATGGCACCACAAAGTCTGAAGAAACATGTCAAAGAATGATTGATATAGTCCAGAATAACTTAAGGTGCCTTACATGGACATCACATTCTGCTCAAACTGCATACTGAAGATATTTGACCCCTCTCTGTGACTGTATAAGACCCCTGTGTTCTGGAGTGAATCTTTGTCAGTGTCTCAGGCATGTAGACTTGAACCGAGCTCGTATTAAAACATGTATTAAGACAGAACTTCTGACTTGATTCATCTTTGCCGTCTATCTACACAGTTTCCGAATAACAATGATGATGATAATAATAATAATAACTCTAAGTTACAAAGTTCTTCACAGGGCAGCACAATAGAGAAGTGATAGAAGCTGCAGAAAAATATAGAAGAAATGTATGTTACAGCAGAAATATAACAGAAAATATGCTGCATATCACTATTACCATACAGATACTTACTATATATATATATATACATCAATATATGACAGAAAATGCAGATTACTACAGTGAAAACTATGATACCAAAATACACAGTATGACAGAAAAATAGCAGAAATACAATATGGGACCTAAAAACAAACAAACATATATACTACTGCTGATATACAGAACAGAGATTACAGAAACATAACAAAGGAAATATCAAGATATCAAGGAAATATGAATTAAGGTAAAGGTCACTTTATTAATACCCAAAGGTAGATTTGGAGAGGGCATCACAACATTCAAACGGAGACATACATGCAAACTTCATTGACAGCAGGAATATATATGTTATTTTTTAAATAGTAGATAGATAGTTGCAGAAATTGACAACATTCATTTAACAGGAACACATGACAGAGTTTGTTTTATATGACTAAAATATTACTAACATTAGAAAAAATACAATAAAACAACAATACAATAAAATATAAATGCATAAAATAAAGTAAACTGTGTATTACTGCATAAAGAAAAAGAGTCATATAAATGTTTCTCTCTGCAGTTCCTGCTCCGGTGTCGGACCTTCACATTCGACACTCGGACGAGACTTCGCTGAGCGCCATGTGGAACCACGCTCCTCTGGGTCACGTGACGACTACTTCCTGACAATTCGCCATGGTAACCATTCTTCAGACCACCTTAATTGGACTTAAATATTACTTTAAGTCTGTGAAATCATTTTTAAATCGTTATATAATTTCTGCCTCCTGTATCCGACAGGTAACGTCACTGTGGATACCAGGGAGGTGGAGGCCAACATGAGGGAGTGCACGTTCAATGTTCTCACACCTGGGACACAGTACACCATCACCGTGACGACCAGGAGCGGGAAACTGAACACCTCTGTGTCACTGGAGGGAAGGACAGGTGAGGTCTTTATTGATTCATTTAGCATGCCAATGAGATATATCTGAAAAATAGAAATAATGAAGTAATATTGTACATTTTCACACTCATCATTATATACAACTGAACTTTAAAAACAGTTGAAAACACTTTAAAAGAGAACATGCATTTTTTTATTCACTGATATTAAAGCAATGTCCTCACATGTATAGTAACACAGTCCAGTATGTGTGTGTTTCAGTCCCCATGGCGTTGAGTAGCATCACTCTGAGGAGCTCTGACGTTGACAGTCTGCAGGCGTCGTGGGAAAAACCACCAGGAGACGTGGACTCGTACACGTTGACCCTGCTGCAGGACAGGTGTGTGTGTGTGTGTGTGTGTGTGTGTGTGTGTGTGTGTGTGTGTGTGTGTGTGTTTCTAAATCAGGGTTTTTTAAGGAACAGCAAGATTTTAGAAGCTTTGTCGTCCTGTTTTGTTTTCTAGAGGCAGATAAACAGAAACTGAGGCAAGTTCAGGATGTGATTAGCCTAGCTTAGCACAAAGACTGGAAGCAGGTGGAAACTGCTAGCCTATAGTTTTGAAGTAAAAAAGTGGTGATGTAGTAGCTTTTTCTTGAGCTTGACACAATCTTCATCAGCAGATTAACTTTTCCAGCTATCATGAAAATGGAAATATGAAAATAGATGTATAAATGTTTTTTTAAGAGCACCTTAGGATTGTGAGATATGATTAAAAGCACCAGAAAAGCTGCTAAGAGGCCCTCGTTAAAAACTCCAAAGTCAAACCACCAACTTTTAACAGTGCTACCTTTTATCATGAAGTCAGCTGTGCTGTCAGAGACTCACAGGTCACAGATGCATTTTATAGATGTAAGAGAGAAACTATTTTTTTTACTGCTGATAAGTGATCAGGTTGTAGAATAATTTAAAAACTGAGATCTGCTTCTACAACACATAACTGGTAGCTACCACAGAAAAAACTGTGCTAACGCATCCAAGTAGAAGCAGCCTTCAGGTATTAGCTCTCCAGTTAGCTACCCATCAGGTCGGCTGGTGGCTAGCTACCTAAACAAACCAGCTATCACAGTTTCTGGCTACAGTAGTTTGGTTTTTTGGGGGGGGTTAGATGTCTAACCACCACACATTTCACTCACTGCAGTTCACTTAACGGCCACCGGTGTCACTACTGAGAAGGAATTTCTGATTCTTACACAGAGAGCCTTTAAAGTTGCATTTTTTTTTTAAGGTCCACTTTTGTCGCTGGAAAATAGTAAAAAAAAAAAAAACAAGAGGAAATGACACTAAACGCTCCTCGTGTTTCACAGTGTCGTGGTTCAGAACTACAGCGTTCCAGCTGGTTCTTCTTCTCTGCTGATGGAGGGTTTGACCCCCGGCGCCCTCTACAGGCTGCAGGCCGCCACTGTCAGCGGAGGAGTTCAGTCTCAAACAACCAGCCTGCAGGGACGCACAGGTGAGTCAATCCAACTTATAATCATGTTTAAACTTTTCTCTGACCTGATTTTTGGTAACACAGTGCTCAATATCAGATTATAGACGATATGAAATGAATAATAATATAAATAAATCGTGTTAAATATATTAAGTTTTAAATAATTTGAAATAAACCCGGTGCTAGTATGAAATAAAACAGTTTACAATCTTTCCTTTCACCAAATTCACATCAGTCAGTTGAAGTCCTTCTTATCCTCGTTTAACAGACTTCATTGTTTAATTGATGAAAAGATTAAAAACTGAATTTCTCACAATGACAGTATTATTAAGTATTAGTAGTGGAAGTTTGTTTTCACCACTCGAGACTCGAACTGCGATTGTTTTTATTGTTTAAGACTTCAGAAAAAAAAAATGTGAAGAGTTCATAACATACAAACACACACTGTTATATAAGACTGTTTGACTGCCGGTCATTCAGGCTCGTACTGTTTAGACACAATATTCCCATGAAACACTGGTGTTATTTCCCCTCCAACACATTCAGCTGCTGTTAACCGGAAAAACTCTCTGACCCCTTTCCAACAAGCCAAAGTCCTCCAACAAAACAAGAGCGCTACAAAAGTTAATATTGAGAATCATTGTGAATAAATAGTTTATTTTTATTAGCATTGTCATTTTGATTATGGCTCCTCTTCCTGTCACCAACATGTGTGATGAAAACATTCCTCCGTTATCATCTTTGGGCAGCGCTGTAGAGATCTTAACCCTTGACTTACTGTTCAGGTCAAATTTGGTCCGTTTAATAATTAACAGCTTGTAAAAACACACTAAATGTCTTTTATTTTGAATTTTCACTTTTCCTAAAGTGGCCCAAAATGCCCAAATGCCCAAATTTGACCCGTTTTTAATATTTAACAGCTTGTAAAAACACCCTAAATGTCTTTTATTTTGAAAATTTGACTTTCCCTAAAGTGGCCCAAAATGCCCAAATGCCCAAATTTGACCCGTTTTAATAATTAACAGCTTGTAAATTACACCCTAAATGTCTTTTATTTTGAAATTTGACTTTTCCTAAAGTGGCCCAAAATGCCCAAATGCCCAAATTTGACCCGTTTTAATATTTAACAGCTTGTAAAAACACCCTAAATGTCTTTTATTCTGAAATTTGACTTTTCCTAAAGTTGCCCAAAATGCCCAAATGTTATTATTATTATTTTTTTTAAGTATTTTGTTGGGGCTCTTTGCCTTTAATGTACAGGTTTAGTAGAGAGAGACAGGAAACTGGAGGCAGAGAGGGGGCATAGGGCTGCCTGTCATTTCTCTTCTCCTGAGCTTATGATTGAGCTCTTTTAAAGCACTTTACATTTTAATCTTTCATTTGCACTCTATGTCCTTTTAATGGTTTTAAAGCTAATTTATAATTGTATGCTGCAATCTTATATTTAATGCTCTATTCTAGCATTTTATTTATGTCTTTATATTTTTCTGTACTTTGTTTTTATTATGGGGGGGGGGGGGTTTAATTGTATGTTTTAATGTTTCTGTTTTATGTAAAGCACATTGAGTTGCCATTGTGTATGAAATGCGCTCTATAAATAAAACTGCTTTGCCTTGCCTTGGTGCAGGATTTGAACCGGGGTCGCCTGCAGCAAGGACTGTAGCCTCAACGCATGGGCGGGTGCTCTACCCATTGAGCTAAACACCGCCATTATTATAAAATATTTTAAATGTTATACTTTTGTATATAGGTGCTACAAATGTTTGTCCATTGAGGCTGTTCTGTGGTTCAATTTAATATAGACATTTATGAGAGGAACAGACTGTGAGGGTTAATATGTGATGGTGTTAATGTGCCCTGAGGTATAAAACACGTTCATTATAGTAATATTAGCCGGTTGTTACTTTGCATTACAAACCATCATTTTTAATCAACAATATATTCAAGATTATATATAACTGTTTAGTATTTTGTGACAACCTAGACTGCTGGACATTTGATTGATTTATGGATGTATGGACCAACCCAGACCGATGTCTAGTGTTTGAGCTCAACTGTCTCCTAAATACAAGTGAAGAAAAGATAAGGTATTAGAGTTATTAATATTTAAAGGTTGAGTCGAGTGTAAGGTCTCCACTATGTGTGTGTGTGTGTGTGTGTGTGTGTGTGTGTGTGCGCGTGTGTGTGTGTGTGTGTGTGTGTGTGTGCGTGTATGTTGTGATAACATCAGAGAGTTTTTAGAACAATGGAAGAAATGCCAAAAAGGAGCGCTGGAATGTTCCACACACACAAAGACACTCCCAATGCCCTGCTCAAAGGCTTCCTGCACACACACACACACACACACGCACACACACACACACATGCACACACACACACACATGCACACACACACACACACACACAAACACACACACACACACACACACTTTCCTGCTCTGAGCACCTATTGTGTTCCCACATAAAAATCCCGGTTATTTTCAGGATAGGACTGTGTGTGTGTGTGTGTGTATGTGTGTGTGTATGTGTGTGTGTGTCTGTGTGTGTGTGTGTCTGTGTGTGAGTCAGGGTTCTGCCAACCAATCAGCAATCAGTTTGGCAAAAACAAACACAAATCCCGCCTCTAACCCCCTCTGATAACCTTTCATGACTGCTGGCGCCATCTAGTGCCAGAAGTATGAACCTCACCTTTATAATCAGACCTTCCCTGATATGATCCTCGTCTGTGACCTTTTGTTGCAGCCAGTTCTTTAACAACACAAGAAAAACTACTCAGGCCATGCAGACGTGGGTGGAGGCAGTTTCTACAGCTCCTCAGCACCGTCAGCAGAGACTCAAACCACGATCAATCAGTCAGTCAATCAAAGCACTGAAGGACTTGATCACATCTCTCCCACATATTCCACTTCACTTTCTATAAAAGTATCAGAGGAAACTTTCACTAAAATGTAAAAGTAGTTTTGAACAATGTATTAACAGTTAAGACGGTTAAATCAAACCACACAAATACTGAAAATGTATAAGGCAAGGCATTTTTATTTATAGCTATAGCGCATTTCATACACAATGGCAACTAAAAACAATTACAAAACAGTTAGAGGTACTAGTACTTCACTGTAGTACAGTTTGAGGTACTAGTACTTTACTGTAGTACAGTTAGAGGTACTTGTACTTTACTGTAGTATAGTTTGATGTACTTGTACTTTACTGTAGTACAGTTTGAGGTACTAGTACTTTACTGTAGTACAGTTAGAGGTACTAGTACTTTACTGTAGTACAGTTTGAGGTACTAGTACTTTACTGTAGTACAGTTAGAGATACTTGTACTTTACTGTAGTATAGTTGGAGGTACTTTACTGTAGTACAGTTTGAGGTACTTGTACTTTACTGTAGTACAGTTTGAGGTTCTTTACTGTAGTACAGTTTGAGGTACTTTACTGTAGTACAGTTTGAGATACTTGTACTTTACTGTAGTACAGTTTGAGGTTCTTTACTGTAGTACAGTTTGAGGTACTTTACTGTAGTACAGTTTGAGGTTCTTTACTGTAGTACAGTTTGAGGTACTTTACTGTAGTACAGTTTGAGATACTTGTACTTTACTGTAGTACAGTTTGAGGTACTTGTACTTTACTGTAGTATAGTTTGAGGTACTTGTACTTTACTGTAGTACAGTTTGATGTACTTGTACTTTACTGTAGTACAGTTAGAGGTACTAGTACTTTACTGTAGTACAGTTTGAGGTACTAGTACTTTACTGTAGTACAGTTAGAGGTACTAGTACTTTACTGTAGTACAGTTAGAGGTACTAGTACTCTACTGTAGTATAGTTTGATGTACTAGTACTTTACAGTAGTACAGTTAGAGGTACTAGTACTTTACTGTAGTACAGTTTGATGTACTAGTACTTTACAGTAGTACAGTTAGAGGTACTAGTACTTTACTGTAGTACAGTTTGATGTACTAGTACTTTACTGTAGTACAGTTAGAGGTACTAGTACTTTACTGTAGTACAGTTTGAGGTACTAATACTTTACTGTAGTACAGTTTGATGTACTTGTACTTTACTGTAGTACAGTTAGAGGTACTAGTACTTTACTGTAGTACAGTTTGATGTACTTGTACTTTAATGTAGTACAGTTTGAGGTACTTGTACTTTACTGTAGTACAGTTTGATGTACTTGCACTTTGCTGTAGTACAGTTTGTGGTACTTGTACTTTACTGTAGTACAGTTTGTGGTACTTGTACTTTACTGTAGTACAGTTTGAGGTACTAGTACTTTACTGTAGGCCTAGTACAGTTAGAGGTACTGGTACTTTACTGTAGTATTTCCATGTGATGCTACTTTCTACTCCACTACATTTACGCTGGTTATTTAATTTAGTAGGCCTACAGTTTTTTTGCTTTCTTCGTCAGATAGATTAAAAAACTAGTGCTGAGTATGTTCACATAATTTACACATAAACTAGTTAGCTTCAAAATAATTGAATAGAAAAAGCTTAGTTGTCCCAAATGAGTCAACGTCCCACTTTACCTTAATCTACCTTATTTCATTTTAAAACTCTTTTTACTAACTTAAATAACCACTGTCATATCTTATTTACAGTCCCAGCGCCGGTCTCCGAGGTAACGGTTGCTAACGGCGGCCGGTCGGACGCTCTGCAGGTGTCATGGCGTCCAGCAGGGGGCGTGGTTGAAAGCTACCAGGTTCGTCTTGAGGACGGGAGTCGGACCGTGCACACGCTGGTGGTGTCCCACTCCTCCCTGCCCGAGTGCTCCTTCAGCTCGCTGGTCGCTGGGCATCTCTACACGGTCGCCATAGTAACGAGGAGCGCCGACATGGAGAACACCGTCACGGTTCAAGCACGGACACGTAAGTTATGAGACCTGAAAATACGTTTAATCTAATTTTAAGTTCACAGCTAAACAAAACAGTTAGTAGTACTGTTAGAGGTACTTATACTTTACTGTAGTACAGTCTGAGGTACTTGTACTTTACTGTAGTACAGTTTGAGGTACTAATACTTTACTGTAGTACAGTTTGAGGTACTAGTACTTTACTGTAGTACAGTTAGAGGTACTAGTACTTTACTGTAGTACAGTTTGAAGTACTTGTACTTTACTGTCATACAGTTTGAGCTACTAGTATTTTACTGTAGTACAATTAGAGGTACTAGTACTTTACTGTAGTACAGTTTGAGGTACTTGTACTTTACTTGTAGTTCAGTTAGAGGTACTAGTACTTTACTGTAGTACAGTTTGAGGTACTTGTACTTTACTGTCATACAGTTTGAGCTGTTAGTACTTTACTGTGGTACAATTAGAGGTACTAGTACTTTACTGTAGTACAGTTTGAGGTACTAGTACTTTACTGCAGTACAGTTTGAGGTACTTGTACTTTACTGTAGTACAAGTTGAAGTACTAGTACTTTCCTGTAGTATTTCCATGTGATGTACTTTCTACTCCGCTACATTTATTTAACAGCTTTAGTTACTTTTCAGATGCAGATTTGACACAATGGAAAATATAACAAGCTTTTAAAATACAACACGTTGTTAAAGATGAAACCAGGAAGCAGTGTGTGTGTGTTTTAATATTATTTTATACATAATTAATTGTTGTTCTGTCTGTTTTGTAGAACCTGCTACTGTGCAAAACCCAACAGCGGTTCACTCTGCAAAGGACGGCTTCCTCAAGGTGTGTGTGTCTCAGGACTGACTTCTTAACCCTCCTGTTGTCCTCGAGTCAAGGAAGGAAGGGAGGAATAAGGAAGGAAAGGAGGGAGGAAGGAAGGAAGGAAGGAGAGAAGGAAAGAAGGACACAGGAAAGAATGAAGGGAGGAAAGAAGGCGGAAAGGAGGGAGGGAGGAAAGGAAAGAAGGAAGGAAGGACAGAGGAAAGAACGAAAGGAGGAAGGTAGGGGGGAGGAAAGAAGGAGGGGAGGAAGGAAAGGAAGAAAGAAGGAAGGAAAGGAGTAAGAAGGTAGGAAAGAGTGATGTGCTGTGCTGGGTTTAGTTGGAGTGAGAACCCTGGCAGCTGAGTTTTGGAGCCTGTCCAGTGTTTTATTGGGGACCTCATACAAGATGGCATTACAATAGTCCAGACGTGAGGTGATGAATGCATGTATGAGGGTCTCAGCAACTGAGTCAGAGAGTGAAAGACGGAGTGTGGAAATGAAATACACCAGAAAATATGAACATTTAAGAAGCTGGAATCAGAGAACAGTCAGGTATGATGAATCTTAGCAGCGGTGGTGTTAACAGCGTCGTGTTGTATGTTCAGGTGAGCTGGAGTCATGCACCTGGATATCTGGACCGCTATGTGGTTCTGATCCGTTACAACCACAGCGTCCTGCAGAACAAGAGCGTCTCCGGCAGATACAACGAGTGCACCTTCTCGTCCCTGACACCGGGGAGACTCTACACCGTCACCGTGGAAACCTGGAGCGGAGACTATGTCAGCAGGGTGTCCACCGACGGACGCACATGTGAGTCAGAAACCAGAGAAACCAGAGCAGTGAAAGTGATGTTTGGTTGTGTTTTAGATTTTTTTATTGATGATTTTGACTCAAAGTCGTGTTTTCCTTCAGTTCCAGCAGCTGTGAGCAATCTGTCGCTAGGCAACGCAGGAACAGGTGATCTGACTGTGACCTGGAGTCCTGCCCCTGGAGATGTGGACCACTATGAGGTATGTCTTTTAAATGTTACATGATACTGTTCACATGTTTAAATGAGGTTTTAATCCTGTTGGTTAATGATGTCACCGTTTGTCTCCAGGTCACTCTGCTCTTCAACGACACTCGGGTTTATCCTCCGGTCACGTTGGGCAGCGAGCTGCGTCATCACCGGCTGACCTCTCTCACACCTGGGCGGCTTTATAAGATCGTGGTGTCGACGTTCAGCGGTCCGAACCAGCAATCTCAGTTCATCGAGGGACGGACAGGTAGGACGACTGATGATTATCCTTCTTCTTCAAGTTCAATACTTTGCAAAAGGTCCAGTTGTAGTTGTTAGGGAATGTTCCATCATTAATAAGCACTGGGTCATAGCAAGGCCTCACCAAATGATAGGTTTAGACACGGTCTCCTCTTGAGATAGTGGTGAGCAGTGAGTCTGCTCCTTTTGGGGAAAACAGGAGGTCTTCTGATAGTGTTGCTATAGCGACCGAGGTCAGATATGTGTTTGACTGTTTTCCCTGAATGGGGTAGAGGCAGCTGGAGTCAGAGGTTTGATAAAGTGTTGGATGGAGGACAAAGGTCCTGAGTGAGGTCTAAGCAATGCTTTGTCTATAGACCAGTAGACTAAACTCTGTATATTGTAGATGTGTTGGATCTGTCCATATTTGGGCATGGCTCAACCTGTGGCATTATCTGTGTAGTTTAAAGTCTATCAGTGTAGTTTAAAGTCTATCTGTGTGGTTTAAAGTCTATCTGTGTGGTTTAAAGTCTATCTGTGTGGTTTAAAGTCTATCTGTGAGGTTTAAAGTCTATCTGTGTAGTTTAAAGTCTATCTGTGAGGTTTAAAGTCTATCTGTGTGGTTTAAAGTCTATCTGTGTAGTTTAAAGTCTATCTGTGTAGTTTTAAAGTCTATCTGTGAGGTTTAAAGTCTATCTGTGTGGTTTAAAGTCTATCTGTGTGGTTTAAAGTCTATCTGTGTAGTTTAAAGTCTATCTGTGTAGTTTAAAGTCTATCAGTGTGGTTTAAAGTCTATCTGTGTAGTTTAAAGTCTATCTGTGTGGTTTAAAGTCTATCAGTGTAGTTTAAAGTCTATCAGTGTAGTTTAAAGTCTATCAGTGTGGTTTAAAGTCTATCCCCGTATGGGCTGCATAATTAAAATCTCCATCAGTAGTGACCCCAGATTCTCCTCCACCTGTTTTCTGTCCAGTTCCCAGTGCGGTGAGAAACCTCCACCTGGCTCCCCGGAAGCCTCTACCTGGCCTAACAGACTCTGTCGGGGGGCTGGTGGTCTCCTGGACACCTGGAGACGGAGACCTGGACATGTACATCGTCTCACTGTCCTCTATGGTACGACTCACTGTACAGATCAGGTTCACACTGAGCTGCAGCAAAAATATATTATTTATATATCTCGTATCGTCCTCCCGGGTCAAATTAACCCTTTCTTCCTTCCTTCTGTCCTTCCTTCCCCATCACTCCTTCTTTCCTTCCCTCCCTCCTTCTTTCCTTCCTTCCCTCCCTCCCTTCTTCTTTCCTTCGTCCTTCCTCCTTTCCTTCCTTCATTCCTCCCTCCTTTCATTCCTTCTTCCTCCCTTCCTTCCTTCCTTCATTCCTCCCTCCTTTCATTCCTTCTTCCTCCCTTCCTTCCTTCCTTCATTCCTCCCTCCTTTCATTCCTTCTTTTCTTCCTTCTTCCTCCTAAGATTATTTATTTATTCAGTTGGTTGTAATCTGCAAACTCACCACTAGGGGTCTCTAAATCTGACACACTGGCCCTTTAAATATCTAAGTATATAAATAATACTCAACAATAAGATATAAAGTGGATTAAACCAAAAATCGATGATGGACTGATATCACTTCCTGTCTCTAGGATGGAGTCGTGGCCGAGAATCGCCTCCTCCCCAAACACATCTCCTCTCTGGACTTCCTGGATCTGACCCCAGGCCACGCCTACACCATCACTGTCCAATCACAGAGCGGGAAGCTGAACAACACCAAAAAAGTCACCGGCAGGACGGGTGAGAGACCGTCCGATTGACCCCGTCTGTTTTGACTGTTCCTTCCTTCCTTCCTCCCGCTTTTCTTTCCTTCCTCCCTTCCTTCCCTCGTTCCTCTCTCCCTCCTTTCCTTCCTCCCTCTTCCTCCCTTCCTTCTTCCCCCCTTCCTCCCTCCTTTCCTTCCATCCTTCTTCCTCCCTTCCTTCCTCCCTCCTTTCCTTCTCTCCTTCCTCTCTCCCTCCTTTCCTTCCCTCCTTCTTCCTCCCTTCCTTCCTTCTTTCCTTCGTTCTTCCCCCCTTCCTTCCTCCCTCCTTTCCTTTCCTTCCCTCCTTCCTCCTTCCTCCCTTCCTTCCCTCCTTCCTCCCTTCCTCCCTCCTTCCTCCTTTCCTCCTTTCCTTCTGTCCTTCCTACCTCCCTCCTCCTTCCTCCTTTCCTTCCCTCCTCCTCTCTCCCTCCTTTCCTTCCCTAATTCTTCCTCCCGTCCTTCTTCCCTTCCTCCCCCTTTCCTTTCTCCCTTCCTCCCTCCCTCCTTTCCTTCCCTCCTTCTTCCTCCCTTCCTTCCTCCCTCCTTTCCTTCTCTCCTTCCTTCCTCCCTCCTTTCCTTCCCTCCCTTCCTCTCTCCCTCCTTTCCTTCCCTCCTTCTTACTCCCTTCCGTCCTCCTTTCCTTCGTTCTTCCCCCCTTCCTTCCTCCCTCCTTTCCTTTCCTTCCCTGCTTCCTCCTTCCTCCCTTCCTTCCCTCCTTCCTCCCTTCCTCCCTCCTTCCTCCTTTCCTTCCGTCCTTCTTCCTCCCTTCCTTCCTCCCCTCCATCCTCCTTTCCTTCTGTCCTTCCTACCTCCCTCCTCCTTCCTCCCTTCCTTCCTCCTTTCCTTTCCTTTCCTCCTTCCTCCCTTCCTTCCCTCCTTCCTCCTTCCTCCCTTCCTTCCTCCTTTCCTTCCTTCTTCCTCCCTTGACTCGAGGACAACAGGAAGGTTAAACTTAAAGCAGAGCTGCGTTAATATTGATTGTGTGTTTTTCAGCCCCGGCCAGAGTCACGGCTCTGCAGGCGGATAACGACCACACCACCCACAGCCTCACCGTCACCTGGGAGCGGCCGGTGGGAGAGTACGATGGTTACAGCCTGCAGGTGTTGGACGAGGCCGGCGTCATTCTGGCTAATCAGTCGGTCGCCGTGGAGAGTCGCAGCGAGCGTCTGGGAGGCCTGGTGTCTGGGAAGTGGTACCGCATCCGGATGGTGACGCTGAGCGGCGGCGTCCCGTCGCTAGAGGCCACAGCCGAGGGGCAAACACGTGAGTCAATACACAATGTTATACTCAGCATCAGGAGGAATCTGGCACTTAGACATGACCTCCTGTTGTCCTCGAGTCAAGGAAGGGAGGGAGGGAAGGAGGGAGAGAGGGAGAGAGGGAGGAAGGAAGGAAGGAAGGAAGGAAGGGAGGGAGGAAGGAAGGAAAGAGAGAAGGAGGGAGGAAGGACAGAGGAAAGAAGGAAAGAAGGACAGAGGAAAGAAGGAAGGTAAAAGAGGAAGGGAGGAAGGAAGGAAAGAATGACAGGAAAGAAGGAAGGGAGGAAGGAAGGAAAGAAGGACAGAGGAGGGAAGGAAGGAAAGAAGGACAGAGGATAGAAGGAAGGTAGTGGGGAGGAAGGAAGGAAAGAATGACAGGAAAGAAGGAAGGGAGGAAGGAAGGAAAGAAGGACAGAGGAGGGAAGGAAGGAAAGAAGGACAGAGGATAGAAGGAAGGTAGTGGGGAGGAAAGGAAGAGAGAAGGAGGGAGGAAGGACAGATGGAAGGGAGGGAGGAAGGACAGAGGAAAGAAGGAAGGTAATGGGGAGGAAAGAAAGAGAGAACGAGGGAGGAAGGACAGACGGAAGGAAGGAAAGAAGGACAGAGGAAAGAAGGAAGGTAATGGGGAGGAAAGAAAGAGAGATGGAGGGAGGAAGGACAGACGGAAGGAAGGAAAGAAGGACAGAGGAGGGAAGGAAGGAAAGAAGGACAGAGGATAGAAGGAAGGTAGTGGGGAGAAAAGGAAGAGAGAAGGAGGGAGGAAGGACAGATGGAAGGGAGGGAGGAAGGAAGGAAAGGAAGAAGGGAGGAAGGAAAGAAGGACAGAGGAAAGAAGGAAGGTAATGGGGAGGAAAGAAAGAGAAGGAGGGAGGAAGGACAGAGGACAGAAGGAAGGTAATGGGGAGGAAAGAAAGAGAGAAGGAGGGACGAAGGACAGAGGACAGAAGGAAGGTAATGGGGAGGAAAGAAAGAGAGAAGGAGGGAGGAAGGACAGAGGACAGAAGGAAGGTAATGGGGAGGAAAGAAAGAGAGAAGGAGGGAGGAAGGAGCTCATAACTAACTGATCTGTGTCTCTCTGTGTGTCTCTCAGGTCCAGCTGCTGTCAGTAATCTAACAGTCACTGTGTCCAACACCACGTCTCTGTCCTTCTCTTGGCTTCCTTCTGACGGCCACGTCGACACCTACCACCTCTCGCTCTACAGAGTCACAGAGGCAACGGCCAATCACAGACAGGACGCTGCAGGTAGCAGGAAGGATCATCACCAGGTGGGCGGAGTTTAAATAATCCACGTGACTCTGATTGAACTAAAGAAAAGTAACTCCTCCTTTCCTTCCCTCCTTCTTCCTCCCTTCCTTCCTCCTTTCCTTCCTTCCCTCCTTCTTCCTCCCTTCCTCCTCCTTTCCTTCTCTCCTTTTTCCTTCCCTCCTTCTTCCTCCCTTCCTTCCTCCTTTCCTTCCTTCTTCTTCCCTTCCTTCCTCCCTTCCTCCCTCTGCCTCATTGCAAATAAAAGTTGCAATGAGGCAGTTTTTGGTTCTTGAACTTTGCTGATTCATCTTTAACTACAACGTTAATGTGGTGTGTGTGTGTGTGTGTGTGTGTGTGTGTGTGTGTGTGTGTGTGTGTGTGTGTGTGTGTGTGTGTGTGTGTGTGTTGTAGGCTGCTGGTGAGTTAGAGAGCCAGCAGAAGGTGGGTGCAGCTGCAGACGGCTGTGTGTTCTCCGGCCTGCGAGCAGGAAGTCTGTACAGGCTGCAGGTGGTGAGCTGGAGCCGAAGCATGAACAGCGACTCGTCTGTACTCGCCAGAACTGGTCAGTCTGAATATCATTATTATCATTATATATTATAGTCTTCTACTCTTTCTTCATCCTCTTTTCCATTCTCTCCCTCCTCATTCTTGTGTATCTTCCATTTCAACATCTTATTTGTTAACCTGATTGTTTTCTTTCTCAGTCACTTCTTCTTCTTCTTCTTCTTCCATCCCCATGTCATCTCTCATCTTCATTCTTCTTTAACCCTCCTGTCGTCCTCGAGTCAAGGAAGGAAGGGAGGGAGGAAAGGAGGAAGGGAGGGAGGAAGGAGGAAGGAAAGGAGGGGAGGAAGGAAGGAGGAAGGAAGAAGGAAGGAAAGGAAGGAGGAAGGAAGGAAGGGGGGGAAGAATGAATAAAGGCAAGGAAGAAGGAAGGGAAGGGGGGGGGAGGGAGGGAGGAAGAAGGAAAGGAGGGATTAAGGGGAAAGGGGGAAGGAAGGTAGGAGGGAGGAAGGAAGGAAGGAAGGGAGGAAGAAGGAATGAAAGGAGGGAGGGAGGAAGGAAGGATGGAAGGGAAGAAGAAGGAAGGAAAGGAGGGAGGAAGGAGGAAGAAGGAAAGGAGGAAGGATGGAAGGGAGGAAGAAGGAAGAAAGGACCCAGGAGGACGACAGGAAGGTTAACATCATCATTTTCTTTTCTTCTAATTCTTCTCTCCTCTTTGTCGACTACTTTTCATTCCCTATCCCATTTCCTTATCTTTCTTTTTTTTTACTTTCCTTTTCCTCTGTTCTTCCACATTTGGTCTTAATCTCGTCTGTACTCGCCAGAACTGGTCAGTCTAAATATCAATATTATCATTATCAATTATAGTCTTCTACTCTTTCTTCATCCTCTTTTCCATTCTCTCCCTCCTCATTCTTCCATTTCAACATCTTATTTGTTATCCTGATTGTTTTCTTTCTCAGTCACTTCTTCTTCTTCTTCTTCTTCCATCCCCATGTCATCTCTCATCTTC
>JAJDFG010001487.1:0-22500 GCA_021039105.1 Scomber colias
TACTAGGATCTGACCTGATTCCTCTCCTCTTGTGTTTTCAGGTACAACGTTGTGTTCAGGTACCTGCTGAGCGTTCGGAGAGTGCAGTCACAGCTGCAGCACTGCTGGGCTTTACAGATGCAGAGGAAACACCTGAAGTCCAGCCAGACGGACGCAGTGAAGTGGAGACTACGCAACCACATGGCTTTCCTCATCGACAACCTGCAGTATTACTTACAGGTAAAAGTTTATTAATGTACACTAAGGAGACAGCAGAGTGACATCAGCTCATCTCAACAAGCAGAGAAGTTTCTATGGCAACAAAGAAGTCATCTATTATTAACATGTCAGCCTGTATAATTTTAATTTACATACACATGCATGTTAAACTGTTCATGCATCCTTAAAGTCAGAGCCTCAAGTCATAAATTATTATAAGAGAGGTTGAAACTAGTTTAATTTAAACCTCCCTCCATCTTTTCTTCCTGTCTTCTTTTCCTTTCTCCCACCCTTCCCTTCTTCCTTCCTTCCTTCCTTCCTTCCATTTTCTTCCATCACTCTTTCCTTCCCTCCTTCCCTCCATCCTTTCTCCCTGTCCTCCCCCATTTCCTTCCATCCATATTTCCTTCCTTCCTTCCTTCCTTCCTTCCTTCCTTCCTTCCTTCCTTCCTTCCTTCCTCCCTTCCTTCCATCCATATTTCCTTCCTTCCTTCCTTCCTCCCTTCCTCCCTTCCTTCCATCCATATTTCCTTCCTTCCTTCCTTCCTTCTTTCCTTCCATCCATATTTCCTTCCTTCCATATTTCCTTCCTTCCTTCCCTCTTTCCTTCCATCCGTCTTTTGTTCCTGTCTTCCCCTCCTTCCTTCCTTCCTTTCTTCCTTTCTTCCATCCATATTTCCTTCGTTCCTTCCTTCCTTCCTTCCTTCCTTCCTTCCGTTTCTTCCATCTTTCCCCCGTCTTCTTTCCTTCCTCCCTTTCTTCCTCTCTTTCTTTCTTCCTTCCCTCCATCCTTTCTTCCCGTCTTCTTTTCCTTCCATCTATATTTCCTTCCTTCCATATTTTTCTTTTTTCCTTCCATATTTTCTTCCTTCCTCTGCTCCTTCCTTCCTTCCTTCCTTCCTTCCTTCCTTCCTTCCTTCCCTCTTTCCTTCCATCCATCTTTTGTTCCTGTCTTCCCTTCCTTCCTTCCTTTCTTCCATCCATATTTCCTTCCTTCCTTCCTTCCTTTCTTCTGTTTTCTTCCATCTTTCCCCCATCTTCTTTTCCTTCCTCCCTTTCTTCCTTCGCTCTTTCCTTCCCTCCTTCCCTCCATCCTTTCTTCCTGTCTTCTTTTCCTTCAATCTATATTTCCATCCTTCCTTCCTTCCTTCCTTCCTTCTGTCCTTCTTTCCCTCTTTCCTTCCATCCATATTTCCTTCCTTCCTTCCTTCCTTCCTTCCTTCCATCCTTCCGTCCTTCCTTCCTTCCTTTCTTCCATCCATATTTCCTTCCTTCCTTTCTTCCTTCCTTCCCTCTTTCCTTCCATCCATCTTTTGTTCCTGTCTTCCCTTCCTTCCTTCCTTTCTTCCATCCATATTTCCTTCCTTCCTTCATTCCTTCCTTCTTTCCCCCATCTTCTTTTCCTTCCTCCTTTCCTTCTTTGCTCTTTCCTTCCCTCCATTCTTTCTTCCTGTCTTCTTTTCCTTCCATCTATATTTCCTTCTTTCTTCCTTCCGTCTTTCTTTCCCTCTTTCCTTCCATCCATATTTCCTTCCTCTGCTCCTTCCTTCCTTCCTTCCCTCTTTCCTTCCATCCATCTTTTGTTCCTGTCTTCCCTTCCTTCCTTCCTTCCTTCCTTCCTTTCTTTTGTTTTCTTCCATCTTTCCCCATCTTCTTTTCCTTCCTCCCTTTCTTCCTTCGCTCTTTCCTTCCCTCCTTCCCTCCATCCTTTCTTCCTGTCTTCTTTTCCTTCAATCTATATTTCCTTCCTTCCTTCCTTCCTTCCTTCCTTCCATCCATCCATATTTCCTTCCTTCTTTCCCTCTTTCCTTCCATCCATATTTCCTTCCTTCCTTCCTTCCTTCCTTCCTTCCTTCCTTCCTTCCTTCCTTCCTTCCATATTTTCTTCTTTCCATCCTTCCTTCCTTCCATATTTCCTTCCTTCCTTCCTTCCTTCCTTCCTTCCTTCCTCCTTATGTTAATCTAACTTTATTGTAACTCATCTCTTTTATGATCCATATACAGGCTGTCAACCTGCTGGCAAGAAGTAGGGAACTTTTATTTTGAAGGCCTTTCCTTCTTGAATAACTCAGTTGTTTTCCTGTCGTCTGTCTGCAGGTCGACGTTCTGGAGTCTCAGTTCTCTCAGCTGCTCCAACTCATCAACTCCACCAGAGACTTCGAGAGCATCCGACTGGCTCACGATCACTTCCTCAGCAACCTGCTCGCTCAGTCCTTCATCCTCCTGAAGCCGGTACGAAAACCAGCCAGACAAAGATTTAAGATTGAGACTGTACAAATCAAAACTAATCAAATCAAATGTTTTTATGATGTGCTGAGCGATCATCAACAGACAAAAATGCCAAATCTTTTCCTGAGTTAAAAGTTCCAAAGTTTCGGGGGGTACAACTAACTTCCTTCCCCTGTCCTTCTTCCTTCCTTCCATCCCTTCCTCCTTTTCCTTCTCACTCCCTCCTACCTTCCTTCCTCCCTTCTTTCCTTTCCTCCCTTCCTTCCTCCCTTCTTATTCATCCCTCCCTCCCTCCTTTCCTTTCCTTCTTCCTCCCTTCCTTTCTTCTGTCTTCCTTCTTCCTTCCTTCCTTCCCTCCTTTCCTTCCGTCTTCCTTCCTTCCTCCCTCCTTTCCTTCCTTCCTTCCTTCCCTCCTTTTCTTCTGTCTTCCTTCCTTCCTTCCGTCCTTCCCTCCTTTCCTTCCGTCTTCCTTCCTCCCTCCTTTCCTTCCTTCCGTCTCCCTTAGTTCCTCCTTTCCTTCCTTCCGTCTCCCTTCGTTCCTCCTTTCTTTCCTTCTTCCTCCCTTCCTTCCTCCCTCCTTATTCATCCCTTCCTCCCTCCCTCCCTCTTTTCCTTCCGTCTTCCTTCCTCCCTCCTTTCCTTCCTTCCTTCCTTCCTTCCTTCCTTCCTTCCCTCCTTTCCTTCCTTCCTTCCTTCCCTCCTTTCCTCCCTTCCTTCCTTCCTTCCTTCCCTCCTTTCCTTCCGTCTTCCTTCCTTCCTCCCTCCTTTCCTTCCGTCTTCCTTCCTTCCTCCCTCCTTTCCTTCCTTCCTTCCTCCCTCCTTTCTTTCCTTCCTTCTCCCTTAGTTCCTCCTTTCTTTCCTTCTTCCTCCCTTCCTTTCCTTCTGTCTTCCTTCCTTCCTTCCTTCCTTCCTTCCTCCTTTCCTTCCGTCTTCCTTCCTTCCTTCTCCCTTAGTTCCTCCTTTCTTTCCTTCTTCCTCCCTTCCTTCCTTCCCTTCTTCCTTCCCTCCTTTCCTCCCTTCCTTCCTTCCTTCCTTGACTCGAGGACAACAGGAGCTGCAGTAGAGTAGTAATTCCTCTCTCAACTAGTAGAAGATGTTGTGAACAGCTGACTATGCATGAAAAAAAAAAATACCATCATATACCGTGAAACCGCTTTTATTTTGAAAAACACAGCGCTATACATTTTTGATCATACCGCCCAGCAGCACTATTACACATACATCAGCTTTAACTAAATGCTCGTCCTCTCAGGTCTTCCACTGTCTGAACGAGATCCTGGAGCTGTGTCTGAACTTCTGCTCGCTGGTCAGTCAGAGCGTAGCGACGCTGGACGACCGATGGAACCGCTCAGCTGGACCTCCTGGTTAAGGTGGAGTAACTGTTCTCTTCTTCTCTCCTTTAAATGCTGAATGAAAATAGAAGTTTTTTTTTTTTTTAAATACTAAAGTCTGTGTTACATTTTCAGGGCTTCAGGCGTCAGTCCTCGTTACTGTTTAAAATCCTGTCGAGCGTCAGAAACCATCAGATCAACTCGGATCTGGCTCAGCTGTTACTGAGACTGGACTACAACAAGTATTACACTCAGGCAGGAGGAACACTGGGCAGGTAGGACGCAGCTCCTCAGCCTCTCTGATGGGTACTGATATCTGATTAGTTTAATGATGTAATTAGTGAATTTCTGTGATTTGTCATGTTGATATAAATCAGAGGTTTTCAAAGGAGACCAGGAGGCTCAAACTCATTTCATTCAAGGTTTGCATTCAGTCCAAAGTGATCTCATGTGGGCCGGATCATTAAAAAGAAGGAAGGAAGGAAGGAAGGAAGGAAGGAAGGAAGGAAGGAAGGAAGGAAGGAAGGAAATATGGAGGGAAGGAAGGAAGGAAGGAAATATGGAGGGAAGGAAGGAAAAGAAGACAAGAAGGAAGGGAAGGAAAGAAGGGAAAAAATGGAGGGGAAGGAAGGAAAGAAGAAAGGAAAAGAAGACAGGGAAGGAAGGAAGGATGGAAAAAAGACAGGATGGAAAGAAGTTAGGAAAGATGGAAGGAAAGAAAAGAAGATGGAAGAAAAGGAGGGAGGAAAGAATGAAGGGAAAGAAGACATAAAGGAAGGAAAGAAAGGGAAAAAAGGAAGGAAAAGAAGACAGGGAGGATAATTGGAAGGATGGATGGAAATATGGAAGGAAAGAAAAGAAGATGGGAAAGATGTAGGGAAGTAAAGAGAGAAAGGAAGGAAAAGAAGACAGGGAAGGAAGGAAGGATGGAAAAAAGACAGGATGGAAAGAAGTTAGGAAAGAGCGGAGGAAGGAAGGATGGAAAGATGGAAGGAAAGAAAAGAAGATGGGAAGAAAGGGAGGGAGGAAAGAAGGAAGGAAAAGAAGACATAAAGGAAGGAAAGATGGAGGGAATGAGGCAAGGAAAGAAGGAAGAAAGGGAGGGAGGGAGGAAAGAAGGAAGGAAAAGAAGACATAAGGAAGGAAAGAGGGAAAAAAGAAAGTGAAAAGAAGACAGGAAGGAAAGTGGGCTGGATTGGACCCCTCAGCAGGCCGATTCTGGCCCACGGGCCTCATGTTTCACCTCCCTCCTCTAAACACTATAATGATGTTTGACAGACTTCATTTTATTATCTTCTATCTCATCTCCTTTTATTATTAATATGATATTTATTCACTTCCTGAAATCATTTGATCACCTAACAGGCCTAAGGAGACAACTAATGACTTTAAATTAATAATTAAAAACTAAAATCTTCTTTCTTTGCAGCGTTTGAGTCGAACAGGAAGGATCTAGGTGTGAAGATGAATCCGTCTACGTTGAACCCCCGTCTCTCCCGACTGGTCTCATCCTTCCTTCACTTTTTTTTTTTTGGTATTAAAACACCGATAACTGCAGCACGCCTGTTTAAATGATCCTTTTTAAAGGGCGAGTTCAGCCAAATTACAGGAGCAGATTTACTCGGTTACCTCCAGCGAGTGTCGAGTCAAGCAGATAGTTTTAGGTTTTTTATCTATTACACGAGACACAGTTACATTTTACTAAAGCAGAAAAGGCTTTACTGGGACTTCTTTAATAGAAATGAGTTTAACTAATAACTAAATAGGTAAATTATCCACTTTGTAAATTAAACTCAGAACAGGAGAGTTTCTGCTTCAGAAAACTGGATTTTTTGAAAGTCTCCAAATACTGAAATAACTCTGATATAACTAGTAATCTTTATGACCCCCCCCCCCCCTAATTGTTTCTGATAAGTGACAGGAAATGATTTAAAGCTAAAAGTCACATTTTATAAGTGTCAAATTTGGTGAAACTGCCCTTTTTCTGCTATAAGATAAAGAAGAGTTTTCATCCTTTCCCCCAAATTATGAGTCTTAATTCATAATCCTCAACTAGAAGTAACATTTCTACTAAATCTATGACATAAAATCATCTGAAAGCATAAATATTTCCTTTGAAGAAATTAATTATTAGTTTTAGAGATAACTGTTTATAGTGAAGTCTGTAAATTATCCACTTTGTAGATTAAACTCATGACAGGAGAGTTTCTGCTTATTAAAAGTGGATTTCCTTAGAGTCCCAGTCTACTGAAGTAACTAATATAAACTAATAATCTTTATGAAACATACTTCATTGTTTCTGCTAAGAGGAAATGATTTAAAGCTAAAAGTGTCAAATTTGGTGAAACTGTCCTCAAACTTTTGACCCATTGAGATTCTTAACTCCAGCTAGAAGCGACATTTTCTACTAAATTTATGACAAACAGTAATCTGAAAACATGAATATTTCCTCTGTAGAAATTAGTTTAGTTATTCCTTTAAGAGATAACTTTACAATCTCCAATACAATCTTCCCTCTGGAAATTTAATACTAAAAGTCACATTTTATAAGTGTCAAATTTGGTGTAACTGTCCTTTTTCTGCTGTAAAATAAAGAAGAATTTTGACCCATTTCCTCAAATTAGGAGTTTTAATTCCTAATCCCAAACCAGGAAGTGACTTTTCTTCTAAATTTATGACATAAAAAGTAATCTGAATACTTCCTCAGTAGAAATTAATTAATTTACAATGAAGCCTGTAAATGAAATCTCTTTCTAAATGAAGCTCAGAAAAGGAGAATTTAATTTAATTCATAAAAACTGGGAATAATTTGGGAATAACTGGTAATAATCTTGCCTGGCTGGAATATTTCTACTTTACTTTTACCAACTACTATTAAATTTTGAGGATGATGAAGGAACCTATTTCCCTTTATTGAGATTAAAGGTAGAAATAAATCCTAAACTAATCTGCCTGACTCGATACACCTGGGTTTAATTGGAGGGAAATATAATATAATATTCTGTAATCTGGTTGACTGACACTTTAACTATAACTCCTTCTCCTTGTATATATAAACTGTAAATATTAAAATGTTGCTTGTATCATTCTGTGTAAGAGGAAAAAAATAAACTCAAAAAGTCGTTAAAATGAAACAAGGGTCACAATTTATTATCCCATTAAAAACAGACAGGATAAAGTTATATATACAGCATGGTAACCCATGGCAACAGGCATGCAACAGAACTAATGCTGAACATATATGGAGCTTTTCCACTACACAGTTCCAGCACGGCTCGACTCGGCAAGGTACGACCTACTCAACGTGGGCGGGGTTGTCATAGCAACAAACACATAAACAATGGAGGACATGGAGGCGATGGTGTACTTGCTGCTGTATGAGGCTTTCTGTCACACACAAAGCAAAGAGAAGAGAAACCGAATCGCTGTAACGCTGTTGTTGATATTTAAAAATGGCGGGTTTGATTCTTGTGTGGGACGTAGCGCTCATGACTCTTCCAGCGACAACTCTTCTGACCAATCAGAGGCCGGCAGTCGAGCGGAGTCGAGCTGGAACTGTGTAGTGGAAAAGCTCCATTAATATAGTCGAAGGCATTTTTTCTTTTTCTTTTTCTTTTTTTTTTTTGCACATGAGGAGTCGGATTATGAGGAAGTGGATGAGGAGGAGGATGTAGTAGTGGTGGTGGTGGTGTTGTTGATGGAGGAGGAGTAGTCATGGCGATACTGAGGCTTGCTATGGAAACCCAGACGTTCTCCGCAGATGAGACTCTGGATGAGCCACTCGGCAGAAACCAGCGGGACTTCCTGCGACGTCACGTTCTTCTCTACCAATGGCGGACAGGCATGGTCTGTCACCACGACGTCGTATTTACCGGCAGGAATGTCTGCGGCAGGATGAAGAGCAGGAAGGAGAAGAAGAAGAAAAAAAGGAATGAACAATTAGCAGAGGTTAAAGTACTCATAATCTGTGCTGAAGTAGAAGTTCAGATACTAAAAGTAAAAGTACTGATTTAACTCCTTTACTCCTTTACTCCTTTACTCAAGCACATTTCAGAGTCTGTGCTTTCTTACTTTTACTTAACCCTCCTGTTGTCTTCGAGTCAAGGAAGGAAGGAAGGGAGGGAGGAAGGAAAGGAGGGAGGGAGGAAGGAAGGAAGGAAAGGAGGGAGAAAGGAAGGAAGAAAGAAAGAAAAAGATTTTTTTTGATTTTAACACAACTTTATTTAAACCACATTATAATAATACTAAGAAGGAAGGAGGAAGGAAAGAGGGAGGAAGGGAAGGGAGGAAGGGAAGGAAGGAAGGAAGAAAAGAATCATGTCCCGGAGTCAAGGAAGGAAGGGAGGAAGAAGGAAGGAAAAGAGAAAGAAGGACGGAAAAGAGGGAGGAAGGAAGGAAGGACGGAAAGGAGGGAGGGAGGAAGGAAGGAAGAAAGAAAAAAAGAGGGAAGGAAGGAAAGGAGGGAGGGAAGGAAAGAAGGAAGGAAAGGAGAAAGAAGGACGGAAAAGAGGGAGGAAGGAAGGAAGAAAAGAATCATGTCCCCGAGTCAAGGAAGGAAGGGAGGAAGAAGGAAGGAAAGGAAAGGAGAAAGAAGGAAGGAAAGGAAGGAGGAAGGAAGGAAAGGGGGAATGAAGGAAGGAAGGAGAAAGAAGGACGGAAAAGAGGAAGGAAGGAAGGAAAGGAGGGAGGAAGGAAAGAAGGAAGGAAAGGAGGGAGGGAAGGAAGGAAGGAATGAAGGAAGGAAGGAGGGAAGGAAGGAAAGGAGAAAGAAGGACGGAAAAGAGGAAGGAAGGAAGGAAGGAAGGAAAGGAGGGAGGAAGGAAGGAAGGAAGGAAGGAAGGAAGGAAGGAAGGAAGGAAGGAAGGAAGGAAGGAAGGAAGGAAGGAAGGAAGGAAGGAAGAAAAGAATCATGTCCCCGAGTCAAGGAAGGAAGGGAGGAAGAAGGAAGGAAAGGAGGAAGGAAGGAAGGAAGGAAAGGAGGGAGGAAGGAAGGAAAAGAGAAAGAAGGAGGGAAAGGAGGAATGAAGGAAGGAAGGAAAGGAGGGAAGGAAGGAAGAAAAGGAGGGAAGAAAGAGATTAAACTCAACATGTTTATTTCATCAATAAAGTTGGCATGTCATGTCGGATTTCATCTCGACGGCGTGTTTTCTATCTCTTATTTGGACGTCATGTCTTCTTTTTATAAAGTCACCGAGGTTGAAAGTAACGAGTACCCTTCCCTCCTCTGACAGTCAGTCACAAAGATAAAGTGTGATGTAATATATTATAATATTGAGTTTGTACCCGAGCCGTCTTTGTCTGTGTGGAACTGTCGGACGGCCGAGCCTCCTCCCATAGCGATCAGCTGGGTCCACAGATCCACCGGCTTCTCAAACACCAGCAGGATCCGCAAGGCTTTAAATGGACTGCAGCGAGGATGCCTGATCAAAAAAACATAAAAAACATTATAACAGTCTCCATGGTGCATTCACATTCTTACTGGAAAGTCAGAATTTCTCAGTTCCCAGTTGGAAATTTCAGCTCATCATCATCATCATCACCACCATCACCATCATCATCATCACCACCACCATCATCATCATCATCACTAACGTAACCTTTTATTTTTCTTTCTTTTCGGTTTTCTGTCAATCCAGGCAGATCAGTTCGTTCCTTCCTTTCTTCCGTCTGTCCTTCCTTCCTTTTTTCCTTTCTTCCGTCTGTCTGTCCTTCCTTCCTTATTTTCTTTCTTCCTTCCTTTTTTCCTTTCTTTCTTCCTTCCGTCTGTCCTTCCTACCTTCCCTTTTTGTTCTTCCTTCCTTATGTCCTTCCTCCCTTTAATCCTTCTATTCTTCCTTCCTCCCTTTCTTCCGTCTCTCCTTCCTTCTTTCATTCCTTCCGTCTGTCCTTCCTTCCGCCTGTCCTTCCTTTTTTCCTTCCTTCCTTTTTTCTTCCTTCCTTCCTTATGCCCCACCTCCCTTTAATCCTTCTGTTCTTCCTTCCTCCCTTTCTTCAGTCTGTCCTTCCTTCTTTCCTTTCTTCCCTTCTTATTTCCTTCCTTCCCTCCATCTTCTTAATGATCCGGCCCACATGTATGTGGCCCTTGAATGAAAATGAGTTTGACTCCTCTGCTCTAGATTTACTTTCAGATAAACACACAAGGCTCAGAATCTGATTCCACCTTAAAAAAAATAACCCATCAAGTGACGCCTTAAATCCCCTGAGAATAAAAATGAGTTGGATGTTGATCTCACCACTCTATGATGGCGTCGTTGGGCCCGACGCCGGCCGGCAGCAGGTAGTTCCTGTAGTTCAGCAGCTTGTTGTCTCTGCAGCAGTCTCGTACCCAGATGTGAGAGACGCACGGAACGCCGCTCGCCAGGCACAGCAGGTACTTCCTGGTGCGGCAGTGCTGGTCAGCGATGAGCAAGCTCTGATAGGCCGCTTTACACTGGAAACAGGGAAACACGCCAAAATAAAAGCACAGATAAGAGCGCTGAGTACAAACCTGCTTTATTCCTCTTTTTCATACTGTTACTATTTTTATCTCCTATTATTCATATTGCTTCTTTGTTATTCTATTTATTGTTCTTTATTGATGCTTCTTCTATTTTTATATCTCATTATTTTATCTTATAATCAATCATGTTGGATAAATGCATTCAAATTAGGGCTGTCAGCGTTAACACGTTAATCGCAATTAGATTAATGTAAGCCATAACGCGTTAATTTTTTTAATCGCATTTTAATTTTGCAAGCCTTTTTGTCCCTTCTACTCACCCGTAGACGGCTCCTCTAGCTGTAGCGCTATGCTTTGAAGTGGCCTCCTGCAGTAAACCTACCGCGCTGATGGAAAGTAAGAGAGCTACTGGACTTTTGAACGGCTTGTTTAACTTTAAAACACTTCCAGACGCTTCAGTTGACAAGTCAAAAGTAAAATGCAACCTGTGTCAAACGGAGTTTAACTACCACCGGAGTACGTGGAGTTTGAGTTAGCACCTCCACGCTAAACACCCAGGTGCAGCCAAGCGAGCCTCAGCTCCACCAAAGGACCATTTTGGAGTGTGGGAGTCGCAGCAGAGCCGTGATTGATTCCCAGTTAAGACACTCTGGTAAGAAATGCTTTACATTATGGGCTTAAAACTGCCTTCAAATGTAAAATAACAGGATTTTAAACATGCAATTCAAAACACGATTAATCGTGATTAACTATGGAAATTCTGCTATTAATCTCGATTAAAAAATTAATCGTTTGACAGCCCTAATTATTATTAACTTTTTGAAAGGTGCTATATAAATAAAGTTATTATTATTATTAAAAGTTAGAAGCTTTATATTTCTCTTACTTGTTCTTCATTGAAGTCTGGCAGGACGAAGCCTCCGCCTGCCTGCAGCTGAGACTCTGTGTACGCTTTGTTATACGGTCCCGTCTGCACATAATCTGTAATAAGAAGATAGAGATATTTAACACAGGGGGTCAAACATGAGGCCCGAGGGCCAGAACCGGCCCGCCGAGGGGTCCAATCCGGCCCACTTTCCTTCCTGTGTTCTTTTCCTTCCTTCCTTCCATCTGTCCTTCCTATCTTCCTTTTTTCCTTCCGTCCTTCTTTTTTTCCTTTCTTCCTTCCTTGCTAATGTCCTTCCTCCCTTTAATCCTCCCTTCCGTCTGTCCTTCCTTCTTTCCTACCTTCCGTCTGTCCTTCCTACCTTCCTTCCATCTATCCTTCCGTCTGTCCTTCCTACCTTCTTTTTTTCCTTTCTTCGTTCCTTCCTTCCTTCCTTATGTCCTTCCTCCCTTTAATCCTTCTGTTTTTCCTTCCTCCCTTTCCTCCGTCTGTCCTTCCTTCCTTCCCTTCCTCCATCTTTTTAATGATCCGGCCCACATGAGATCAAATAGGTCTGTATGTGGCCCTTGAATGAACATGAGTTTAACTCCTCTGATTTAACATAATTGAAAAGGAAACTGCTGATTCAGCTGATGCATGCATGTCTTCCTCCTCCTCCTCTTCCTCACCGTCCTCGTCGTCGCTGCCGCTGAGCCGGTTGGTCAGCCGGTCGATCTCGGACGAGGCCGTCAGCATGAAAGCGAATCCCATGAAGAGAGTCGTGTTCTGGGGCAGAGGGCCGTGGGTCTCCGGCAGGTCACATGACTGAGCGGGGAGATCCGTGCCGCTGCCGGAGGTGTTACAGACGCCGACCCGCTGACCTGCGGACGATAAGAACATATAAAGTAGAACATATATGCTTTCAAATTAAAGGATCAATTCATCCAAATAAATAAAAGAACATTTTCTCACTTACATGTAGAGGAGAACGGAGTTGGTCGTCACATTTTTTACTTTCCTTTGAATTCCTTATGAGCTGTATACTGACTATATTCTCTTTTAATTTGAAATGAAAGCTTAAAGTGTCAGGTAGGAATAAAGTGGTTTTACTCTCCTTCAGCTGATTCTATGCAAAAGATATGAGCCGTTAAATTTGTCTTGTACACTCACACACTATGGGGTTTGTTTGTTGTCCCTGTGTTATTTTAATGGCGGGAAATAAAAAATGCAGATAATCTTAACACATCTTCTGCATCAAGAGAACATAAACAGGAAAAATAATTTCTATAATCACATTTTTTTTATCCTTATATAACAATATTGTGCAGTTTGACCTTTAATCTGGAGGAGTCTGGCCTTTGTTTGTCTTCCTGATAAAGTTCCGGCTCATTTTTCAATCAATCTTTATTTGTATAGCACATTTCCACATGAGCGAGCACTTAGCAGCAGTGGCATGAAAAAAACTCCCTTTTAACAGGAAGAAACCTCAGATCCAGACTCAAATACCCCTTTTCCACCAAGCTGGAGCTGGTGCTGGTTTGGAGCTAGAGCCTGACTAAGCACCGGTTCTTTGCTTTTCCACCGCCAAAGCTCCAGCCCCGAGCCTCAGAACGGGAGCCAGAGCAAGTACCAACCATAGACTGTAAAAAGAACCACCAACTCTTTGCTGGTCCGATTACGTAAGCGGACTGGGGGCGGGGCTAACGTTTATTAGCCGGCTAGCATGGCTAACGTTCATTAGCTGACTAGCATGGCATGAGGGTTACAGATTTGTTGATTAAAAGTACTATTATCATCTTTTTTTTTTTTGCCAGAGCTGTCGTACAACAGGCGTTTATTAAATTAAACACTTACCTGATGGCTTTTACTCTGCGGCTACATGCACAGATCTTTAGATGTGCTGTGTGCGGGTGTATCGCGAGATCACACGGCATTTCAGTGATCGCGCGAGATTTCAATGATGTTTACAGCATTAGCAGTTAGCAGCCGAGTAAAAGCCATCAGGTAAGTGTTTATTTTAATAAACTCCTGGTGTACTTACAAACTTTCCAATGCATGGATTTATGAGTAAAGACCCTATTTGTACTACTGTAGAAGTTTGATAACAATCCAGGCATTATTAGTGGGATCATTTACCAGATACACTGGTGGTCCCGTTAGCGCCTGTACATGGTGCATGTGACGCTCGGTTGAAACATCACTTTAATAATGTTGCAGCATAGCTAAGATAAAAACTTACCTTACTATCACTCTCTCTTCATACTTCTTAATAATAATAATAATAATGATTGTTTTTGTGGTATATTACCACTCAATACCAATATTACTCTTGTAAATAATTTAATAATGTCACAACTATTGTACTACATATTATATTATTGTAATTATAGTTTTTTGTTTTTGCTCTTAGTATTTATTGTTCTCTATTATTTTTCTTATTGCGGCTCTTATATTCTATTTTAATGTCCACTTGCTGCTGTAATAATGCAAATTTCCCCATTGTGAGACTAATAAAGGAATATCTTATCTTATTTTATTATAAACTCATTGTGTAAAAGAAGAGAAAACACTAAAGAGTTGGATATTTACATCTTCACATGAGAAACACTGAACGTCCTCTCATCTCAGTGTTAAAAGGGTTACTGCAGAAATTACCTCTGAAGTAACATTTCACCTAAAATCTGAACATTTTAGTATCAAATCTTTTTAACAGCGCCCTCTAGAGAGACCTGCTGAATATGACAACCAACCTCGTTCTCCCCTGGTCGTATTTAGCTGTGCAGATAACTACAGCTTTAAATCTGTGAGGCTAGAAAGTTAAAAGCAAAAGTGAGTGAAATGTTATTTTTTTATTATTTTGGGTGAACGATCGAACACAAACCAGCTGATCTGAACTGAATCCCAAAGCAAAACAAGCACCCGTGATTTTACAGAAACACTTCAATCCCCCCAAATCTTCCCTCCACCTGTGAACCAACAGGCTACAGACGAGACATTAATTACCGGTGGGACTCGACAGCGGCAGCAGCAGCAGCAGAGGATGAACACCGAAGACACGGAGCTCAGTTTGTCAAAAAGTTATGAAAAAAAAATGACACCTTATAATGACAATGATTACGTCATCAGGTCTGTAACGTTTATATCAGTGCATTAAGACAGAATACAAGACTGATTTCATTAAAGGAAACTTCATATATTCAAAGTAGCATGAACAATAATGTTTAACGCTCATTTTAAATAGCTTGAAATGTGCTATTAGAGCTCAAAGTGAGTACAGACACTGAAGAATAATAATTAAAATGTTAATTATTTAATATTAAAGTGAAAGTAAAGCAGAGTGTGTAACTATTAAAACTGCTTTAATGACATAAAAGCTTCATTAGGAACAATAAAAGTTATGGGCAAAAAAATTAAAAGAATAAAAGAACTTCTCCAAAAAAGCTTAACTTCCTGTTTAAAATGAGGTAGAGTCCGCCTCCCCCCCCCCGCCCTCTCCCCCTGCCCGTTACATAAAAGCTTCATTAAGAACCAAAAAAATTTAAAGAATAAAATCACAAGAAATTCTCCAAAAGCTTAACTTCCTGTTTAAAATGAGGTAGAGTCCGCCATGCAAACTGACCCCCCCCCCCCCCCTCCCCTTCCCCCCGTTATGATGCAGTCATGGTTTTGGGGGGCTCGTTTCCGTACCGGCTCTGGCTCCCGCCCCCCTGCGTCCCCTCTTGGATGGTGTCCTCTCCTCCTCGGAGGCGATCAGCTTCCTCTTGCCGGACGGTCCGGGGGTCCGCGGGCTGTTGGAGCCGGAGGAGCCGCGGTTGGGCGTGTTCTGCTCTGCGGGGGGGCCTCGACGCCGCCTCTTCCCCTCCACCAGGTTATCTATAACAAAGATGATGATGATGATAAAGATGAAGATGAGGAGGAGGATGATGGAGCCACATCTGAGAACAGTCTGGCTTTTTGTTTAATAATTTATTAGTTTATTGTCTTTTAATTTTATTTTATTGTATTGTTGTTTGTTTGAATTTTCTTTTTTTTTTTTTTTTATTTATTTATTTATTCATTTTTTTGTCTACTTTATTTTATCTTATTATTATTATTCTACAGTTTTATCTTCTTTTCAATTTTATTTGTCCATTTCTTTTGTCTTTTAATCTAGTTTTAGTCCAGCTTTTATTAAACTACTTCTTCTATTTCACTTTTCTGTTGTCTTTTTAATCTATTTTTGTTTTACTCTGTTTTAATAAACCTTTTTATCTTATTCTCTCTTATTTTAATTAAAAAATATTTTCCTATTTAACTATTTACTTATTTTTATTTCATTATGAATTAATTATTTTATTTATTTATTTTTCTCCTTGATAAATTGACACATATTTTTTGGTCGTTTCCTGTCAAGATTAAAGGTTTCCTTTATTTGTCATTTCTTATATATATATAAAAAACTAGATTCCCCTAAATAACCCATGATAGCCATTCAACTGTTCAGTCGAATTTTAAAGCAAAAAATACCGAAAACTTACATCTGAACATTCATATTTTACTATTTCCTGATTTTTTTGTGTCGTTTCATGTCAAGATTTCCTTTATTTGTCATTTCTTAAATACATAAAAAATGACTTTACATTTCTCCTGAACAGCTAATGATAACTGGGTATCTGTATCAGTCTTATTTTAAAGCAAAAAATGCATCAAATTTACTGGTTTCAGCTTCTTATATGACCAAAAACCACATCTGGACAATCATATTTGACTATTTTCTGACCTTTTATTGACTAAACTATGTTTTATGGTCATTTCCTGTCAAGAGTTCCTTTATTTGTCATTTCTTATTACACTTGCATACATAAAAAAAAATGAGATTACTGTCATACGAATAGAAGACTATAACTTATTTTATGGTTAGCCCAATACCATGCATCCCATTTAGTACTTTCACAATAAAAGCACTTTCCACTTTTCCTTCATTCAGCTCTGTCTTGGTTACTACAAAATAAAAGCAGAAGCTCTAAAAAACAAAAAGGTTACTACTACTCCTCATCCTCTTGATTCAGCCAGATATGTGATGTGTGTGTCTTATTGTGGCGGGGTCTTACCCAGGCTGATGTCGGAGGCCTTGGCCAGCGGAGTTAAGGGTTCGTAAGGTCCGAGGCTGTGCTGCTCCCTCAGCTTGTTGCCCTGCTCCAGAGACAGGATGACGGCCGTCCTGTTGTGCCACTGACGCTGACCGTCCTTCTCCACGCTGTAGAACAGATCCTGGCCCTCCGTCTTATGGCCCTTAATGACACCTGAACACACACACACACACACACACACACACACACACACACACACACACACACACACACACACACACACACACACACACACACAGGTCAATGATGTGATGCAACCCAGTGTCCAATTGGTGTAACCAGTATTCTTTCATATAAATCTGATTTATATAGAGGAAAATAAATGTGAACTAAAAAGTGGAATAAATATCAATTTTTATAGCAAACCAACAAAAAGGTATATCATAGGGCTGCTCGAGTAAGGAAAAAATCATAATCACGATTATTAAAACGATTTTTTATTCAAGTTTAGAAACATGCTGCATTTATTGAACATTTCTCGTCCATTCGGCTTAATTAATTTCTCTCCCAGCAGCAGCCTTTTATCTGCCACTTAACGCAACACACAGCAGAAAATGTGCAGAGATATTAGAGCTGAGCTGGTTACCATGACGATAGTTCACACATTACTTCCTGGTTTTTAATAATTAGTCAGTAAACTCAGCATCGTCTGACGCAGGCTGGAAACTCTGCACTTTTATTTACAGTTAAAACATTTCGCTGTGTGTTTCAGCTTCTGTTAAACTAACGGAGATGCAGTGGCTTCCTGTCTAAGCTTTTCAAAATAAAATGCATCGTAATATGATGACTCTGATGAAGGCTGTTAGCTGAAACACATCAGTCTAATAATAAAGTTCTTCTGTATATTACAACTGTTGCTGGAGCTTTAATCTTTGACTTTTTTTAGACAGTTAAAATCATAGAGCAGCAGATGAGTTACGCTGCGTCCTCGTCGTCTTGCTCACCTATGCTGAAGTACTCGTCCTCCAGCAGAGCCGTGACCTCCGTCTCCAGAGGAATGGGATCACACAGCAGGATGTCTTTCCCCATCACCTCGCACTCGTAGCCGTCGTCAAACCGCAGGCGGAACCGCCCCTCGCCCGCGTCCTTGATGATGCGTCCCGAGTAGAAATACCCGTTGGACGACCACTTGGCGACGACCCGCAGCCCCACGAAGCTGCTGCCGGCCGAGCTGGCCTCCTCGGGGGGACGAGCGCAGGGAGTCGGAGTGTGGCCGTGGAGCTCGGCGTCCGTGGGGCTGACGGGGAGGCGCGGCGGCAGCATGCGGGCGAAGTGCTCGTCGTCTGAGGAGGAGTGAGGGTGACCGTGAACGCTGAGGCGGTGCAGCGAGCCGGGACCTCCCCTTTAAGAGAGAGAGCGGGTTCAGACAGCGGCAGACATGAGGAGAACATTTACTGTCACATAACTAGAACGGAGAATGCTTAAATCTGCAATCAGACGTGTTTGGCTTAGAAATAAAGAAATATAGATATGTACTCAAAAAATATGATAAAACACTAATAGTGATAATGATTTATTTTAATTGTATGTTTTTATGATCTTTGTTTCCACTTCTTACTGTTAAATGTTTGTTTTTATATAAAGCTCATTGAGTTGCACCCTGGGTATAAAATGCTCTATATGAATAAAGCTGCCTTGTCTTGTCTAAAAGTTATATTTCTGGAAGTTATTATTAATAAAATATATAAAACATCTTTTTGGTTTTTGGATTGAAGGTTGAAATAAAAATGAAATAAAGACTTTAAGGATAATAACGATGTTCCTGTCGGGTTTTGGGACGTTCACAGGTATCTTTCAGCATCATATTAAACTTTAAAAGAGAAAAGGAGTAAAATGATGAATTGATTTATTGAGAAAAGAGAAGCTCGACTGAATCTAATCATTAGTTGCAGTTCTTGGAGAGTTAAATGCAGGAATATTAGTGAAAAGAGGAAAAGTTAAAAGTAAAAGTAAAGTGTTATGAGCGATCCTGCAGGTAGTGTGGGGGGGATGGTGGAGGGTGGGGTGGGGGGGGCGAGCCTCTGGCAAGACTCACCTGGACGGGGAGGAGCGGGACGGGGGTCGCCCCCTTCTAGCCCTTCCTCTGGGACTCAGAGGGACGAAAGCCCGGGACCCGAAGGTGCCGTAAGCACTGTCCATCGTGACCACTGACCCTGCCCTGTGGCCCCTGTGGCCCCTCTGTTGGTGCCCGCCTCCCCTCCTGGGACTGCAGACACACAGAGGGGGCGAACGGAGCCAGTCAGGTTGCGCAGGCGCTGATCTGGAGCCACTCATACCCTTTTTCCACCAAGCTGTAGCTGGAGCTGGTGCTGGTTCGGAGCCAGAGCCTGACTAAGCACCGGTTCTTTGCTTTTCCACCGCCAAAGCTCCAGCCCCAAGCCTCAGAACGGGAGCCAGAGCGAGCACCAACTCTTTGCTGGTCTAAAGCAAGAACCGGTTACGTCAGCGGCCTGGGGGCGGGGGCTAATGTTTATTAGCCGGCTAGCGGGGCTAACGTTTATTAGCCGGCTAGTGGGGTTAACGTTTATTAGCTGGCTAGCGTGGCTAACTGTCATTTACTGAGGGTTAAACATTTGTTGATTAAAAGTACTATTTTTTTACAATTTTTTGCCAGAGCCTTCTTCTTCTTCACCACATCCTTCTTCTTCACATCTTTCTTCTTCTTCTTCTTCTTCTTCACATCTTTCTTCTTCTTCTTCTTCACATCCTCCTTCTCCTTCTTCTTCTTCACATCCTCCTTCTCCTTCTTCTTCTTCACATCCTCCTTCTTCTTCCAAAGGCACGCACTGGCTACGTTATACAGTGACGTAATCACGTGGCTCCTTGCCGGTGGAAAAGCAACAGGTTCTTAAGAGGTGCTTGGGTTAGCACTGGCTCCAGCTCGGTGGAAAAGGGTACTAAGCTTTCCCGCCCTCCCTCACTTAACGGAGGCGGAGGGGCGGTGTAGTGGCTCCAGATCTGTGCCTGATGAGCAACCTGCACCTGAAGCAGGCAGGGATCAGTGAATCACCGAGAGATTAGAGTGTTAGAAAGTCAAAGAAGTAAAAAGACAGTGAAGGAAAAGACACAGGATTGAGCATGCAGCTAGCACAGACGGATAAAGCAGAGATCAGACCGACAGGACGCAGGAGGAGGAACACCGAGACCGAGCGGCGGCCGCACCTGATGGATTTGGCTCCTCGGCTGAGCGGCATGATGAAGTCGGGCCGGGGTGAGACCGCTGCTGCTGGTTCCTCCCGAGCTGTGGTGATGGCTGGAGGCTTTGGACGACAGAGAGCTGATGTCACCGAGGTCACCCGAGGTCATGGAGCTGCTGCCGGTGCGACACGGAGAGATGTCGCCGTCCAACACCTGGCAGTCCACCACCGGCTCCTCCTGAGAGCATCGAAAACAGGAAGTATGGACTGTAAATTTACAACTTGATGCCAAACTGTAGATACAAATGTTAAAGGTCCACAAAAAATGTTTTCAATGAGTCAAATGTCCGTTTATTAGTCGGTCAAGCCGCACCAAATCAATTTTTCATTTTAACATAAATTCAAATAAATACTTATATATAAATTTAAATTGTTTATTTTCAGTGACCTTTCTTTTGAACTTGGAACATGCCATTACGATTCAAGTCGAGTCTTCAAGTCTTTTCTTCTCTTCTATTATTGACCGATAAACCAACTGTTCAGCCTATCAGCGCATTGTTGCCATGGAGACCAAAATACACACGGTGAAGGACTGGAGTCACACGTCCATACCAGCGATAAAATGGATAATAACGACATTTAACAATAATAATAATAATAACAACAATAATATTTAGTTTATTTTAAGATTTTTCTTTTTTTAAGATTAGACCAGGGTCCGCAGATAGTTATCCCACGGTCCGGATTTGAGGATCCCTGCTGCAGATCATATTGTACAAAGATATAGCTTCAGCTTTCGGTCGTCTTCCCTCCCTCCTTATTTGGAAGCTCCTGGCTCCGAATGGAAAAGATGGAGCTGAACATAAGCAGCATCTCTGGGCTTCAAACCAGCTCCAGTAAAAAACCAGCAGGTGATTTTAACACCTCGCTACTAAACTCAGACGGTGCTGTCGTCATGCCAGGAGATTCTATGTGGGAGCTGTAGTTTCTTTTTAAGCTCACAAAGTGTCGTTATTGTTATTTATGTAAAATTACAAAAGGCTGCAGCACATGGATTGCCTCGCATGTTTCATTTTCAAGGGGTCTTTCCTTTTTTTAGGGGGTTTTTGGAGGAGGAGGAGGAGGAGGAGGAGGGGAGGGAGTTTGGTGCAAGAGTTCACAGAGCTGCATTGATCCAACTTGTTTATAAAAAAAAGTGATATAGGATTGTTAGAAATATGTTTGTTCACAAGTCTCTCCTCCTCGTGTATGTGCATGACTGTGTTGTGCTGTCAAGGAAGAAGAAGAAGAAGAAGTCCATATAGTTTTCCAAAATGTGTAGTGTGCAAGCTTTCTTCTTTATTAAAAGTTGAACTATCAAGTTTCATGCAAATAAGAATAAATTCAATTCATCACTTGTGCATTTAGGTAAAGACGGGAGGTAGATAATGATTTAAATATAACTAAAGTCAAATTATAACCTTAGAAAATAGCACAACAGCCAGCTAATCTACCTATTACACTTCACTGGCCTGAAATAAATGATACATAACTATAGTTTAATAGTTTAATGTAGGTATTAATGTCTTTATTTATAACATTTAGAGGTTATTTTTATCTGTTATTTGGGTTGTTTTCATGCAAATAAGAATAAATTAAAATGATCTGAGGTGCATTGAGGTAAAGAGAGGAAGTAGATAATGATGAGCCGTCCCACTCTAAGGGCCATGATTCATTAAGACTTAGTTTGCGTGCGTTTTGCAGGTTTACTAAAAGGTCTGCGTGTGTAAAAACGTGTGCAAACTTGACATCACCTGCAAAAAAAAATGCAAGCTAACGAGGCAACACTGAGGTTTGCATCTTTCAAATGTGCTAAAAGATAATAAGCACACACTGTCCATTTAGTATGTTTTTACCTAATGAATGTGTAATATGAGACGTTTTTAACCTCAGTGTGCAAAATACAGGGGAGGAGAAAACTGCGTCTATAAATAATAACTTTGAAGGGCAGGTATTAACCGGCTGTTACCATGGAGACGAGGAGACGGAGGCACAATGACAGAACACACAGAGATCAGATTGTTTTGTTTCCGAACTGATCTCACACGTCAAGTAAATATGAAATAAATGTGCCGTTACCTCGGTAACCTTGCGGTCCACCTCTTTCCCGTCCTCATAATAAACGTCTGTGATGTTTCGCGTGACGGTGGTCCGGACTTCCTGGATGGTGCGTACGTGTCTGCGATGGGCCGGGGGCCGGCGGCTCTTCTAAAGGACGGAGACTCTGGTTCACCCTTTATTTAAAACGAAGAGGAAGAGGAAGATGAAGATGAAGAGAGTCAACTTGGATATTATTCCTACACAGACAGAAGCTGTAATTCTCCTTCTTTTTTAAAAACACCTGAATGCGTCGTACCCTGCCGGCTGGGGAGCGAAACCCCGGAGCGTCGAAGCTGGTCTGCTGGGAGACAGTCCGCTGACGGAGCTGAGACACAGAGGACACATGAGCCTCTAAAACGCTACGATAACTTTAAACGTTACTTTATAATAAATATAGTAACACAAACGTAAAAGTAATGCAGGAAAACATCACACAGAAAAACTTTCCAGACTTTTAAAAGACGAAAAAACATATTTCATTTGTTTCTTTTTGTCTCATTAATATATTTCAACCCAGTTTGTAGTCTAACTTTTACTGGATCTTTTTTTTTTCTTATTTTCTTATTATTTATTTAAAAGGAAGGAAGGAAGGAAGGAAGTGAAGGAAGGAAGAAGGAAAGGAGTAAGGGGGAGGGAAGGAAAGAAACGAAGGAAAAATTAAAGAGGGAGGAAAGGAGGAAAGAAGGAACAGTCAAAAGAGATGGAAGGAAGGAAGGAAGGAAAAGAGTAAGGGGGGAGGGAAGAGGGAAGGAAGGAAGGAAGGAAGGAAGGAAAAGAGTAAGGGGGGAGGGAAGGAAGGAAGGAACGAAGGAAGGAAAGGAGTAAGGAAGGAGAGAAGGAAGGAAGGAGAGAAGGAACAGAGGAAGGAAAGGAAGGAAGGAAAGAAAAGAGTAAGGGGGAGGGAGGGAGGGAAGGAAGGAAGGGAGTAAGGGAGGGAGGGAGTAAGGAGGAAGGAAGTGAGGAAAGGAGTATAGAAGGAGGGGAAGAATGAAGGAAAAAATCTCTGTTATTATTTTTGGGGGATGTTTTCTGT
>JAJDFG010001487.1:27500-34389 GCA_021039105.1 Scomber colias
AATTAAAGGGGATATATGGGAATTAACTAGAATAATATGGGAATTATACGGGAATATATGGGAATTAACTAGAATATATGGGAATTAACGGGAATATATGGGAATTAACAGGAATATATGGGAATTAACAGGAATATATGGGAATTAACAGGAATATATGGGGAATTAACAGGAATATATGGGAATTAACAGGAATATATGGGGAATTAACAGGAATATATGGGAATTAACAGGAATATAGGGGGAATTAACAGGAATATTAGGGGAATTAACAGGAATATAGGGGGAATTACGGGAATATATGGGGAATTAACAGGAATATATGGGAATTAACGGGGATATATGGGGAATTAACAGGAATATATGGGGAATTACCAGGAATATATGGGAATTAACGGGGATATATGGGGAATTAACGGGAATATATGGGAATTAACAGGAATATATGGGGAATTAATGGGAATATATGGGAATTAACTGGAATATATGGGGAATTAATGGGAATATATGGAATTAACAGGAATATATGGGGAATTTAAACGGGAATATATGGGGAATTAACGGGAATATATGGGGAATTAACTGGAATATATGGGGAATTAATGGGAATATATGGGAATTAACAGGAATATATGGGAATTAACAGGAATATATGGGAATTAACGGGGATATATGGGGAATTAACTGGAAATATATGGGGAATTAATGGGAATATATGGAATTAACGGGAATATATGGGGAATTAACGGGAATATATGGGGAATTAACAGGAATATATGGGGAATTAACAGGAATATATGGGACTTAACGGGGATATATGGGGAATTAACAGGAATATATGGGGAATTAACAGGAATATAGGGGGAATTAACGGGGATATATGGGAATTAACAGGAATATATGGAAATTAACAGGAATATAGGGGGAATTAACGGGGATATATGGGGAATTAACGGGAATATATGGGGAATTAACGGTAATATATGGGAATTAACGGGAATATATGGGGAATTAACGGGGATATATGGGAATTAACGGGGATATATGGAATTAACAGGAATATAGGGGGAATTAACGGGGATATATGGGAATTAACGGGAATATATGGGGAATTAACGGGAATATATGGGGAATTAACGGGAATATATGGGAATTAACGGGAATATATGGGAATTAACAGGAATATATGGGAATTAACGGGGATATATGGGAATTAACGGGAATATATGGGGAATTAACGGGAATATATGGGGAATTAACGGGAATATATGGGGAATTAACGGGAATATATGTATTAAATTGTATTAGTTTGCATGCATGTCTGTTTATGACGAAACTAAATGTTTATATTTATGTTTGTATCCAGTTAACAGATGGTATAAATTACCCCAAATTTCCAGTTAATTCCCGTTAATTCCCATGGGAAGTTTTCCCTCATTCTGTTCCACTCCCAAAAAGAAGAAGAAGAAGAAGAAGAAGCTGTAAGCGATGAGCTGCTCTTACTCTGCAGGCTGAAGCGCTCCGAGCTTCCTTCTTCCACCGAGTCACCAGCTTCATCCTCAGACTCAGCTTCCCATCGCTCTTATCCGCCGTGTCCTCGCCGCTTTCCCCCGAACCGATGATGTCACTGGCCGCCATCGCCACGTCTGTAGACACGTCGCCCACCCCGTCTGGCTTTTCGGAGAAGGAGGTGATCTCTGGATATTAAAAAAAGGGAAGAAAAAACTTTAGCATCAGATTATTTACCCTTTGTGTCGTCCTCCCGGGTCAAATTGACCCCGTCTGTTTGACTGTTCCTTCCTTCCTTCCTTCTCTCTTTCTTTCCTTCCTCTCTTTTTCCTCCCTTCCTTCTCCATCCCCCTTTCCTCCCTTCCTTCTTCCTCCCTCCATCCCCCTTTCCTTCCTTCCTCCCTTCATCTTTTCCTTTTTCCTTCCCTCCCTCCTTCCTTCTATCCTCCATCCTTCATTTCCTTCCTCCCTTCCTTCTTTCCTGACTTCCTCCCTTCCTCTTTTCCTTTCTCCCTCCCTCCCTCCTTCCTTCTATCCTCCATCCTTACTTCCTTCCTTTCCTCCCACCCTTCCCTTCCCCCTCCCTCCTTTCCTTCCTTTTTCCTCCCTCCATCCATCCTCCCTCCCTCCCTTCCTTCCCCCTCCCTCCTTCCTTCCTTCCTTCCTTTCCTTCCTTCCTCTCCTTCCTCCCTCCCTCCCTTCCTTCCCCCTCCCTCCTTCCTTCCTTCCTTTCCTTCTTCCTTCCATCCTTCCTCCCTCCCTCCCTCCCTCCCTTGACTCGAGGACAACAGGAGGGTTAAATAAAGATGAAATGGTGCGACTTCAGTTTGTGCGTCATATGAACCGACCATGGGAGTGCTGTGTCTGAGCGTCTGCTTCAGCTGGTTGATGAGAGGGGGCGTGCTCCGACGGCCGGACCAATCAGCTCTCCTTCTTTAGGAAGAGTGAAATGGAAAGAAATCTCTGTGGTTGGAAAAAAGAAAAATTGGAAGTTACGAACACATCTGGCACTTAAAACCTAAAACCTAACTTTACAGAAAGTTTCAGATTAGATTAAATGTTCACAAACACCTGAATCTTTGTATTAGATTAATGTAATCCATGACGTGTTAAATTTTTTTAAATAGCATTTTAATGTTGCAAGCCTTTTTGTCCCTTCTACTCCCCCGTAGACGGCTCCTCTAGCTGTAGCGCTATGCTTTGTAGTGGCCTCCTGCAGTAAACCTACCGCGCTGATGGAAAGTAAGAGAGCTACTGGACTTTTGAACGGCTTGTTTAACTTTAAAAACACTTCCAGACGCTTCAGTTGACAAGTCAAAAGTAAAATGCAACCTGTGTCAAACGGAGTTTAACTACCACCGGAGTACGTGGAGTTTGAGTTAGCACCTCCACGCTAAACACCCAGGTGCAGCCAAGCCAGCCTCAGCTCCACCAAAGGACCATTTTGGAGTGTGGGAGTCGCAGCAGAGCCGTGATTGATTCCACAGTTAAGACACTCTGGTAAGAAATGCTTTACATTATGGGCTTAAAAACTGCCTTCAAATGTAAAATAACAGGATTTTAAACATGCAATTCAAAACGCGATTAATCGTGATTAACTATGGAAATTCTGCGATTAATCTCGCCCTAATATTAATGCTACAACTGAATGAGAGTATGCATTTCAAAATCGCATAATTGTGCTGCTCACTGACTTGCTCACCTCAAAACCACGGCCAAGTACTGCAGTTCGTAAAGTAACCTTCTTTGCTTTCATATGATTGCCAATCAAGACACACTCGTAAGAAGAATTGCTTTACGTTGTTAATATGGACTTAAAAATTGTTGTTAAATGCAAACTAATAGAATTTTAAACATGCGATAATAAAAGTCTTTGAACACAGCTTTGTAATATCAATACAAAGTTGTGTATTACTCCTTCGCTCCTCTGCGCCTCCTTCTTACCTCCTGAACTGTCACTCAAGCTTTTATCTTTGAGCCCTTCTGCTTCAGGCCCCGCCCCCTCCGCCTGGGAGAGCCTATCAGGAGCCGCATGCGCCTCCTTCACCTCAACCTCAGCCTGGTGGCCGTTAGTGGACGGAGACGCTCTGATTGGCTGCGAGCTGTTGGCGGTTTTGGGCTGTGAGTCTCTCTCGCTTTCTGTAACCACGACAACGCTCTCCTCCTCCTCTTCCTCCTCCTCTTCCTCCATGGGTTCGGGTGATAACAGCTGACTCTGGAGAGAGCCAGACCGATTGCTGAAGCTCCGCCTCCTAGTGTGCTCTCCCCTTCCTCCTCCTCCTCCATCACCTCTTCTTCCTCTTCCTCCTCTTCCTCCTGACTGTTACCTACTGCTCCACATTTCTGTTGTGATGACTCAGAGCTACTCTTCATCACTCCTCCTCCTCCTCCTCCTCCTCCTCCTTTAACGTCCGCAGCAGACGTCTGAGAGATAACAGACTGTGAATCTAAGCTGCTTGGCGTTGCCGTCGGTTTTGGCGTTGGCGTCGCTCCTGCTGGCGTTTCCTCCACACAGCTGTTAGGAATCACATCGGAGGAGGAAGAGGAGGAGGAGGAGGAGGAGTCTAACTTGGGTTGGGAGCAGGAGACGACGTCGGCGGAGCTCTTACCCTCCTTTACATTCACGGTTTGTACATTCGATGAAGCTGCCGTCTTGTTTTTGCACGATTCTGCAGAGACGCCGTTGCTCTCGCTCTTCTTCGGAATCGCCGAGTCGCTGGTGTCGACCTCCTCCTCCTTCTTCTTCTCCTCTTCCTCCTCCAGCTCCAGCTCCTCTATCTGCGTGGCCTGGCTGTCCTCCTCCACCTCCACCTCCTTCACCTCCTTCACTTCCTCCTTGGCCTCCTCGGAGGTTCTTCGGAGCCTGGCTGACGTTCTCCGTGTTGTCAGAGAGCTGCAGAGGCAGAGTGAACGGAGCCGACTCCAGCTGAGCAGACTGAGATAACGACGAGGCTGTCTTCTTCTTCTGGTCCCGACTGCTGAGGAGACTCCTGGCTCTGCGTGGGACGAATGCGTCCTGAGAAATAAAGACAAAAAAACACCACAAAGAAATCAATAAACTGTAAATGTAGAACAGCAGCAATGATGAAATAAGGGCTGAAATGTAAGAAATGAAGACAGTAAAGTCAAATATATAAAATTAAAATGCCCAAAAAATCAACAAGGATTTACTTCTTTTCTCTGTTTTATATCACCAGCAGAATAATTATCTTTGATTTTGGGCTGTTGGTCGGACATTTAAAGACATTTTCTCTATTTCTTTTAAAAACAAACTGCTTTCATCTATAAACTATCAACAAGTAAATCAATCTTAAAAAAAACACTGTGTTGCAGCCTTAGAGAATAAACAAATTATTATTTATCATTGTTATCATTGTACAGTGAATATGAATTTGATTTTGGACATTTAAAGACTTTTTCTCTATTTCTTTTATATTTACAGCCTTAAAAACTAATTTATCATTTATCAAGAAACAATCTAGTTACTTATTTTCTCCTTTTTCTATCATTGCACAGTGAATATCTTTCATTTTGGACATTTGAAGACATTTTCTTTATTTCTTTAATATTTTACAGCTTCAAAAATAAACTGTTTTCATTCATAAATTATCATCAATTAAATCAATCATAAACAACACTGTGTTGCAGCCTGAGAGAATAAATTGAATAGAGGGATTTATCATTTATAGAGTAAAAAGGCCCAAAAAGTTGTGAGGATTTAACTTCTTTTCTCTCTGTTTTTTATCACTGTAACATAAATATATTTGATTTTGGACTCTATTTCTCTATTCTTTTATATTTTACAGCTTCAAAAACAAACTGCTTTCATTTATAAACTATTAATAAGTGAATCAATCATGAAGAAAAATGTGTTGAAGCCTTAGAGAATAAATGAATAAACAGATTATTCATCAATTATAGAGAAAAAATTGCCAAAAAGTTGTGAGGATTTACTTCTTTCTCTGTTTTCATCACTGTAAAATAATTATCTTTGATTTTTGGACGCGATTTTCTCAATTTTTTTGATATTTTACAGCTTCAAAAACAAACTGCTTTCATTTATAAACTATCAAAAAGTAAATCAATCATAAAAAAGCTTTACAGAATAAATGAATAAAGGGATTATTTATCATTTATAAAGTAAAAATGCCCAAAAAGTTGTGAGGATTAAATTCTTTTCTCTCTTTTTTATCACTGTAAAATAATTATCTTGATTTTGGACTGTCAGTCAGACATTTAAAAAGGCATTTCTCTATTTATTTTAAATATTTTACAGACTCAAAACTGCTTAAGTAAATCAATCATGAAGAAAAATGTGTTTTGCAGCCTGAGAGAATAAACAAATAAACAGATTATTCATCAATTATAAAGAAAAAAAGCCCAAAAATATGTGAGGATTTACTTTTTTTCTCTATTTTTTGATATTTTACAGACTTTATAACAAACTGCTTTCATTTATAAATTATCAAACATGAATAAAAAAGTGTTGCAGAGAGAGTAGACAGATTATTTAGTACATACATGAGAGAACTCTGGCTGGGACGGTAAAGACAGAGTCCGCTCCAACACGAAGCCAGGGGGAATTCTGGGATAACGGGCGTGGAGGCGGAGGGTTGCGGCTTAGAGGCGACGGAGGCGGAGGCTGCGTCTGCGTCCGTATCCATCGGCTCGTCCTTCTCTTCCCCCGCCGCTCGGTCCTCCCGGGGGCAGCGAGGTATCCATCGGCTCGTCTGCACCTGATAAAAATAAAGACGACGAGGTTTTAACTGCTGCTGAGCTGAACGTGGAGCTTGAAGCAGGTTGTCAGTTGGTTGCCGTTGGTTACCAGTGTTCGTTCTCGGGTCCGGTCGGCGAGCTGGGGATGATTAAAGGCGTGCTGGTGAAGTCGTCCTGGGTCGGAGCGACGAAATCCACAGAGCTCCTAGGAAGGAAGGAAGGAAAGAAGGAATGAAGGAAGGAAAGGAGGGAGGGAGGGAGGAAGGTAATTGGGAGGGAAGGAAGGAAGGAAGAAAGACAGAAAAAAAGAAAGAAAGAAAGAAAGAAAGAAAGAAAGGAAGGAAGGAGAGAGGGAGAAAGGAAAAGAGGAAGGAAGGAAAGAAGGAAGGTAATGGGGAGGGAGGGAGGGAGGGAGGGAGGAAGGAAGGAAGGAAGGAAGGAAGGAAGGAAGGAAGGAAGGAAAGAAAAGAAAGAAAGAAAGAATGAAGAAAGAAAGAAAGAAAGAAAAAAGAAAGAAAGAAAGAAAGAAAGAAGGAAGGAAGTTAAAAGAAGGAAGGACAAGAAAAGAAGACAGGAAGGAAGAAAGAAAGAAAGAAAGAAAGAAAGAAAGAAAGATAGAAAGATAGAAGAAAGGAAGAAAGGAAGGAAAGAAAAGAAAGAAGAA
>JAJDFG010001488.1:0-10000 GCA_021039105.1 Scomber colias
CTGTGTCTTCCTTCCTTCCTGTCTTCTTTTCCTTCCTTCCTTCCTTCCTTTCTTTTCTTTCTTTCCTTCCTGTCTTCTTTTCCTTCTTTTCCTTCCTTTCTGTCTTCTTTTCCTTCCTTCCTTCCTTTCTTTTCTCTTTCCTTCCTTCCTTCATTCTTTTCTTCCTTCCGTCCATCTTTCCTTCCTGTCTTCGTTTCCTTCCTTCCTTCCTGTCTTCTTTTCCTTCCTTCCTTCCTTCTTTTCTTTCTTTCTTTCCTTCCTTCCACCATTTCTTCCCTTTTTTCCTCCTTCTTTTCTTTCCTTCCTGTCTTCTTTTCCTTCCTTTCTTTCCTTCCTGTCTTCTTTCCTTCCTTCCTTCCTTCCATTTCTTCCCTTTTTTCCTCCTTCCTCCTTCTTTTCTTTCCTTCCTGTCTTCTTTCCTACCTGTCTTCTTTTCCTTCCTTTCTTTCTTTCCTTCCGTCCATCTTTCCTTCCTGTCTTCGTTTCCTTCCTTCCTTCCTGTCTTCTTTTCCTTCCTTCCTTCTTTTCTTTTCTTTCTTTCCTTCCTTCCACCATTTCTTCCCTTTTTTTCCTCCTTCTTTTCTTTCCTACCTGTCTTCTTTTCCTTCCTTTCTTTCCTTCCTTCCTGTCTTCTTTCCTACCTGTCTTCTTTCCTTCCTTCCTCCTTCTTTTCTTTCCTTCCTGTCTTCTTTCCTACCTGTCTTCTTTTCCTTCCTTCCATCCTTCCTTCCTTCCCTCCTTCCTTCCTTCCTCCATGAATCTGTTTTCTGATCATTCGTATGATGGATTTTTTTAAAGAGGTCATGATGTCATCTTGTGTGTTTTTCTCTCTCAGGTATTAAATGGACTCCGGATCCAAACGGCGTTGCAGCGTTCGACTGCAGGAACAGAAACTGGTGAGTTCAAATCTACACAATGAAACATGCTGACTCAGCTGAATATTACAATAGACTCTCAGTCAGCTGTTTAATCATGTGACCTGTATGAGAAATATCTGTTCAAACAGGAAATGAACTACAAGAGAAGGAGACTGTGTTAGACCTTTTTAACCAACGTCCTTCCTTCCTTCCTTCCTTCCTCCCCTCCCTTCTACCTCCTTTCCTTCCTTCTACCTCCCAAACGTCCTCCTTTCCTTCCTTCTACCTCCCAAACTTCCTCCTTTCCTTCCTTCTTCCTCCCAAACGTCCTCCTTTCCTTCCTTCTACCTCCCAAACTTCCTCCTTTCCTTCCTTCTTCCTCCCAAACGTCCTCCTTTCCTTCCTTCCATCCTTCCTCACTCCCTCCTTCTCTCGTTCGTCCCTCCCTCCTACCTTCCTTCCTTTTTTCCTTCCTTCCCTCCTTTCCTTCCTTCCTTCTTCCTCCTTTCCTTCCTTCTTTTGACTCAGCTGAATATTACAATAGACTCAGTCAGCTGTTTTGAACTATTTATAATTAACCAACGTCCTTCCTTCCTCCCTTCCTTCTTTCCTCTGTCCTTCTTTCTTCCTCCCAAACGTCCTCCTTTCCTTCCTTCTTCCTCCCTTCCTTCCTTCCTCATCCCTCCCTCCTTCTCTCGTTCGTCCCTCCCTCCTACCTTCCTTCCCTCCTTCCTCCCTCCCTCCTTTCCATCCTTCGTTCCCCCCTTTCTTCCTTCTTCCTCCTTTCCTTCCTTCCTTCTCCCTCCTTTCGATCCTTCGTTCTCCCTTTCTTCCTTCTTCCTCCTTTCCTTCCTTCCTTCTCCCTTCCTTTCCATCCTTCGTTCTCCCTTTCTTCCTTCCTTCCTTTCTCCCTCCTTTCCATCCTTCATTCTCCCTTTCCTTCCTTCCTTCTCCCTCCTTTCCATCCTTCATTCTCCCTTCCTTCCTTCCTTCTCCCTCCTTTCCATCCTTCGTTCTCCCTTTCTTCCTTCCTTCTCCCTCCTTTCCATCCTTCGTTCTCCCTCCTTTCCATCCTTCGTTCTCCCTTTCTTCCTTCCTTCTCCCTCCTTTCCATCCTTCGTTCTCCCTTTCTTCCTTCCTCCCTCCCTCCTTTCCATCCTTCGTTCTCCCTTTCTTCCTTCTTCCTCCTTTCCTTCTCCCTCCTTTCCATCCTTCGTTCTCCCTTCCTTCCTTCTCCCTCCTTTCCATCCTTCATTCTCCCTTTCTTCCTTCTTCCTCCTTTCCTTCCTTCCTCCTTCCTCCTTTCCTTCCTTCCTTCTTTCTCCCTTCCTTCCTTAACTTGAGGACAACAGAAGAGTTAAAGTAGCATCAAATGGAAATACTCAATACAACAGTACAAGTACCTCAAAGTACTTTGTACGTGTACTTTAATTACAGTACTTGGTTATTTTCCACCAAATTAGAAAACCACAAAAATGACCTTTCAGTTTTACTTTAGTTCAGTTTATCTTTATCATACAAGCAAAATAACACATAACATAACTTCATTAACCCTCCTGTTGTCCTCGAGTCAAGGAAGGAAGGAAGGAAGAAGGAAGGGAGGGAGGGAAGGAAGGAAGGAAAGGAGGAAGGAGGAAGGGAGGGAGGAGGGAAGGGAGGAAGAAGAAAGGAAGGAAGGAGGGAGGAGGGAAGGGAGGAAGAAGGAAGGAAGGGAGGAAAGAAGGAAGGAGGGAAGAAGGGAGGAGGGAAGGAAGGAAGGAAAGGAGGAGGGAGGAGGGAAGGGAGGAAGAAGGAAGGAAAGGAGGGAAGGAAGGGAGGGAGGAAAGAAGGAAGGAGGGAAAAAGGACAGAGGAAAGAAGGAAGGAAGGAAAGGAGGAAGAAGGAAGGGAGGGAGGGAAGAAGGAAGGAGGGAAGGAGGGAGGGAGGAAAGAAGGAAGGAGGGAGGAAGAAGGAAGGAAGGGAGGAAAGAAGGAAGGAGGGAAGAAGGGAGGGAGAAAGAAAAGAGGAAGGGAGGGAAGGAAGGAAAAAGGACAGAGGAAAGAAGGAAGGAAGGAAAAAGGACAGAGGAAAGAAGGAAGGAAGGAAAGGAGGAAGAAGGAAGGGAGGGAGGGAAGGAAGGAAGGAGAAAGGAAAAGAGGTAGGGAGGAAAGAAGGAAGGAAGGAAGGAGGAAATAAGTAAGAAAGGAAGGAAGGAGGGAAGGAGGGAGGGAGAAAGAAAAGAGGAAAGAAGGAAAGAAGGAAGGAAGGAAGGAAGGAAGGGAGGGAGGGAAGGAAGGAAAGGAGGGAGGAGGGAAGGGAGGAAGAAGGAAGGAAGGAGGGAAGGAAGGGAGGGAGGAAAGAAGGAAGGAGGGAAGGGAGGAAGAAGGAAGGAAGGGAGGAAAGAAGGAAGGAGGGAAGAAGGGAGGGAGAAAGAAAAGAGGAAGGGAGGAAGGAAGGAAAAAGGACAGAGGAAGAAGGAAGGAAGGAAAGGAGGAAGAAGGAAGGGAGGGAGGGAAGGAGGGAAGGAGAAAGGAAAAGGAGGTAGGGAGGAAAGAAGGAAGGAAGGAAGGAAGGAGGAAATAAGTAAGAAAGGAAGGAAGGAGGGAAGGAGGGAGGGAGAAAGAAAAAGAGGAAAGAAGGAAAGAAGGAAGGAAGGAAGGAAGGAAGAAGGAAAGGAGGGAGGAAAGAAGGAACAGTCAAAACAGATGGGAGGACGACAGGAAGGTTAAGAACACATGTAAATGCTGTTATTATATATTAACCCTTAAACAGACAACGTGCACCAGGAGATACAGACTCTTTAACCTTCCTGTTGTCCTCCCGGGTCCTTCCTCTGTCCTTCCTTCCTTCCTTCCTCTGTCCTTCCTTCCTTCCTTCCTTCCTTCCTTCATCTGTCCTTCCTTCCTTCCTCAGATCTAAGTTCAGCTGTTAGGGTAAATGTTCCCTCCTTCTGTCCTTTCTTCCTTCCTTCATCTGTCCTTCCTTCTTCCTCCCTTGCTTCCCTTCCTCCCTCCTTTCCTTCCTTATTCCCTCCTTTCCTTCCCTTCCTCCCTCCTTTCCTTCCTTATTCCCTCCTTTCCTTCCTACCTTCCTTCCTTCCTCCCTCCTTCCTTTCTTTCCTTCTTCCTCCCTTGCTTCCCTTCCTTCCTTCCTTCTTCCGTCCTTTCCTTCCTTCCTTCTTTCCTTCATTCCTTCCTTACTTGAGGTGCAAATGACATAACTAGTAAGGTCTGTTTAAGGGTTAAGAGTTATAATGTGTTTGTGTACATTAACAGCAGCAGCAGACATGACAGCATCCTCAGTAACAAACAGTAGCAGTGCTGGCTGTGTGCTGGCTGTGTGTCGGCTGAGCAGCAGCCAGCCGGATCCCTGATCCTCTGGAAAAGACGATAAGCTGCTCCTTAGCCGGGTCACTGCAGCACACATGGCACCATATGCGACTGTTCATGCATTTCTAAATAATACCGGAGAGCTGCATATGTCCCTGAATGCCTCGCCATGCTGCATTATTGCAGCTGAGCCGCAAAAAGCTGCTGCTGCTGCTGCTGCTGGGAGACAAAGGAAGGAAGGAAGGAAGGAAGGAAGGAAGGAAATGAAAGAAGACAGGAAGGAAAGATGGATGGAAGGAAGAAATGGAGGAAGGAAAGAAAAGAAGGAAGGAAGGAGGGAGGGAAGGAAAGGAAAGGAAAAAAGGGAAGGAGGGAAGGAAGGAAGGAAGGAAGGAAGGAAGGAAGGAAGGAAGGAAGGAAGGCAGGAAAAGAAAAAGGAGGAAGTAAGGAAGAAATGGAGGAAGGAAAGGAAGGAAGGAAGGAAGGAAAGAAAGGAAAAGAAAGGAGGGAAGGGAGGAAAACAAGACAGGAAGGAAAGATGGAAGATGTCCTTCCTTACTCCCTTCCTCTTTTCCTCCCTCCCTCCCTCCTTCCTTCTTTCCTCCCCTACCTTCCTTCCCCCTTTCATTCCTTCCTTCCTCCCTCCCTCCCTCCTTTCCTTCCTCTCCCTTCCTTCTACCTCCTTTCCTTCCTTCTTCCTCCCAAACTTCCTTCCTTCTACCTCCCTTCCTTCCTCCTTTCCTTCCTTCTTTCTCCCCTCCTCCCTTCCTTCCTTGACTTGAGGACAACAGGAGGTTTAAAAACAGTCTGTATAACTAAGTCTCATCGAGGAGTCATATCTCTGAAGCTTCCTGTGTAATTCCTCCACTTCCTGTGTGCAGGTACATCCAGGCGGCTACGTCTCCGAAGGACATCATCATCATGGTGGACATCAGCGGCAGCATGAAGGGGCTGAAGATGACCATCGCTAAACACACCATCAACACCATCCTGGACACGCTGGGAGAGAACGACTTCGTCAACGTCATCGCTGTGAGACTTTAGTAGTAGTTATATATCAGTTTTTTCCTTCCTTCCTTCCTTCCTTCCTTCCTTCCTTTCTTCCTTCCATCTTTCCTTCCTTATATATCACGTTTAGTCAGAGAGGTGATGAGTTCAGGTGTCCCACCAACAGTCTGAAACCCAAAGATCCAGTTTACTGTCATTTATGGAAAAGAAGAAAAGCTTTAGATCAGGGGTGTCAAACATGCGGCCCGTGGGCCAGAAACGGCCCGCCGAAGGGTCCGATTCGGCCCACTTTCCTTCCTGTATTTTTTTCCTTCCTTCCTTCCTTCCATCTGTCCTTCCTTCCTCCCTTTCATCTTTCCTTCCTGTCTTCTTTTCCAACCTTTCCATTCTTTTCTTTCTTCCTTCCTCACTTTTATTCTCTCTTTCTTTCCTTCCTTCCTTCCATCTGTCCTTCCTCCCTTTCATCTTTCCTTCCTGTCTTCTTTTCCAACCTTTCCATTCTTTTCTTTCTTCCTTCCTCACTTTTATTCTTTCTTTCTTTCTTTCCTTCCTTCCATCTGTCCTTTTTTCCTTCCTTCCTTCCTTCCTTCCTTCCTTCCTTCCTTCCTTCCTTCCTTCCTTCCATCTGTCCTTCCTCCCTTTCATCTTTCCTTCCTGTCTTCTTTTCCAACCTTTCCATTCTTTTCTTTCTTCCTTCCTCACTTTTATTCTCTCTTTCTTTCTTTCCTTCCTTCCTTCCTTCCATCTGTCCTTTTTTCCTTCCTTCCTTCCTTACTTCCATCTGTCCTTCCTTCCTTCCATCTGTCCTTCCTCCCTTTCATCTTTCTTTCCTGTCTTCTTTTCCAACCTTTCCATTCTTTTCTTTCTTCCTTCCTCACTTTTATTCTTTCTTTCTTTCCTTCCTTCCTTCCTTCCTTCCATCTGTCCTTTTTTCCTTCCTTCGTTCCTTACTTCCATCTGTCCTTCCTTCCTTCCATCTGTCCTTCCTCCCTTTCATCCTTCCTTCCTGTCTTCTTTTTCAACCTTTCCATTCTTTTCTTTCTTCCTTCCTCACTTTTATTCTTTCTTTCTTTCCTTCCTTCCATCTGTCCTTTTTTCCTTCCTTCCTTCCATCTGTCCTTCCTTCCTTCCTTCCTTCCTTCCTTCCATCTGTCCTTCCTCCCTTTCATCTTTCCTTCCTGTCTTCTTTTCCAACCTTTCCATTCTTTTCTTTCTTCCTTCCTCACTTTTATTCTTTCTTTCTTTCCTTCCTTCCTTCCTTCCATCTGTCCTTTTTTCCTTCCTTCCTTCCTTCCATCTGTCCTTCCTCCCTTTCATCTTTCCTTCCTGTCTTCTTTTCCAACCTTTCCATTCTTTTCTTTCTTCCTTCCTCACTTTTATTCTCTCTTTCTTTCCTTCCTTCCTTCCTTACTTCCATCTGTCCTTTCTCCCTTTCATCTTTCCTTCCTGTCTTCTTTTCCAACCTTTCCATTCTTTTCTTTCTTCCTTCCTCACTTTTATTCTTTCTTTCTTTCCTTCCTTCCATCTGTCCTTTTTTCCTTCCTTCCATCTGTCCTTCCTTCCTTCCATCCTTCCTTCCTTCCATCTGTCCTTCCTCCCATCTGTCCTTCCTCCCTTTCATCTTTCCTTCCCGTCTTCTTTTCCAACCTTTCCATTCTTTTCTTTCTTCCTTCCTCACTTTTATTCTCTCTTTCTTTCCTTCCTTCCTTCCTTCCTTCCTTCCATGTGTCCTTTTTTCCTTCCTTCCTTCCTTCCTGAAGTCTGTTCTTTGACATATTTTAAAATACTAAAAAAATGATGAACAGTCCAAGATGACGTCCAAAAAATGTCATAAATATAATCAGTTTACTGTCGTAGAAGAAACCAGAAAATATTCACATTTAAGAAGCTTGAATCACCAATTAATGACCTGTTGACTGATTAAGTGACTAATCGCTGCAGCTGTAGCTACATTACTGTAAAGCTCTGCCTTTAATTACACTGAAACGAGCAGCTGACCCCCCAGTGTGAAGGCTCAGGGATTCAAACCGGCGGCTGCAGCGTTTGCTCATGAGCTCTACTTCCTGTCTGCAGTACACTGACTACGTCCGCTATGTGGAGCCGTGCTTCAGAGGAACGCTGGTGCAAGCCGACCTGGACAACAGGGAGGTAAGACCATTATCTGGGCGCACACACACACACACACACACACACACACAGACAGACACACACACACACACAGACACAGACACACACACACAGACACACAGACACACACACACACACACAGACACACACACACACACACACACACACACACAGACACACACACACAAACACACACACAGACACACACACACACACACAGACACACACACACACAGACACACACACACACACACACAGACACACACACACACACACAGACACACACACAGACACAGACACACACAGACAGACACAGAGACACACACACAGACACAGACACACACACAGACACACACACACACACACACACACACACACACACACAGGGGAATACCTTCAGCAGCATCATCAGATCAACCTCTTGGCCTACTTCTTTGGAGTGACATCAGGAAACCACCAAGTCAACCTGGAGCTTTGTGTGTGTGTGTGTGTGTGTGTGTGTGTGTGTGTGTGTGTATGTGTGTGTGTGTACAGTATTTATAGACTTGACTACAGACGTGGAACGAGGACATTTCCAACCTACTTTTAGAAAGGCTAAAGGCTGCAAATAAGCCTTCATCTTACGTCATTACATCTTCTGCTTTCTGTATGTCTGTTAAATAAAAATAAATAAATAAATACTTAAAATAATAATATGGGAAGGTTCAGTCTGTCTCTGAGGTGTTAAATGAGCTATTTAAAGGGTTAAAGTCCAACTGAAATGACATGTATTCATTATTTCTGCAGCATAAAGTATTATCAACATGTTTTAAAAATATATAAAGTTAATAGTTTTAATAGCTGGATGAGAATGTTTGATTGACAGCAGGTGAGTTAACCCTTAAACAGGCAATGTGCACCAGGAGATACACACTCTTTACCCTTCCTGTTGTCCTCCCGGGTCCTTCCTCTGTCTGTCCTTCCTTCTGTCCTTCCTTCCTTCCTTCCTTCCTTCCTTCCTTCCTTCATCTGTCCTTCCTTCCTTAGATCTAAGTTCAGCTGTTAGGATAAATGTTCCCTCCTTCTGTCCTTTCTTCCTTCCTTCATCTGTCCTTCCTTTCTTTCTTCCTTCCTTCCTTCTCCCTTCCTCCCTCCTTTCCTTCCTTCCTTCCTTCCTTCCTCCCTCCCTCCTTCCTTTCCTTCCTTCCTTCTTCCTCCCTTCCTTCCTCCTTTCCTTCCTTCTTCCCTCCTTTCCTTCCTTCCTTCTTCCTCCCTTCCTTCCTCCTTTCCTTCCTTCTTCCCTCCTTTCCTTCCTTCCTTCTTCCCTCCTTTCCTTCCTTCCTTCCTTCCTTTAGGTGCAAATGACATAACTAGTAAGGATTTTTCACATCTAATTTTCCACTCCTGCCTGTTTAAGGGTTAAAGTTACAGTGTGGATTGTTATGGTTAATAATAATAATAATATTTATTTGTAGAGCACCTTTCATATCAGGGATGAAGCTCAAAGTGCTTTACACAGAAAAGTAAAAATACAATAAAACAAAAATACATATATAAATAAAATTAGACTATTTAGTAAAAATGAGTTAAAATGACACTAATTAAAATCTAGATTAAATAAATGTGTTTTCATCTGTTTTTTAAAAATGTTCACAGTGTCCACATCTCTCATAGCTTTAGGTAGATTATTCCATTATTTAGATCATAATTAAAGAAAGCTGCTCTATATGTATTTATTGTGTGTATAATTATGTGTATTTAATAATCCAGCAGTAGATGATCTGAAGGCTTGTCTGTGATGTAAGCAGGTCCCCAAAATCATTTAAACCATTTAAAACAAGTAAAAAGAAGCTTAACATGAAGTAAAAATGACTATGCATATGTCTAAGCATATGACTGTATGTTATAATAATACATACAGTAAATAATAAAAATATACTTTTTTGTGTTTTGACATCCATGAATGAAATGACATTCAGCTCCGTTATGTTTGGATGGTAGCGCACATTATAAATGATCCACTGATACTGTTTATACTGTTGATACGGAAGCTCAGAGGGGATAGAGCCTTTTCTGTAGCTGCTCCTAAATTATGGAACGAGCTTCCTTTAAATATTAGACAAGCGTCCTCACTGTCCGTTTTTAAAACTCGTCTTAAAACCCATTTTTATTCCTTGGCTTTCAACCCAGCATGACACTCTGCTCCTGTTTTAGTGTTTTATGGTTTGTTTATTTTAATTAGTTTTATTGTTTTTAATTAGTTTTAAAAACAATAAACAATTATCTTAGTATTTATTTCCCGTTAATTGTTTTACGTTTCCTGTGTTGTTTTTATGTATTTATGTACAGCACTTTGTTTCAGCTGTGGTTGTTTTAAAGTGCTTTATAAATAAAGTTGAGTTGAGTTGAGTTGAGTTGAGTTTAGGAACATGGTTAAATGTAATCTGCTGATATAAACATCACTCATATTCATATCTGTCTCTCAGCACTTCAAGCTGCTTGTGGAGGACCTGCATGTTAAAGGAGAAGCCAAGATCAAGAACGCCATGAAGGAGTCCTTCAAAATCCTCAATGAGGTACGTGTTTCCTCAGAGGTCAGAGGTCAACTCTAACTCTGCTGCTAAACTAAAGCATGGTTAAGTGTGTGTGAATGACTGTGTCTGAAATCACTCCTTTATTCACTCTATAATAAAATCATGAATCACATAGAAACACAGCTCT
>JAJDFG010001488.1:15000-34366 GCA_021039105.1 Scomber colias
GAGGAAAGAAAGACATAAAGAAAGAAAAAGAAGGAAGGAAAGAAAGAATGGAAGGAAAAAAAACAAACAAAGGAGAAGAAAAGAAAGAAGAAAAGGAGGAACATGAGAAAAGAAAGTAAGAAAGAAAAAGAAGGAAGGAAAGAAAGACAAAAGGAAAAAGAACAAAAGAAGAAAAAAAGAAACAAATAAACATAGGAGGAGAAGAAAAGAAAGAAAAAAATGGGAGGAAGATGAGAAAAGAAAGAAAGAAAGAAAAGTAAGAAAGAGAAAAGAAGGAAAGAAAGAAAAGAAAGAAAAAAGGAAGAAGATGAGAAAAGAAAGAAAGAGAGAAAAGTAAGAATGAGAAAAGAAGGAAAGAAAGAAAAGTAAGAAAGAGAAAAGAAGGAAAGAAAGAAAATAAAGAAAGTAAAAAGGAGGAAGATGAGGAAAAAGAAAGAAAAGTAAGAAAGAGAAAAGAAGGAAAGAAAGAAAAGAAAGAAAAAAGGAAGAAGATGAGAAAAGAAAGAAAGAGAGAAAAGTAAGAATGAGAAAAGAAAGAAAGAAAGAAAGAAAGAAAAATAAGAAAGAGAAAAGAGGGAAAGAAAGAAAGAAAGAAAAAAGGAGGAAGATGAGGAAAGAAAGAAAGAAGGAAAGAAAAGTAAGAAAGAGAAAAGAAGGAAAGAAAGAAAGAAAAGTAAGAATGAGAAAAGAAGGAAAGAAATAAAAGTAAGAAAGAGAAAAGAAGGAAAGAAAGAAAAGAAAGAAAAAAGGAAGAAAATGAGAAAAGAAAGAAAGAGAGAAAAGTAAGAATGAGAAAAGAAAGAAAGAAAGAAAAGTAAGAAAGAGAAAAGAAGGAAAGAAAGAAAAGAAAGAAAGTAAAAAGGAGGAAGATGAGGAAAAAGAAAGAAAAGTAAGAAAGAGAAAAGAGGGAAAGAAAGAAAGAAAAGTAAGAATGAGAAAAGAAGGAAAGAAAGAAAAGTAAGAAAGAGAAAAGAAGGAAAGAAAGAAAATAAAGAAAGTAAAAAGGAGGAAGATGAGGAAAAAGAAAGAAAAGTAAGAAAGAGAAAAGAGGGAAAGAAAGAAAGAAAAGTAAGAATGAGAAAAGAAGGAAAGAAATAAAAGTAAGAAAGAGAAAAGAGGGAAAGAAAGAAAGAAAGAAACTATACTTCCACCACAGCTCTACAGGAAACACTAAGAGGGAATCTGATGCTAGTAAATGTAAAATCTATCTGAATGAAATCAAACCTGTATGAAGCTTCAGCGTCTGAATGAGTGATAGAAAGAAAGAAAGAAAGAAAGAAAGAGGGAAAGAAAGAAAGACTCTTGCCCTCTAAATATATCTAAATGAAATCAAACCTGTATGAAGCTCTATCCCTTTAACACTGGAGAGCTGCTGGCCTACATCACAGTCATTATAGTACTTCTACTCCATTTATCTTTCTGCTTTTAAACTGAAAGACACAGAAAACAGGAAACAGCTGTACGTCGCCCCCTGCTGTTCAACTGGCAGCACTGACAATATTTATTATAATGATTATTCTCTACTGATGGTTATTATTTAGATAGGTTTAAATAGGCCCAAGATGTACTGAATCTCAGGTTGATGACATTTTATAAGTAACACACAGACTACATGCTCAAACAGGAAGTAGTTTGTGAGTGTTTGATTTTTATTTTTTTTTCTCATTTGAATTTTTTATTGGATGCCAGAGGTTTCACAGCACAAATGAGAATGTACTTACAGAGCATCATTTTCTGACTACCAGGCGGCCAGTGGCGATTCTAGACCAAAATTACCAGGGGGGCCAGAGAGGGGCCAACATGTTTTGGGGGGGGGGGGGGGGCCCATGTACCCTATATTCTTCGACCTACTTTTGCCAAATATCGGCCTTTTTCTAAACCCAGTGTTCCTAAAATACCTGCAAAAACACCTGCTTCAGCATCTGAAGCACATACAAAGCATGTCATTAATTGAATTAAAAGCTGAAAACCTCATCTTGCATTAGAACATATTCATTCAGCTCTAACATACCAACTTTCTTCATTAAAAAAAAAAAGTTGACTGCTCGGCACAGGGGCCATAGGGGGGGCCAGGACCAATTCTACAGGGGCCCTGGCCCACCCTGGCCCCTGTCTAAAATCGCCCATACAGGCGGCAGTACTAATTTACAAAAGGAAAAGAGAGGAGGGAGGGAAAAGAATGAAGAAGAACAAAAAGCAAAAAATAAATTTGGTTATGAAAGAAGATAATAAATATAAAAGTAAATAAGTGATAAGCACTTACATACACACAAACTCAGGTAGCCTTCAGTTTAGTGTTTGATTTTAAACATTAAAGCTCATTAACCCTTTATTGGGCAAATAATTATATTTGGTAACTTCTGTAAATATCCCAAAATATCCTTCCTTCCTTCCTTCCTTCCTTCCTTTCCTTCCTCCCTGCCTTCTTTCTTCCCTTCCTCTTTTCCTTTCTCCCTCCCTCGTTCCTTATTTCCTCCTTCCTTCCTTTCCTTCCTTCCATCTGTCCTTCCTCCCTCCCTTCTTCTCTCCTCCCTTCCTTCTTTCCTTCCTTCCTCCGTCCTTCCTTCCTTCCTTTCCTTCCTTCCATCTGTCCTCCCTCCCTCCCTCCTTCTCTCCTCCCTTCCTTCTTTCCTTCCTCCGTCCTTCCTTCCTTCCTTTCCTTCCTTCCATCTGTCCTTCCTCCCTCCCTCCTTCTCTCCTCCCTTCCTTCTTTCCTTCCTCCATCCCCCTTTCTTCTTCCTTCCTTCCTTCTTTCTTCCCTTCCTCCCTCCTTCCTTCTCTTTCTTTCCTCCCCCCTACCTTCCTTCCTTCTTTCCTCCGTCCTTCCTTCATTTCCTTCCTCCGTCCTTCCTTTCCTTCCTTCCTTCCTTCCTTCCTTCCTTCCTTCCTTCCCTTCCTTCCTTCCTTCCTCCCTTCCTTTCAATGAGTGTCCTATAAAGGGTTAAGAAGAGAAACACAAGGCAATATAAAGAGGATTTAAAATAAATTAAATGAAAAAGAGCTAAAGTAGAGGAAGGAGGATTAAACAGGAGATGCAGTGAGTGTTAATAATTACAGTTCATAGTTTACCTGCAGATATGTTTTATAAAATATAAAAAAATAATCAGCTTTACATTATAATTTGACAAATAAACGTCTTTAAAATGAGCTCAGAGGAAGCTTTATTCTCTAGCAGATGGACATTAAACAATATTATAGTGTCAAACTCTGCTCATATATATTTTATCCTGCACAACAAGAAGAAGAAGAAGAAGAAGAAGAAGAAGAAGAAGGAGGAGAAGAAGGAGAAGGAGAAGAAGAAGAAGAAGAAGGAGGAGAAGAAGGAGAAGGAGAAGAAGAAGAAGAAGGAGAAGAAGGAGGAGAAGAAGGAGAAGAAGAAGGAGAAGGAGAAGAAGAAGGAGAAGGAGGAGAAGAAGGAGAAGGAGAAGAAGAAGAAGAAGAAGAAGAAGAAGGAGAAGAAGAAGAAGTAGAATAAGAAGGAGAAGGAGAAGGAGGAGAAGAAGAAGAAGAAGGAGAAGAAGGAGAAGGAGAAGAAGAATAAGAAGGAGAAGAAGGAGAAGAAGAAGAATAAGAAGGAGAAGATTTTTTTTGATTTTTACAAACACACTTTATTCACGGTCTTGGGTACAATTCACTCAATCAACAATAAAGTGCTAAAGTGCGTAAAATTTTAAATAAACCAGAAAAATAAAAACAAACAGATCAGACATTCAGTCATTGAGACATTGTGCAAAATGCAATTCATTCCCATCCACAGTACACAAAGCAGCATTGTAACACCAGAAATCTTTAAAACAATCTAAATTCTGACACATTTTATAAAAACTAAACTCTAACCTTAATCTACATCTGGTGTTAACACGCCACACTGTCACTGCCTCCTGACCTGCTTTGTTCTCCACTTTATTCCTTCTAGATATTAAAATCGCCAACTTGGCTTCTCCAGAAATAAAATTGAGTAGCTGCCACTTTTTCTGATTCACTTTTCTGTACCCTGCACCATAAATAAAAGCTGTTTTACTAAAAGTTTGACCAAAAAAATTAAAAACAATGGTTAAAAGAGTGAAGAGCACTGAAAGCCTCTTACACTCACTAAAAACATGATGGACTGTCTCACGGATGCCACAGAAGGGACACTGATCAGACACAGCAGGGTTGAGCACAGAGATAAAAGCATTGGAGGCGAAGGCGCCGTGCAGAATCCTCCACTGGAGGTCGGCTGTTCTCTTCCTAAGGGGAGGCTTATATAAAACTCTCCATTGCGGACCCGCTCCATCCTCCTCCAGCCTGCCAGTCCAAACAGTGGGCGCCCTGCTGCACAGTCCCCTCTTGTTGATGATCTTGACACAGTTCTTGTACATGGTTTTTCCATTGACGGTGTGCAGATTCAGTACCTGCGGGTCTTGGAGGAGAGGTCCGTCCAGCTCGCCAAACTGAGGACTTATCTGGAGCTCTGGAAAGGGATCAGTATTAACAGGTTCAGTTCTCTGATTGTAGTTCATGAGGAGGCTTCTCTCTTGTCCATTCAGCCTCTGCCTCCAGAGCTCCAGGACCTTCCGAGCCACTCTGGTGGAGTGGATGCCGAGCAGACGGGCCACAGCCTGGGCATCGGCCAGCGCCGGCCCCACAGCATCTACCAGCTGCTGCAGGACCAGAGTCTTGGTTCGGCACAGTGCTGCCATCAGCCCAGGCGTGGCTCCGCCACTGACATCCAACCTTGCTCCATAAACCAACGGTTCCTTTAACAACCAGAACAGAGAGGAAGAGCTTTTTTCTGAATTGCACCCAAACAAGGCCCATGACTTAAAAACACCCTGATAAAACGGAGGCAACCCATTTAACCTTAAAAATTTAGAATCAAGTAAAAACAGAGCAGCATCCAGTCCCAAGTTACTGACACGCCTGAAAATGCAGCTGGCCACATCTCTCCACACCAGATCTGCCGGCCCTGTCAAATATCTCTGGACGAACTGTAATCTAAAGGTGGCAGTTCTGCTGGCCAAGTGGATGAGGCCCTGGCCCCCCTCCTCTCTGGGTAAAAACAACACCCCCTGTGGCACCCAATGCAACCCGTCCCAGAAAAAATTAACAATTTTAGTTTGTAATTGAACTAAAAGACCTGATGGAGGATCCATGCAGGCCAGACGGTGCCAGAGTATTGAGGCCACAAGGTTGTTCAGCACAAGTACTCTCCCTCTATAGGACATGTGAGGGAGTAGCCACCTCCATTTTTTAAGCTTACCTTCTATTTTTTCAATAACTCCCTCCCAGTTCTTCCCGGTCACCACCTCACTGCCAAGGAAGACACCAAGATACTTTAAACCGTCTCTCTTCCAAGGCAGGTTCTGAGGAAGAACTGGGAGACCATCATGCCATCTGCCAACAGCAAGGGCGTCGCTCTTAGCCCAGTTTACTTTTGCTGATGACAGAGTGTTAAATAAAACAATTAAATTAGCTAAAATGTCAACTTCTCTTTGTGTTTTAATTAAAACAACAACATCGTCCGCATAGGCAGATAAAATGACATTTTCTCTAAAACCAGGTAAAACCAGACCATTAATACTTGTGCGAATTTTAGAGAGGAGGGGTTCCAGGGAGAGTGCATAGAGCATCCCAGACAGAGCACAGCCCTGCCGGATGCCTCTATGCACTCTAAAAGGAGAACACAGACTGCCATTGAACTTCAGCATACTCTCAATGTCACTATATAACACCCGGATCCTGGCAATGAAACCAGTGCTGAACCCGAACTTCTCCATGATCTTCCAGAGGAAGTCGTGCTCAACACGGTCAAATGCCTTTTCCTGATCTAACGAAATGAGACCAGTATTAATACCCAATGAGCTGGAGACCTCCAAAACGTCCCGAATTAGGTAGACATTGTCTACCATGGACCTGCCAGGTACGCAGTAGGTCTGATCCCGGTGGATGACCTGCTCCATAGCTTCTCTCAGCCTGTTAGCCAAAGCCTTGGACAGAACTTTATACTCAGTGCACAGGAGTGACACGGGGCGCCAGTTCTTAATCTCCTGCAGGTTGCCCTTTTTTGGCAGAAGAGTGACAACTGCTCTTCGGCAGGACAACGGCAAAGAACCAGCAGTCAGGCTTTCATTAAAAACATCTAAAAGGTCAGGGGCTAAAATCTGCCAGAAGGCTTTATAAAACTCTACGGTCAGGCCATCGATGCCAGGAGCCTTCCGTCCCTGCATACTCTGCAGGGCGGCATGCAGCTCCTCCATCTGAAGTGGCCTGTCCAGCTGTGTGTTTGTCTCCTTAGAGACTTGAGGTAGCTCACCACAGAACCCCTCGTACAGTGACTCATTCACCTCATTATACTCACTTGTATAGAGGGACGAGTAGAACTCCACAGCACGCCTCCTTATCTGACCAGGTTCTAATAGTTCTTGCCCCGTGTCAGAAAGCAAAGAGTGGATTATCTTGGACTGTCCATGCTTTTTTTCCAGGCCGAAGAAGAAGCTAGAGGGAACATCCATCTCACTGATGTTTTGGACCCGGGATCGGACCAGTGCGCCCTGTACCTTTGTATCCAAAAGGTTGGCTAAGGCCATTTTTTTAGACTTGAGGATTTCAATATATCCCCGATTTTCCGTGGAAGCACTCAGTGTTTCTAGCTCCACAATCTCAGTCTCCAGGTCTTTCATAGATCGACAGGTGTCACGTGAGACATTGAGAGTATACTGCTGACACAAGAGCTTTATCTCAGTTTTTCCATGGTCCCACCACTGTCTAAGACATGTAAAATCAGCCTTCCTGTTCCTAAAAGCAGTCCAAAAACAACTTAAAACCTCACTAAAACCTTTATCAAAAGTTAAAACTGAATTAAAATGCCAGTATGCACTCTTGGGTCGAATATTCTTTATAGTAAATCGACATAAAACCAAAGAGTGATCAGTAAAACCAACAGGCATGATATTACAAAACCTAAAAACATTAAAATGATGCTTAAAACAATAAAAACGATCCAGTCTGGCTAAAGAGATCCTGTCTTCTTTTAGGTGGGACCATGTATACTGTCTGCAGTCTGAGTTCATCCTCCTCCATACATCCACAAGGCCATGAGAATAGACCAGCTGCTTCAGAGCGTGTTGGGAGGCTGGATGAGGCTCTGCATGGTTGCGATCTAAAAACTCGCACTCAGTGCAGTTAAAATCCCCACCCAAGAATAAAAACTCCTCCGAGCCACAGCAATTCAGTCTAGAGTTGACTTGTTCTATAAAGCTCTTCCTCTCTGCACCGTTGGTTGGAGCATAAATATTAATAAAAACCAGAGTGTGATGCTCAAACTGTGCTTTTACTAAAAGACACCTCCCCTTTACAACATGCTCGACCTCCAGTGAAGATGGATTAAAAGCTCTGGAGAACAGGAAGCCCACCCCTCCACTGAGGGAGGTGTTGTGGCTCAGAGCTACCTGTCCTTCCCACTCTCTGCTCCAGTCCGCCTCCTTGCTCTCATCACTGTGCGTTTCTTGTAAAAATAAAACATCAATGTTCTTCAACCTTGCTGTGTCAAACACCAGTGCCCTCTTTCTTTCTTCTCTGGCACCGTTTACATTTAACGTCCCCACTCTAAAAGAGTCCATCATGAGGGAAAAGTTAAAAAAAATAAAAACATGACAATAAATAAATAAAAATAAAATCAACAACCTAATCATCATTAAAACCTAAGTTCTTTTCTCACATTAGTCACCCGTTTATTAAGTCTGTGTATTTCTTGATCAGTGAGATCTGATGAAGCTCTGTTCTTGATTACATACCTAGCTGAGTGATAAAAAGCAAGTTTATCCGGAAAATGTTGTTCTATGTTCAGGCCTTTAATGCCTTTAGTCAACTGTAGGAATGTTTTAATCATTTGACTAGAATACTTTTGTTCTTGACTAGTAGCTACCTGTGACAAAGACAGGTCGCTACAGTCAGACATGCAGCCTTCACTATCGCTGCTGTCTGCAGCACTCGGCTTCATCTCTAGCCGACCAGCCTTTGCACCCACAGCAGCATTCACCGCATTTTTACGCTTGCTGCGCCGCTTCACCACATCGCCAACGCCAGCAGCTACACCACCCTCACACAACTCACCTTTTCCCTCACCTATCTCTCCACCATTCACCTCACCTAACTCACCTGTCTCCCCACCAGTCACTTTACCTAACTCACTTGTCTCCCCACCAGTCACCTCACCTGTCTCTCCACCATTCACCTCACCTAACTCACTTGTCACCTCACCCTGCTCACCTGTCTCTCCACCATTCACCTCACCTGTCTCCCCACCAGTCACCTTACCTAACTCACCTGTCTCCCCACCAGTCACCTTACCTAACTCACCTGTCTCCCCACCAGTCACCTCACCCAGCTCACCTGCTTCACAAAGTTTAGCTTCTAAAACCTCACCCACCACCTCAGTATCCATACCCTCACCTGCTCCACTATCCCTTTCACTCACCTCAACACGATCACCATCCCGGTTTTGTTCCTTATCCACCCTCCGCTCAACAACCGCTCCGACTGAGCTCGAGCCGGCTACAGCCTCGACCACCCCCGCAGCACCTTGGCTGCGCCGCCGTGCAGCGGGAACCGGCCGCTCAGCGGCGGTGGCAGCAGCCGCTGCTGCTCCACCAGTCAAGCCCGGCGTAGCCGGTGTGGCCGGGCCCGGCGTAGCCGGGCCGGCACGTTTAGGACAGGCCTTAATTAAATGTCCCTCTTCACCACAGCCGAAACACTTCATTAAAGATGACGTGGCAAACAAAGTGTAATCGAAATTATCCACACGCACTGTGAAGCTGTAATTAAATACTTCTGATTTGTTGTTTAAAATCATAAACAGCTGCCGGCGGTGAGACACAACATGTTTTAGCAGTGCAGATCTACATCCTGATAAAACTTTTTTTATGGGGGACATTACCTTCCCATGGCGAGACAGCTCTCCGATCAGGAACTCATCACTGATGAACGGAGGCACGTTAGATAGTGTGATCCTCGCCGCGGGCTGCGTTAAAGGCATCACCGGCTCAAACACCCCATTCACAGTAATCCCTCTTTCCACCACCACATTCACCTGCTCCACCTTCTCCAAAAACAAAACCACAGCCTTGTTCATGCGGGCAGCAGACTTTACCGCACTGTGCCCGATGATCTCCCCCACTGCCAACGCCACCTCCTCCACGCTGCACGGAGAGCCGGCACCAACCTTGATGCCATGCTTCCGTGACAGCTTAGTGAAGCTACTCGAGGCCATGCTGGCCATGCTGGCCAAGACAAAGCCTGGCCAGCAGAAACACACAAAACAGATATAAACTTAAATTAAACTAATACAACACAACACTAAACACATAAACCAACAATAAATCAAAAAAAACAAAGGATAGAAATAGCAAAGAAAGAAAGAAAATCTTCCAAACTCTCAGCTCTTCCACTCACACTCCTCCCACACAGAAGAAGAAGAAGAAGAAGAAGAAGAAGGAGAAGAAGAAGAAGGAGAAGAAGAATAAGAAGGAGAAGATGAAGGAGAAGAAGGAGAAGAAGGAGAAGGAGAAGAAGAAGAAGAAGAAGAAGGAGAAGAAGAAGAAGAAGGAGAAGAAGAAGAAGAAGAAGAAGAAGAAGAAGAAGAAGAAGAAGAAGAAGTAAATCACATTTCTGAGTGGAGATGGACTTAAGATAAACGTTTTCTGTGGCTTAGTTGCAAATATTTGGTGCATAAAACCTGAAATCTGCTTCTCCATGTTTAGTTTTAACTCTAATCTGAGCCACATTCTTTCATTCATTCATTCCTTCGTCCATTCATTGCTAAACAAAGCCTTTAAATCATTTATTTCAGGCTGTTTGTAAAGTGTTTTGTGTTATTTTATCTCTGCACACATTCACACTGCAGCTTCTCACTCTGCAGCTCATAGCAGTAAAATACATTTATAAAAATAATACAAATTTTACATAATTGTACTTTATTTATGGTAGTAAACATGAAAACATCCAAGAAGGTTGAACATTTGTATCTGTATATATATATATATGTATATAGTAGATTTAATAGGCCTATATTAGACATTATAAGTCTTTTCACTTTTAATACTTTAAGTAAATGTTGCATTGCTAATTCTCCTTCTCTTAATGCAATGATTTTACTGTTATTGCTCATTTTACTCAGTACTTCCTCCTCCTCTCTATATCAGCATTGTTTAATGTGAAGAGTGATGCTATATCTACAGATATGATCTTACTGAATGTCTCAGCTCTTCATTTCTCCTCTTTGAACAGTAACTGATGTCTTTTTGTGTCTCAGCTCTTCACCACTAAAGCTCAGAGTCTCCTCCTGATGACATCAGTGGCGATGCCGGTGTTCAGTAAGAAGACAGAGACGGTCAGTGTTCACTTTAATACTCCTGTTGTTCCTGGAAGGAAGGAAGGGAGGAAAGATGGGAGGGAGGAAGGAAGGAAGGAAGGGGGATGGAAGGGAGGAAGAAAGAAGGAAAGGAAGGGAGGAAGAAGGAAGGAAGGGAAGGAAGGAAAGGAGGAAGGAAGCATGGAAGGGAGGAAGAAAGAAGGAAAGGAAGGAGGAAGGAAGGAAGGAAGGAAGGAGAGAAGGAAGGACAGAGGAAAGAAGGAAGGAGGGAAGGGAGGAAGGAAGAAGGAAAGGAGGGAGAAGGGAAGAAAGGAGGGAAGGAAGGACGGAGGAAAGAAAGAGAGAAGGAGGGAGGGAAGAAAGAAGGGAGGAAGGAAGGAAGGGGGGGGGGGGCAGTCAAAACAGAGGGACCCAGGAGGATGACAGGAAGGTTAAGATAGGTTATGAGTACAGTATTGATTATCTAGGAACCATATATTTAAGTGTTTAGTGAATAATGAGGTAAGGGTCGGTGTAATATCTGGTAGTGAATAATGAGGTAAGGGTTGGTGTAATATCTGGTAGTGAATAATGAGGTAAGGGTTGGTGTAATATCTGGTAGTGAATAATGAGGTATGGGTTGGTGTAATATCTGGTAGTGAATAATGAGGTAAGGGTTGGTGTAATATCTGGTAGTGAATAATGAGGTAAGGGTTGGTGTAATATCTGGTAGTGAATAATGAGGTAAGGGTTGGTGTAATATCTGGTAGTGAATAATGAGGTATGGGTTGGTGTAATATCTGGTAGTGAATAATGAGGTAAGGGTCGGTGTAATATCTGGTAGTGAATAATGAGGTATGGGTTGGTGTAATATCTGGTAGTGAATAATGAGGTAAGGGTTGGTGTAATATCTGGTAGTGAATAATGAGGTAAGGGTTGGTGTAATATCTGGTAGTGAATAATGAGGTACGGGTTGGTGTAATATCTGGTAGTGAATAATGAGGTAAGGGTTGGTGTAATATCTGGTAGTGAATAATGAGGTAAGGGTTGGTGTAATATCTGGTAGTGAATAATGAGGTAAGGGTTGGTGTAATATCTGGTAGTGAATAATGAGGTAAGGGTTGGTGTAATATCTGGTAGTGAATAATGAGGTAAGGGTTGGTGTAATATCTGGTAGTGAATAATGAGGTAAGGGTCGGTGTAATATCTGGTAGTGAATAATGAGGTAAGGGTCGGTGTAATATCTGGTAGTGAATAATGAGGTAAGGGTCGGTGTAATATCTGGTAGTGAATAATGAGGTAAGGGTTGGTGTAATATCTGGTAGTGAATAATGAGGTAAGGGTTGGTGTAATATCTGGTAGTGAATAATGAGGTAAGGGTTGGTGTAATATCTGGTAGTGAATAATGAGGTAAGGGTTGGTGTAATATCTGGTAGTGAATAATGAGGTACGGGTTGGTGTAATATCTGGTAGTGAATAATGAGGTAAGGGTTGGTGTAATATCTGGTAGTGAATAATGAGGTAAGGGTTGGTGTAATATCTGGTAGTGAATAATGAGGTAAGGGTTGGTGTAATATCTGGTAGTGAATAATGAGGTAAGGGTTGGTGTAATATCTGGTAGTGAATAATGAGGTAAGGGTTGGTGTAATATCTGGTAGTGAATAATGAGGTAAGGGTTGGTGTAATATCTGGTAGTGAATAATGAGGTAAGGGTTGGTGTAATATCTGGTAGTGAATAATGAGGTAAGGGTTGGTGTAATATCTGGTAGTGAATAATGAGGTAAGGGTTGGTGTAATATCTGGTAGTGAATAATGAGGTAAGGGTTGGTGTAATATCTGGTAGTGAATAATGAGGTAAGGGTTGGTGTAATATCTGGTAGTGAATAATGTGGTAAGGGTTGGTGTAATATCTGGTAGTGAATAATGAGGTAAGGGTTGGTGTAATATCTGGTAGTGAATAATGTGGTAAGGGTTGGTGTAATATCTGGTAGTGAATAATGAGGTAAGGGTCGGTGTAATATCTGGTAGTGAATAATGAGGTAAGGGTCGGTGTAATATCTGGTAGTGAATAATGAGGTAAGGGTCGGTGTAATATCTGGTAGTGAATAATGTGGTAAGGGTTGGTGTAATATCTGGTAGTGAATAATGAGGTAAGGGTCTGAAGTGAGTGAAATGTTTACGGTGCTGCTGCTTTGCTCTCCAGCTGTCCCATGGCATCCTGCTGGGCGTGGTCGGCTCTGATATCCCACTGATGGAGGTGATGAAGCTGGCTCCCAGATACATGGTGAGTCCAAGATGATGGAAATGTTTAAATCTTAAATCTACATGAATTTTAGGATGTTTAACCCTTTGTAGGTCTGCTCAGCTGTTTGGTCACTTATGATGATATCTGGTTAAAACTTTCGGTGGCTCTGAAATGCCAAACACAACAGCAAATCATAAAACTAGCTACACCATAGATACTCCGTGTGAGAATACTACAGACTGACAGACAGTACATCCAATCAGGATGAGGCATAATTATTCTCCAGCATCCATTATTACCTAGCTTTTGTTTGTTCTTCCTCTTCAGCTCGGAGCTCACGGCTACGCCTTCCTCATCACCAACAACGGCTACATCCTGGCTCACCCTGACCTTCGACCTCTGGTGAGTTACATTTTTAAAACAACCCTCCCAACTCTGCTCATAAGCAGTGATGGAATATCGGCCTTATAAATAAACAGCCTTTTTTCAGTAACGAGTGATCAAATGAATTACTGTTTCCCCCGTTACAACACTGTTACCATTACTGTCCAAAAAAAAGCAGCGTTACTTCTTCAGACCTCAATGAAGCGGTTTTCTCTCTCTGTCTCCCTGCCAAAGAGGGGCTGTACTTTGGCTGCGTTCACACTGCAAGCCAAAATCAGATTTTTAGCCAAACTAGATTGGAACCAGACGCTCTTATGAAGTCTGAACAGTCAGAAATCACATGAGATCCGATTTTTGCAAACCAGATGTAAACCACCTTTGGGAGGAAGTTTGGACAGATGTGTCTGAGTCTGAACATCCAAACACTCACATCGGATTTGACTGTCCGTGACGTCTCTCTACGTCTCTACGCTACGTCACTCTATGAGACACCAGACCCGCTTATTCCAGTTGTTGTTTGCTAGGTGATATCACTGGAGGACTTATTCCAGTTGTTGTTGCTAGCTGATATCACTGGAGGACTTATTCCAGTTGTTGTTGCTAGCTGATATCACTGGAGGACTTATTCCAGTTGTTGTTGCTGGGTGATATCACTGGAGGACTTATTCCAGTTGTTGTTGCTAGGTGACATCACTGGAGGACTTATTCCAGTTGTTGTTGCTAGGTGATATCACTGGAGGACTTATTCCAGTTGTTGTTGCTAGGTGATATCACTGGAGGACTTATTCCAGTTGTTGTTGCTAGGTGATATCACTGGAGGACTTATTCCAGTTGTTGTTGCTAGGTGATATCACTGGAGGACTTATTCCAGTTGTTGTTGCTAGGTGATATCACTGGAGGACTTATTCCAGTTGTTGTTGCTAGGTGATATCACTGGAGGGCTTATCCCAGTTGTTGTCGCTAGGTGATATCACTGGAGGACTTATTCCAGTTGTTGTTGCTAGGTGATATCACTGGAGGACTTATTCCAGTTGTTGTCGCTAGGTGATATCACTGGAGGGCTTATTCCAGTTGTTGTTGCTAGGTGATATCACTGGAGGACTTATTCCAGTTGTTGTTGCTAGGTGATATCACTGGAGGGCTTATTCCAGTTGTTGTTGCTAGGTGATATCACTGGAGGACTTATTCCAGTTGTTGTTGCTGGGTGATATCACTGGAGGACTTATTCCAGTTGTTGTTGCTAGCTGATATCACTGGAGGACTTATTCCAGTTGTTGTTGCTGGGTGATATCACTGGAGGACTTATTCCAGTTGTTGTTGCTAGGTGACATCACTGGAGGACTTATTCCAGTTGTTGTTGCTAGGTGACATCACTGGAGGACTTATTCCAGCAGTTGTTGTTGCTAGGTGATATCACTGGAGGACTTATTCCAGTTGTTGTTGCTAGGTGATATCACTGGAGGACTTATTCCAGTTGTTGTCGCTAGGTGATATCACTGGAGGGCTTATTCCAGTTGTTGTTGCTAGGTGATATCACTGGAGGACTTATTCCAGTTGTTGTTGCTGGGTGATATCACTGGAGGACTTATTCCAGTTGTTGTTGCTGGGTGATATCACTGGAGGACTTATTCCAGTTGTTGTTGCTAGGTGATGTCACTGGAGGACTTATTCCAGTTGTTGTTGCTAGGTGATATCACTGGAGGACTTATTCCAGTTGTTGTTGCTGGGTGATATCACTGGAGGACTTATTCCAGTTGTTGTTGCTAGGTGATATCACTGGAGGACTTATTCCAGTTATTGTTGCTAGGTGATATCACTGGAGGGCTTATTCCAGTTGTTGTTGCTAGGTGATATCACTGGAGGACTAATTCCAGTTGTTGTTGCTAGGTGATATCACTGGAGGGCTTATTCCAGTTGTTGTTGCTAGGTGATATCACTGGAGGGCTTATTCCAGTTGTTGTTGCTAGGTGATATCACTGGAGGACTTATTCCAGTTGTTGTTGCTAGGTGATATCACTGGAGGACTTATTCCAGTTGTTGTTGCTAGGTGATATCACTGGAGGGCTTATTCCAGTTGTTGTTGCTAGGTGATATCACTGGAGGACTTATTCCAGTTGTTGTTGCTAGGTGATATCACTGGAGGCAACGGAGGACGTAAACATCAGTCCTTGGACAGAGGACCAAACCACATTCTTAATTAATCTTTGGGGAGATGGCTCGGTTCTGTCGCAATTATATGACATCACACAATACACGCTAGATGACGACTCCGCTCCGACGACGTTGCCACTGGCAACCTGTCAGATTCGTCATTAATGTGGCCCAGTCTGAACAGAGACACTTGCTAAAAACAGTGTGGACAGTCAGGCCTAAAAATCCGATTTGAGAAGGAATCAGATTTGAATCAGATTTGCCTGCAGTGTGAACGCAGCCTCAGTTACTTTTTGAGAGAAGTAAAGAGTAACTATAATTAATTACTTTATCCCTCTCTAACTCTGCTCATAAGTAATACAGAGGATCATTATGTGGAGAATAATTTTAAAAGGCTTCACGTTGAGTTGAAGCAGGTTTGACTTTGATAAATGAATCCAAATGTGTACGTTACTTCACATAATGATAACAAACACTACAAACATGCAGCGTGTTATATCAGACAGGAAGTAGCTGCAGAGCAAAGAGGCAAATTTAGCTCCAGAGGTCAGCAGCAGCAGCTGAGCTCTGATTTACTACACAGTGACGATGATGATGATGATGATGATGATGGATGAACTCTCACAGAGGAGCAGATGTGCTGAAGGGTACATTAAGGGTAAAAGGTATTAAGTATTTATAAGGACAGTGATGCAGTACTGTTCAGTGTTTGACCACACACACACACACACACACACACACACACACACACACACACACACACACACACACACAGTAACAGTAACAGCATCTGCTTTTGCCCCGACAGTACAAAGATGGAAAGAAACTGAAGCCAAAGCCAAACTACAACAGTGTGGATCTGTCTGAGGTGGAGTGGGAGGACACAGAGGAGAAGGTACACACACACACACACACACACACACACACACACACACACACACACACACACACACACACACACACACACACACACACACAGAGAGAGAGAGAGAGACATCACTATAGGACAGAGGTTTGGCAGCATTATTGGAGTCAAAACCTTCATATATTATGTAATGTTCGAATATCCCAATTTAATAACATAAGATTGTGTGTGTGTGTGTGTGTGGTGTGTGTGTGTGTGTGTGTGTGTGTGTGTGTGTGTGTGTGTGTGTGTGTGTGTGTGTGTGTGTTTGGTGTTTAAACTTCCAGCTGAGGACGGCCATGGTGAAAGGAGAGACGGGCAGCATCAGTCTGAAACATCAGAGCATCAGTAGATAAAGGGGTGAGGAGGAAGTAGTAAGAAGAATTAATAATCCTTACTAGTTATGTCATTTGCACCTAAAGTAAGGAAGGAAGGAAGGAAGGAAGGAAGGAAGGAAGGTAGGAAGGAAAGGAGGAAAGAAGGAAGGAAAGGAGGGAGGGAAGGGAAGGAAGGAAGGAAGGAGGGAGGAAGGACGTAAGGTAGGAAGGAAAGGAGGGAAGAAGGAAGGAAAGGAGGGAGGAAGGGAAGGAAGGGAGGAAGAAGGAAGGGAGGAAAGAAGGAAGGAAAGGAAGGAGGGAAGGAAAGGAGGGAAGAATGAAGGAAAGGAGGGAGGAAGGGAAGGAAGGGAGGAAGAAGGAAGGAAAGGAAGAAGGGAGGAAGAAGGAAGGAAAGGAGGGAGGGAGGAAGGAAGGAAGGAAGGAAGGATGGATAGAAGAAGGAAGGAAGGAAGGGTTGAAAAAAGGAACAGTCAAAACAGAAGGGTCAATTGACCCGGGAGGACGACAGGTAAGTTTAAAGAGTCTGTATCTCCTGGTGCAACGTTGCCTGTTTAAGGGGTTAAGTAGGATTTGACAAACAATATCTATATCTTTATATTCTCAGTAACATCTGGACTTGTGTTTGTAGATATTGGGCATGACATCATCCCTTAATAAATTAAAAAAAAGAAAAATAGTGAACTCGTCCTTTAGTGTGTGAAACTAAACGTCACAGAACTGATGTTTAATTTTCTCCTCCGACAGAAAAGACCTCTGTTCCTCACCAATGATTATTTCTACACCAACATCGATGAGACGCCTTTCAGGTAAACATAACCTTTCTTCTTCACGTCCTTCCTTCCTTCCTTCCTTCTTCCTTCCTTCCTTCCTCCTTTCTACCTTCCCTCCCTTCCTTCTTTCCTCTGTCCTTCTTTCCTCCCTTCCTCTTTTCCTTTCTCCCCTCCCTCCCTCCTTCCCTCCCTCCTACCTTCCTTCCTTCGTTCTTTCCTCCGTCCTTCCTTCCTTTCCTTCCTTTCGCTCCTTTCCTCCCTTCCTTCCTTCCTTCCTTCCTTCCTTCCTTCCTTCCTTCCTCCCTCCCTTCTCCTAAATTTCTTGCTCTTTTCATCCTTACTCCTTTCCTTCCTTCTTTCCCTTCCTCCCCCCTTACTCCTTTCCTTCCTCCCTTCCTTCTTCTTTTCCTCCTTTCCTTCCTTCTTTCCTTCCTTCCTTCCTCCTTTCCTTCATCTATCCCCCTTTCTTCCTTCCTTCTGTCCTCCTCGCTCCTTCTTTCCTTGCCTCCTTCCTTCCTTCCTCCCTCCTTCTCTCTTTCCTCCAGCCCCCTTCCTTCCTTCCTTCCTTCCTTCCTTCCTTCCTCCTTCTCTCTTTCCTCCCTTCCTTCTTTCCTTCCCTCTATCCCCCTTTCTTCCTTCCTTCTGTCCTCCCTCCCTCCTTCTTTCCTTGCCTCCTTCCTTCCTTCCTCCCTCCTTCTTCTCTTCCTCCAGCCCCCTTCCTTCCTTCCTTCCTTCCTTCCTTCCTTCCTTCCTTCCTTCCTCCTTCTCTCTTTCCTCCCTTCCTTCTTTCCTTCCTCTATCCCCCTTTTCTTCCTTCCTTCTGTCCTCCCTCCCTCCTTCTTTCCTTACCTCCTTCCTTCCTTCCTCCCTCCTTCTCTCTTTCCTCCAGCCCCCTTCCTTGTTTCCTTTCCTTCCTTCCTTCCTTCCTTCCTTCCTTCCTTCCTTCCTTCCTTCCTCCTTCTCTCTTTCCTCCCTTCCTTCTTTCCTTCCTCTATCCCCCTTTCTTCCTTCCTTCTGTCCTCCTTCCTTCCTTCCTCCAGCCCCCTTCCTTCCTTCCTTCCTTCCTTCCTTCCTTCCTTCCTCCTTCTCTCTTTCCTCCCTTCCTTCTTTCCTTCCTCTATCCCCCTTTCTTCCTTCCTTCTGTCCTCCCTCCCTCCTTCTTTCCTTGCCTCCTTCCTTCTTTCCTCCCTCCTTCTCTCTTTCCTCCAGCCCCCTTCCTTCCTTCCTCCCTCCTTCTCTCTTTCCTCCAGCCCCCTTCCTTCCTTCCTTCCTTCCTTCCTTCCTTCCTTCCTTCCTCCTCTCTCTCTTTCCTCCCTTCCTTCTTTCCTTCCTCTATCCCCCTTTCTTCCTTCCTTCTGTCCTCCCTCCCTCCTTCTTTCCTTGCCTCCTTCCTTCCTTCCTCCCTCCTTCTCTCTTTCCTCCAGCCCCCTTCCTTCCTTCCTTCCTTCCTTCCTTCCTTCTTTCCTTCCTTCCTACCTTCTTTCTACCTTCGTCCCTTCCTTCTTTCTTCTGTCCTTCTTTCCTCCCTTTATCCCTTCCTCTTTTCCTTTCTCCCTCCCTCCCTCCCTCCCTCCCTCCCTCCCTCCTACCTTCCGTCCTTCGTTCTTTCCTTCGTCCTTCCTTCCTTCCTTTCCTTCCTTTATACTGTGTGTTTGTGTGATATGTGATGTGACCAGCAGAGGCAGCAGCATATCAGACTCTATGATTCAGCAGTGCAGTCAGTCTTCAAGAGCTTTCATCATCTCTCTCTCTCTCTCTCTCTCTCTCCTCTCTCTCTCTCTGTCTCTCTGTGTGTGTGTGTGTCTGTGTGTGTGTGTGTTTGTTTCTGCAGCTTCGGCATGGCGCTGACGAAGGGTCACGGGAGGCTGATGATCATGGGAAACGTGTCTGTGGAGGAAGGTAAGACGCACACACACACACACACACACACACACACACACACACACACACACACACACACACACACACACACAACACACACACAGCCATCTCCCTTTAGTTAACTCAGCTATATCACTACTACACTCATTCATAATTAACCTACTTTTTCTGTAATGATTTCTCCATCTTATACATTGTTAGTTTTTTTTACCCACAATGCATCACAAAGCTTCACCCAGCTGCTGTGATAGATGATGTTAGATGATGTATTTACCCCAATTTTCACCAAAAAAAAGTTGCAGAAACTTTAGTCTGGACCCAGAGGAGTTAAACTTGGATGTAAAAGTCTCTGTTGTTTTCATT
>JAJDFG010001489.1:0-17500 GCA_021039105.1 Scomber colias
TTACTGTACAGACTCACAGGGAGGGGTGGGGGGGGGGAACGGGGGGGGGGGGGGGGGGTTGGGTTAGAGTCACAGGTGGGACTGGACCTGAGATGAAAAGCTTCAGGCGACCTGCAGCTGTTACAGAAACGTTGAAACTTCCTGTTTGATGTGACTGATAAACAATCACCTTCCCAGTCTGCGACCTTTGACCTCTGAGCTCACAGCGCATGGAAGCAATTTCAGTCCGCTCGTTAGCCAGCGACAGCGAATCAGAAGCCAGAGAGAAGCTCATTGGCTTTTTATTACATTTTCACTAAATTACTCATTTATTATTTTATTGTATTTTTATTTTTCTCTGAGCAGAAAGGCTCTATGAATAGATTTTATTTTATTATTATTATTACATTATTAGTTATTTAAGTTAAAACACAACAAATAAAAAGGTTTCATTTCAGGCCAAAAAATAACAAAGTTCAGGCTTCTTGTTCAATCAATCAATCTTTATTTATAAAGCTCCAAATCACAACAGAGTCATGTGAAGGCTCTTTCCACATAGAACCCTAACCCTCAGAACCAGACTCAGAGTGGGAGAACCCTCAGAACCAGACTCAGAGTGGGAGAACATCTTTTAACAGGAAGAACCCTCAGAACCAGACTCAGAGTGGGAGAACATCTGCCTGGACCGGTTGGAGTAGAGAGGAGAGAGAGGAAGGAGAGGAGAGAGAGGAGGAGAGGAGAGAGAGGAAGGAGAGGAAGGAGAGGAGAGAGAGGAAGGAGAGGAGAGGAGAGAGGAAGGAGAGGAGAGAGAGAGAGGAGAGAGAGAGAGGAAGGAGAGGAGAGGAGAGGAAGAGGAAGGAGAGGAGAGAGAGGAAGGAGAGGAGAGAGAGAGAGGAAGGAGAGGAGAGAGAGGAAGGAGAGGAGAGAGAGGAAGGAGAGGAGAGAGAGGAAGGAGAGAGAGGAAGGAGAGGAGAGAGAGGAAGGAGAGGAAGGAGAGGAGAGAGGAAGGAGAGGAAGGAGAGGAGAGAGAGGAAGGAGAGGAAGGAGAGGAGAGAGGAAGGAGAGGAAGGAGAGGAGAGAGGAAGGAGAGGAGAGAGAGAGTAAGGAGAGGAGAGAGAGGAAGGAGAGGAGAGAGAGGAAGGAGAGGAGAGAGAGGGAGGAAGAGGAAGGAGAGGAGAGAGAGGAGAGGAAGGAGAGGAGAGAGAGGCACATTGAAAGTCAACAACACAAAGACAACAAGAAAAAACAAAGATGAACAAACGTGTGAAAAATATAGAAATAAAGTTAAAACATTTCAAACGTGTAGTAAAGATTAAAAGAGCTCCGTGTTTGTTCCTGCAGTCAGATTCAGTCATCAGGTACTGTAGATGATGAAGATGAAGCTGATGATGATGATGATGATGCTGTGTGTGGGTTTATATGTGTGAGGTCTCTGGCTGGACTCCATCTCAGTGAATATGGAGCATTATGCAGCTTCATTGTGTCTCAGCGCTGGTTTGTTGTCTCTGGTCTCATCCTCTTTTTGTCTTGATGAGTGTAACCTCCTGCCGTCCTCCTCCAGCTCCTCCAGCTCGTCCTGGATCTCCTCCAGCTCCTCCAGCTCCTCCAGCTCCTCCAGCTCGTCCTGGATCTCCTCCAGCTCCTCCAGCTCCTCCAGCTCCTCCAGCTCGTCCTGGATCTCCTCCTCAGGCGTAAACACCGGCAGACAAAAGGCCCGCGCTGCTTTCTGCTCCGTCTGCAGCCACCTTACAATGTTCAGTTCAAAGACTCACACACACGCTTTATCCAGCGGATCCAATCTGTAAACAGGAAACATCCCCACAGCCTGCCAGAGACACACACACACAGAGATACACACACACACACACAGATACACACACAGAGACACACACACACACACATACACAGAGATACACACACAGAGATACACACACACACATACACAGAGATACACACACACACATACACAGAGACACACACACAGAGACACACACACACAGAGATACACACACACAGAGATACACACACACAGAGACACACACACACAGAGATACACACACAGAGATACACACACACACATACACAGAGACACACACACACAGAGATACACACACAGAGATACACACACACACACACACACAGAGAGATACACACACAGAGATACACACACACACAGATACACAGAGACACACACACAGAGATACACACACACACATACACAGAGATACACACACAGAGATACACACACACACATGCACAGAGATACACACACGGGGATACACACACACACACACACACACACATAGAGATACACATACACACACACACACACACACACACACACACACACACACACAGATACACACACACATACACACACACACATAGAGATACACACACACACACACACACACACACAGAGAGATACACACACAGAGATACACACACACACACAGAGATACACACACAGAGATACACACACAGAGACACACACACAGAGATACACACACACATACACAGAGACACACACACAGAGATACACACAGATACACACACAGAGATACACACACACACACACACACACATAGAGATACACACACACACATACACACAGAGATACACACACACACACACACAAACACACATAGAGATACACACTCACACACACACACACACACAGACACACACACACACACACAGACACACACACACACACACACACACACACACATACACAGAGATACACACACACCTAATACGCAAGCTGCTTATTATCAGTAACGAGTAAAAGTGAACTTTGACCTTTATCACAGTTTATTTTAATGTTAAATTTTCAATCATGTATTTTTCTTTGTGTTTGGACTCCTGATGCATTCTGGGAGAAACTTTAATAAAAGTCGCCCTGATGCATTCTGGGAGAAACTGTAATAAAAGTCGTCCTGATGCATTCTGGGAGAAACTGTAATAAAAGTCGCCCTGATGCATTCTGGGAGAAACTTTAATAAAAGTCGTCCTGATGCATTCTGGGAGAAACTGTAATAAAAGTCGCCCTGATGCATTCTGGGAGAAACTGTAATAAAAGTCGCCCTGATGCATTCTGGGAGAAACTTTAATGAAAGTCGCCCTGATGCATTCTGGGAGAAACTTTAATAAAAGTCATCCTGATGCATTCTGGGAGAAACTTTAATGAAAGTCGTCCTGATGCATTCTGGGAGAAACTGTAATGAAAGTCGTCCTGATGCATTCTGGGAGAAACTTTAATAAAAGTCGTCCTGATGCATTCTGGGAGAAACTTTAATGAAAGTCGCCCTGATGCATTCTGGGAGAAACTTTAATAAAAGTCGCCCTGATGCATTCTGGGAGAAACTTTAATGAAAGTCGTCCTGATGCATTCTGGGAGAAACTGTAATGAAAGTCGTCCTGATGCATTCTGGGAGAAACTTTAATGAAAGTCGCCGTCGTTCCTCTGCTCACTTTTTATTTATTCTTTTATTGAAGATTTATTTATAATTCATAACCGTGTAAATGTGTCAGTCAGCCAAGCACAATATAAATATATCTAAACATATTACTACAAAATAAAAGCACAACATAAATATAACTAAACATATTACTACAAAATAAAAGCACAATATAAATATAACTAAACATATTATTACAAGTTTTAGTAAGCTTAAGTTTTAATTAATTATTTAATATATAATAATAATAATAAATGTGTGAGCAGATGATGAGCTCTGTGAGTTTCTACCTGACTGCACACTGAGCCCCCCCCACCCACCCCACACCCCCGCTCCCCCCCCCCCCCCCCCCGGCCGCCACAAACAAGGCATTGTGGGTCGGCAGAGAGGCGACAGTGTTGGACGGCCGCTGCTCACAGCTGCGTGCACACTGAGCCCCCCCCCCCCCCCCCCCCCGCCCTGAGCGCGCTGTAAGCAGCGGCCTGAAGAAGACCTCTGTGTCCGCTAGAAAGCTGCACGACAGACAATAAGGCAGAGTGTCTGAGGATTATATCATTACTGCTATTAATAACTTCTAATTATAGATTTATTATAACTGTTAATAACATCAATCAATCAATCAATCTTTATTTATAAAGCTCCAAATCACAACAGAGTCATGTGAAGGCTCTTTCCACATAGAGCAGGTCTAAACCGAACTCTTCAGGTTTCATTTAAAGAGAGGGCTGTCCCTGGTCTCTGATCCTGGTCTCTGATCCTGTTTGTGATCTTCATGGACAGAGTCTCAAGGTGCAGCTGGGGGGAGGAAAGAGTCCAGTTTGGGGACCTCAGAATCTCCTCTCTGCTGTTTACGGTTGATGATGTTCTGTTGGACTCTACAGGTGAAGTCCTCCAACAGGCTCTGGGACGGTTTGCAGCTGAATGTGAAGTGGTCAAGGATGAGAGTCAGCACCTCTACATCTGAGGCCATGCTGCTCTGCTGGAACAAGGTGGACTGCCCCCTCAGGGTTGGGGGGGGGGGGGGGGGGGTTGCTTCCCCAAGCAGAGGAGTTTAAGTACCTCGGGGTCTTGTTCACCAGTGAGGATCAGATGGAGCGTGAGGTTGACAGGTGGAAGGGTGCTGCATCAGGTGGATCGGTGCAGGATCAGCAGTGACGGTGTTGCTCCGGACAGTCCTGGTGGAGAAAGAGCTGAGCCTGAAGGCAAAGCTCTCAATTTACCGGTCGGTCGACGTACCAACCCTCACCTCTGCTCACCAGCTTTGAGTAGTGACCGAAAGAATAAGATCGTGGATACAAGCGGCTGAAATTAGTTTCCTCCGACGAGTGTCTGGGCTCAGCCTTAGAGATCGGGTCAGGAGTTCAGACATCCGGGGGAGGCTAGGAGTAGAGCCGCTGCTCCTTCACATGGAAAGGAGCCAGCTGAGGTGGTTTGGGCTCCTGGTCAGGATCCTCCTGGACGCCCCCCTTTAGAGGAGTTCCAGGTCCAGCTGGGAGGAGACCCAGAATACACCGGAGGGATTACATATCTCTGCTGGTCTGGGACCAGCTTGGGATCCTCCAGGAGGAGCTGATGAGCAGAGCTGGAGAGAAGGAGGTCTGGGTTTCACTGCTCAGCCTGATGAGACCCGGATAAGAGACGGAGGATGGACGTTATTAATAATATCTGATTATTCATTTATTACACTGACCTTTATAACAGGAACATTATTATTATACACATATAGATTATATTCATGTTTAGCAGGTTAAATGTTCATTTGATGATATTTATTTATTTGTAGTTTTATTCTTACTGGAACAGTGATACATGATTCTGTGTTTTCTGCTTCAGGATGTATTTCATCCTGCTGGGGGTGTTAGAGGAGGTCTGGTAGTGGAAATCATATTTCTTTTATAAATGTTATATTATTTAAAATTCTGTTTATTGTCTCAAATGTTAAAAAACTAAAGTCAAGTTTAACAAACACAGACAAAGATGTATTTATATGAATATGCCTGGTTTGGGGTTTTTTTTCTTTAACATATTTTATCTATTTTCTAATTAGTAGTTTTTGATTTCACTATTTTTTATTATTATTTTGAAATCAGTTTTATTTGATCACATTTTCATAGTTTGTATTTCTTGTCAAACTGAAACACCTGAATGAAAGATGATGTACAGATAAAGATGCTGCTGAGTGTTAACATGTTCTGAGTCTCAAACTGAATCCTGAATGAAAAAGAAGTAATGAGCACAAACTTCCAGAAACACCCCCCCCCCCCCCCCCTCACACACATACACACACACACACACACACACACACACACACACACACACACACACCCCCCCGTTCCCCTGTCAGCTGTGAGCAGCAGATGCACATCGGCCCTCAGAGGACCCTGCAGGCCTCTAACTGGTCCTGGATCAGATTCTGGACCCAGTGAAGCGTCAACGCCTCGAACTCTGCAGCAAAAGTTAGAGAAGAAGAAAAGTGTCAGCTCAGCGTGTTCCTCAACATACATAACCCCCCCCCCCCAACATACATGACCCCCAACATACATACCTCCCAACATACATACCTCCCAACATACATGACCCCCAACATACATGACCCCCAACATACATGACCCCCAACATACATACCTCCCAACATACATGACCCCCAACATACATGACCCCCAACATACATGACCCCCAACATACATGACCCCCAACATACATGACCCCCAACATGCATGACCCCCAACAAACATGACCCCCACCATACATGACCCCCAACATACATACCTCCCAACATACATACCTCCCAACATACATACCTCCCAACATACATGACCCCCAACATACAAGACCCCCAACATACATGACCCCCAACATACATACCTCCCAACATACATACCTCCCAACATACATGACCCCCAACATACATGACCCCCAACATACATGACCCCCAACATACATGACCCCCAATATACATGACCCCCAACATACATGACCCTCAACATACATGACCCCCAACATACATGACCCCCAACATACATGACCCCCAACAATGACCCCCAACATACATGACCCCAACATACGTGACCCCCCACATACATGACTCCCAACATACATGACCCCCAACATACATGACTCCCAACATACATGACCCCCCCCCCAACATACATGACCCCCAACATACATGACCCTCAACATACATGACCCCCAACATACGTGACCCCCAACATACATGACCCCCAACATACATGACCCCCGCAACATACATGACCCCATGACTCCCAACATACATGACCCCCAACATACATGACTCCCAACATACATGACCCCCCCCCAACATACATGACCCCCAACATACATGACCCCCAACATACATGACCCCCAACATACATGACCCCCAACATTCATGACCCCCAACATACATGACCCCCAACATACATGACTGCTACACCTGATCTTGACTTAACCCTTTATTGGGCAAATAATTATATTTGGTAACTTCTGTAAATATCCCAAAATATCCTTCCTTCCTTCCTTCCTCCCTCCTTCTTTCCTTCTCTCCTTCCTCCCTTCCTTCTTTCCTCTGTCCTTCCTCCCTCCTTCCACTCTTCCCTCCCTCCTTCTTTCCTCTCTCCGTCCTTCCTCTTTTCCATTCTCCCTTTCTCCGTCCTTCCCTCCTCCCTCCCTCCTACCTTCCTTATTTCCTCTGTCCTTCCTCCCTCCTTCTCTTTCTTTCCTTCTTCTCTCTTCCCTCCCTCCTTCTTTCCTTCCCTCCTTCCTCCCTTCCTTCCTTCTTTCCTCTGTCCTTCCTTCCTCTTTTCCTTTCTCCTTTCTCCGTCCTTTCCTCCTCCCTCCCTCCTACCTTCCTTATTTCCTCTGTCCTTCCTCCCTTCCTCCCTCCTTCGCTCTTCCCTCCCTCCTTCCTCCCTTCCTTCTTTCCTCTGTCCTTCCTTCCTCTTTTCCTTTCTCCCTTTCTCCGTCCTTCCCTCCTCCCTCCCTCCTACCTTCCTTATTTCCTCTGTCCTTCCTCCCTTCCTCCCTCCCTCCTTCTCTTTCTTTCCTTCTTCTCCCTTCCCTCCCTCCTTCCTCCCTTCCTTCTTTCCTCTGTCCTTCCTTCCTTTTTTCCTTTCTCCGTCCTTCCCACCTCCCTCCCTCCTACCTTCCTTTTTTCCTCCGTCCTTCCTCTTTTCCATTCTCCCTTTCTCCGTCCTTCCCTCCTCCCTCCCTCCTTCCTTCCTTATTTCCTCTGTCCTTCCTCCCTTCCTTCCTTCCTCCCTCGCTCTTTCCTCCCGTCCTTCCTCCTACCTTCCTTATTTCCTCTGTCCTTCCTCCCTCCTTCTCTTTCTTTCCTTCTTCTCTCTTTAGGTGTGTCTATGTACAGACATTTGTAACTAAACATTTCCTTTTCCGTTATTATTTTGTTGTTGTGTTGGTCCAGTCGGGGTGGGGGGTAGAGGGATGGAGGGGTGGATGGGTGGAGGGTGGAGGAGTGGGGGTGGGGGGGGGTGGGGGGTGTTTCTGTGTGTGTAAAAGAAGAAAAATCTTTTGTAACTTTGCTGATAAGCCGTGTCACTACTCATCCTGTATCTTACATGTTACACAGAATACATAAAGACATTAACATACATATTATATCAGAAACATCACTCTGTTATCTACTTTCTGCTCCTTCATCAGCTCGGTGTGATGAAGATGAAGATGAAGATGAAGATGAAGCTGAAGATGAAGATGAAGATGAAGATGATCCCGTCGGTAATTGATTTGATTTGTTTTCGTGTGTGAGGGTTTGTGGGGGAAGCTGCAGCGGCTGCACCTGATTGGACAGACTGAGTCTCCTCTGTGAGCATTGTGTGCAGCGTTAAGCCTGAGCTCAGGAAACTGTACGCTGCCCGCGGCGCTCCTGTTGCTTAAACAGCCTCCTCCTTGTCATTTACTCTCACTCTCCACCGAGGGGAGAAAAGATGTCCACAGCAGACAAACAAATGTGTTTTTCAGCAGCAAACAGATAAAGATTTGATCCCTGTCGCCCCCCGAGGAGGCGATTTGGATGTGAAAGGAGAATCGGGGACAGAGGAGAACCACAGGCAGTTATGAATGTGCGTTTGATTTCATAAGAGCGACGGGGGGATCTGGATCACAGTGAGATGCTTGTTGAGCGCTCGCCCAGATGTGCGCCCGTTCAGGCCGAGCGCATCAATGCGTCCCTGTTCGCCTTGTTCCTGGAGACACTGAGGGGCCCTGATCTGCACCTCACCCCAGGGGATGGCAGCGTGCCGCGGGAGCCCCGACATGCCGGCCCCTGCAGCGCCGCACTCACACAACAGCACAGAAAGCTGCAGAACACGCTGCGGGGGGGGGGGGGCATGTTCAGAGATGGAGGAGACGCAGACTCAAGACTAGACCCCAGACCCCAGACCCCAGACCTCAGACTCATCACAACACCAAACATGAAATAAGATGAAACGCTGGAGAAGCAAAGACTGAGCTGAAAGCATGAAGAGACAGCAGCTGTAATAAACTCTGAGAGATGAAGATCTGACACCTGGAAGAGGCTCAAACTGACTCTGAAGTCTAAATGTGGGCTGAGGTCTGAAGGTTTGTCTGCTCTGGGCTCCCGTACTAAGTCTCCTCCTAAACTCAAACACACAGATTCTTATCTTCAGGTGATTCAAACACTCTGGTCCTTTAAGTAAAAGTCACAGTGATGTAAAAACTCAACATTCAGAAATAAACTTAATTCCACCGATGAATGAGATACGTCAGCGAGCAAAAACAAGTCATAATGTTTACAGTTACAGTTACAGTGCAGTGTGTATATGTGTGTATATGTGTGTATATGTGTGTATATGTGTGTATATGTGTGTATATGTGTGTATATGTGTGTATATGTGTGTATAATGACGTAATCACCGAGAGGCTGCCCTGTGGGTGGATCTCCAAAACTCACAACAAGAGAGCAGCAGACTCCGGCGGTGCAGCTGAAACGTTCAAGATACCGAAACACAAAATGCACGACAAAACGTCCCAGTTTACCGACCGGGTCGGGACATGTGGGAGGGTCGGGACATGTGGGAGGGTCGGGACATGTGGGAGGGTCGGGACATGTGGGAGGGTCGGGACATGTGGGAGGGTCGGGGCATGTGGGAGGGTCGGGACATGTGAGAGGGTCGGGACATGTGGGGACATGTGGACCGGGTCGGGACATGTGGGAGGGTCGGGACATGTGAGAGGGTCGGGACATGTGGGGACATGTGGACCGGGTCGGGGACATGTGGGAGGGTCGGGACATGTGAGAGGGTCGGGACATGTGGGAGGGTCGGGACATGTGAGAGGGTCGGGACATGTGGGGACATGTGGACCGGGTCGGGACATGTGGGAGGGTCGGGACATGTGAGAGGGTCGGGACATGTGGGGACATGTGGACCGGGTCGGGACATGTGGACCGGGTCGGGACATGTGGGAGGGTCGGGACATGTGGGAGGCTGAGTGTACCGTATTGAAAGCTGGTACTTATGTGTCTGTGTCCAGTAAAGGTAGCGGGGACCTCACAGCTCATATGGACACAGAGAAACATAAGAAGGCGGTGTGTGAGGTGAGAGAAGTTTATTTAGAGCATTATTTCATGATGTGATTCAGAGTCAGGTTCTGGTGGAACATGTTTCAGCTCATAGTTTAATACAAGCAGCAGAAAGAAGAGTTTCACTTCTATCATATAAAACTCTAGGAGATAAAAACTGTTCAGTAAAACTTACAAATTAGGACAAAAACAAACACAGATTTGTAATGTAAATAATAAACCAGAGGTCAGAGGTCAGAGGTCAGTCATGTGACCTGGAACACATCTCATGCTGTGACCCACATACAGAGATGATTTATGAGAGTGTGATTCAGCAGCTTGTGATGTCGGATGGAAATCCCCCAAAAAACACACACAGCAGTTTACTACTGCCTCAGAGTAGAGAGTAATCTGATTACTGTTTAACCCTCCTGTTGTCCTCCAGTCAAGAAAGGAAGGAAAGGAGGGAGGGAGGGAGGAAAGAAGGTAGGAGGGAGGGAGGAAGGAAGGACGGAGGAAAGAAGTAAGGAGGGAAGGAAGGAAGGAGGGAGGGAGAGAGGGAGGGAGGGAGGAAAGAAGGTAGGAGGGAGGAAGGAAGGAAAGAAGGAAGGGAGGAAAGAGAGAAGAAGGAAAGAGGAAGGACAGATGGAAGGAAGGAAGGAAAGGAGGGGAGGAAGGACGGACAGAGGAAAGAAGTAAGGAAGGAAGGAAGGTAGGAGGGAGGGAGGAAAGAAGGTAGGAGGGAGGGAGGAAGGAAAGAAGTACAGAGGAAAGAAGGACGGAGGAAAGAGGAAAGAAGAAAGGGAGGAAAGAAGGTAGGAGGGAGGGATGAAAGAAGAAAAGAAGAAAGGGGGATGGAGGAAGGAAAGAAGGAGGGAGGGTTAAATGTTAGCTCCACAGTAACAGTAACATGATTTAATGGATTCTTATTATCTGGACTATAATCGTCTCTCAGGTTTGTTTAATTGTTTAACGTTCATATTTCTTTGCTCCATGATTCTAAATAAATCAGATTATTTCATGTTGAGAGAATCAGACTGATAATAAAATGAAATGCTGGAGCAGTGTGAGGTTGATATGAACCTGGCTGAGAGTGTAAAGCCTCCACATGATGATGATGATGATGATGATGAAGAGAGCAGAGCTGCATCTTTGTGTCTCTGACTGAAGATGAGAGCAGGATGATAATCTTCATCTAATGCAGAGACACCTGTCACAGCAGCAGAGTGCTTCCTCTAATGTCTCTGTAAGCAGATTAGCTTCTCTAATGCAGGTAGAGGAGGAATATTCATGCAGCTAAGTGCTTATGTAATGTCTCCGAGCCTCCGTGCCTCTTTGTGCCTCGTCCTCCTCCGCCGCCTGAGGAGCCCGAGGCCTCGGCACCCACATCATAATCTGCTGCACATACATAAACACAATATATCATTAACATCAGATACGAAGCTCGGCTCAGTCCACTGTTCCTGGATCAGGGTTACAGCTGCTCTCTCATTGGTTGAGTCCTCGTTGGGTTTCTTCTTTCATGGTGTTCACGTCGACCTCCTCGATGCTGCTGCTGCTGCTCTCTGTAACTCTGTCTGTAACTCTGTGTGTGACTCTGTGTGTAACTCTGTGTGTAACTCTGTGTGTAACTCTGTGTGTAACTCTGTGTGTAACTCTGTCTGTAACTCTGTGTGTGACTCTGTGTGTAACTCTGTGTGTAACTCTGTGTGTAACTCTGTGTGTAACTCTGTGTGTAACTCTGTGTGTAACTCTGTGTGTAACTCTGCGTGTAACTCTGTGTGTAACTCTGTGTAACTCTGTCTGTAGACTCTGAGTGTAACTCTGTGTGTGACTCTGAGTGTAACTCTGTGTGTGACTCTGAGTGTAACTCTGTGTGTAACTCTGTGTGTCACTCTGTGTGTCACTCTGTGTGTCACTCTGTGTGTAACTCTGTGTGTAACTCTGTGTGTAACTCTGTGTGTAACTCTGTGTGTAACTGTGTGTGTAACTCTGTGTGTAACTCTGTGTGTAACTCTGTGTGTAGACTCTGTGTGTAACTCTGTGTGTAGACTCTGTGTGTCACTCTGTGTGTAGACTCTGTGTGTAACTCTGTGTGTAGACTCTGTGTGTAACTCTGTGTGTAACTCTGTGTGTAACTCTGTGTGTTACTCTGTGTGTAGACTCTGTGTGTAGACTCTGTGTGTAACTCTGTGTGTAACTCTGTGTGTAACTCTGTGTGTAGACTCTGTGTGTAACTCTGTGTGTAGACTCTGTGTGTAGACTCTGTGTGTAACTCTGTGTGTAACTCTGTGTGTAACTCTGTGTGTAGACTCTGTGTGTAACTCTGTGTGTAGACTCTGTGTGTAACTCTGTGTGTAACTCTGTGTGTAACTCTGTGTGTAACTGTGTGTGTAACTGTGTGTGTAACTCTGTGTGGACTCTGTGTGTAACTCTGTGTGTAACTCTGTGTGTAACTCTGTGTGTAACTCTGTGTGTAGACTCTGTGTGTAACTCTGTGTGTAGACTCTGTGTGTAGACTCTGTGTGTAACTCTGTGTGGACTCTGTGTGTAACTCTGTGTGTAACTCTGTGTGTAACTCTGTGTGTAACTCTGTGTGTTAGTCTGTGTGTTACTCTGTGTGTAACTCTGTGTGTAACTCTGTGTGTAACTCTGTGTGTAACTCTGTGTGTTAGTCTGTGTGTAACTCTGTGTGTAACTCTGTGTGTAACTGTGTGTGTAACTGTGTGTGTAACTCTGTGTGTAACTCTGTGTGTAACTCTGTGTGTTACTCTGTGTGTCACTCTGTGTGTAGCTCTGTGTGTAACTCTGTGTGTAACTCTGTGTGTAACTCTGTGTGTTAGTCTGTGTGTAACTCTGTGTGTAACTCTGTGTGTAACTGTGTGTGTAACTGTGTGTGTAACTGTGTGTGTAACTCTGTGTGTAACTCTGTGTGTAACTCTGTGTGTAGACTCTGTGTGTAACTCTGTGTGTAACTCTGTGTGTAGACTCTGTGTGTAACTCTGTGTGTAACTCTGTGTGTAACTCTGTGTGTAACTCTGTGTGTAACTCTGTGTGTAACTCTGTGTGTAACTCTGTGTGTAACTCTGCTGGAGAAATAAACTTATTATTATTTAGTTGCACTTCTACTGCAGTAATTACGACAGTCAAAGCCTTCAGGTTACCGTAGTTACTGCAGGACAGAAATAAACTGCCTGGTTGGGTTTTAATAGATGAGTGTGTGTGTGTGTGTGTGTGTGTGTGTGTGTGTGTGTGTGTGTGTGTGTGTGTGTCTGTGTGTGTGTGTGTGTGTGTGTGTGTGTGTCGGTCAGCAGCTACAGAGGAAAACAGCTTCTGTGATAATTGTGAACATCTGATCAGGAGTCTCCACAGAGAGGTTGATTATGAACACAGCAGCGCCTCAGTTTGGATCAGACTGATCAGACTCCACCAGGATGGAGCAGCTCGAACACCGCCCGCTCTACATGAACCTGAACATGGATCCTAGACTCCATGGAAGCCGATGTGATGATGAGGAAGCAGTAGTCTAGTCATGATGATATAAAACACACATCAGATATGAGAGAGAGGTTTCTGAGAGGAGACTGTCCAGCTGAAGGAAGGTTTAAAGTGACATACACGTGAATATCATCTGCATAGCTCCTTTAAATGAAGATCTCAGACAGAGAGAAGAGTAGAGGAGCTAACTCTGACTCTGAGGGACTAAAGACACACAGACGTCCAATCATCATTCAGCAGAGAGGAACCCAAACCAGTTCCTCTTAAACTGCACGTTTAACCCTTTATATACTGCTCACTATTGTAACTCGGGTGGAGGTGGTAGGACCCAGTAGGACCCAGTAGGACCCAGTAGGACCCAGTAGGACCCAGTAGGACCCAGTAGGACCCAGTAGGACCCAGTAGGACCCAGTAGGACCCAGTAGGACCCGGTAGGACCCAGTAGGACCCAGTAGGACCCAGTAGGACCCAGTAGGACCCAGTAGAACCCAGTAGGACAGAGCACCAGTGAGCAGTATGAAAAGGTCTTTATTGTAGTCCACAAGGTAAGTGAACAGGTACAGACAGAATGAGTAGGGTAACAGGTTCAGGGTTACTGAACACAGAGTTACAGCAGGTAAGACTCTGCCACCAGCACTAACAGACATGAGGGGTGACCAGGCTGGACGTTCTGGGCTCTCTGACAGGATCGAAACCGGAGGACACCACACAGGAACAGGTCTAACCCTAACCCTCGGGGTCAGGGGACAGAAGCTGGAGCGTTCATTGGGGAAGACACGAGGAGAGGAAGGTCTGACATGAAGAAATGAAGACATGCAAAAAGGCAAAATGACGATCTGGCTGAGAGTGAATGGACACAGGAGTTTATATACAGCTTGATTACTGATGAGCTGCAGCTGAGAGTCTCCAGGTGATTACTGATGAAGACCAGGTGAAGAGTTAACTGATGAGGAGGGTGTGGCTGATTAGCAGCAGTAGAGCAGAGGTGTGGTGAATGGATATTGTTGGAATTATTGTATATAAGTTATCTCATATTTACCCTTTCTAAATCATTAACCTTTATAGTCTACAAGCTGGTTTAAAGCTGTGTTTCAGGACCTGTGACTGACCTGTGACCCTCAGGAAGTCCTGGAAGTGTGTGACCACCATTGATTAACTTGTGACTCTGATCAGAAAATCTTTAAACTGTGTGTGACCGACTTGTGACCCCCCCCCCCCCACTCCTTAGAGCAAATATGACTACTGTATGTAAAATAGGGAAATCCTGAAAGGGTTGGGCAGGTTTGCTCAGAGCGGGTTGGAGATTGAAACTGAGCAGATCTCTGTCTGTTCTCCTTGCAAGTAGAAACTCTAATCCTGTTGTCTTGTCTTTGTTTGATATTTGAAGTGTTTTAGGTTGAACCTGACAGAAAGTTACCAGCAGAACAGACTGAGACACATATTCTCTCCTCCCACTGTTTCATGTCTCAGAGCAGAGAGAGTGTATTTTTTAGCTTTTACACCAAAAACATCTCCTATCACACAATATCATGTCCTGTTTTACCTCAGCTAAGGGTTAGGGTTAGGGCTAAGGCTATATGTGTATATATGTGTATATATGTGTATGTATGTAACTCTGCAGGTGACAGCTATAATCTCACTGAGCTCATCAAACAGCCTGATTCTCCTCTCCATCAAACTCAGATATCAGCCTACACTTCCCAGCATGCTCTCTGTGTTCTGTGTGTGTGTTGAGCCTCAGCTGCAGAGTGTGTGTGTGTGTGTGTGTGTGTGTGTGTAGCTCTGCTGACAGGTGGAGACACAGGAAGTGAGGAGGGGTTGGGGGGGGGGGGGGCAGAGGAAAACCCCCCATCATGTGTAACAACTGGAACAGATTTGCTGGTTTCCAGTCTGAGCGCTCGGCTGCTTCCTTTAATTAGAGGAAGAGATTAACATGATGAGGAGCTCTGCCCTCAGCACGTTCCCACGGCGACGCCAACAACCCCGTCACCACGGCAACCAGGAAACACCCTTATAAAAAACACGAGGTTTACTGTTGGTCACATGACTCACACATCCAGAATCACAGCGCTCCAATCACAGCGATCCGATCAGTGAGTTTCTTGGTGTAAAATAAAGATGGCGGAGCTTCCTGTGTCACTACGGAAACGTTTTACCGCCAGAAACAGAAAGAATCAGTTTCACGTTATAACCAGATACTGAAACGTTTTTATTTTATTTTAAACTTCAGCCTGTTTCTTTGCTTGTTTGGCATTTTGTAATTCTGTTTCCATAGAAACGATATTATGTGTAAAACAAATGTGAACGATGTTAGGTCCTGATAAAAACAGTTTGGTCCTGTAGAGTCTAGTGGCGGGGGGGGAAGGGGGGGGTGGGGGGGTGGGGGGGGGGGGGTGTAAATCCAAAAATGTACAAAAGTGAAAGCCTATTAGAGGAGTGAAGCATTTTGATCAGATTGCAAATAAAAACATACAACACCCAAACACATCTGTTACAGCTTATCTGCTCTTAATATGCTGCTAATGCTGCTGCTGCTGCTGCACCCACCGCTGCTAATGCTACTGCTAATGCTGCTAATGCTGCACCCACCGCTGCTAATGCTACTGCTAATGCTGCTAATGCTGCACCCACCGCTGCTAATGCTACTGCTAATGCTGCTAATGCTGCACCCACCGCTGCTACTGCTGCACCCACCGCTGCTACTGCTGCACCCACCGCTGCTACCGCTGCACCCACCGCTGCTAATGCTGCACCCCACCGCTGCTACTGCTGCTACTGCTGCACCCAACGCTGCTAATGCTGCTACTGCTGCACCCAACGCTGCTAATGCTGCTACTGCTGCACCCACCGCTGCTGCTGCTGCACCCACCGCTGCTAATGCTGCTACTGCTGCACCAAACGCTGCTGCTAATGCTGCACCCACCGCTGCTAATGCTGCTACTGCTGCACCCAACGCTGCTAATGCTGCTACTGCTGCACCCACCGCTGCTGCTGCTGCACCCACCGCTGCTGCTGCTGCACCCACCGCTGCTAATGCTGCTACTGCTGCACCAAACGCTGCTGCTAATGCTGCACCCACCGCTGCTACTGCTGCACCCACCGCTGCTAATGCTACTACTATTACTGCTACTACTGCTACTGCTGCTAATGCTGCTGCTACTGCTGCTAATGCTGCTGCTACTGCTGCTACTGCTGCTGCTAATGCTGCACCCACCGCTGCTAATGCTGCACCCACCGCTGCACCCACCACTGCTACTGCTGCTGCTACTGCTGCTAATGCTGCACCCACCACTGCTACTGCTGCACCCACCGCTGCTAATGCTGCTGCTAATGCTGCACCCACCGCTGCTACTGCTGCACCCACCGCTGCTAATGCTGCTAATGCTGCACCCACCGCTGCTACTGCTGCTGCTGCTGCATCCACCGCTGCTAATGCTGCACCCACCGCTGCTGCTAATGCTGCACCCACCGCTGCTAATGCTGCTAATGCTGCACCCACCGCTGCTGCTAATGCTGCACCCACCGCTGCTAATGCTGCTGCTACTGCTGCACCCACCGCTGCTAATGCTGCACCCACCGCTGCTACTGCTGCACCCACCGCTGCTAATGCTTCACCCACCGCTGCTACTGCTGCACCCACCGCTGCTAATGCTGCACCCACCAATGCTACTGCTGCACCCACCGCTGCTACTGCTGCACCCATCTCTGCTACCGCTGCTGCTACTGCTGCACCCACCGCTGCTACTGCTGCACCCATCTCTGCACCCACCGCTGCTACTGCTGCACCCACCGCTGCTAATGTTGCACCCACCGCTCTATTTATACCTTTACATGCCCCCCCCCCCCCGTCACAGAGGATTTCAGGCTCTAACACTAACCCCCCCTCTCGGCCTCTAACCTGCTATCACAGGATTTATTTCCACATACCAGCACAGGCTCGTTAGGGAGGGAGCGTCCAATCAGGAGGAGGAGTTTCACCATCATCATGACCTCCATCACCTTCATCATCATCATCATCATCATC
>JAJDFG010001489.1:20000-34349 GCA_021039105.1 Scomber colias
TGGAGCCAGGCCTGGGGGTGGGGTTCGGTGGCGAGCGCCTGGTGGCCGGGCCTTCGCCCATGGGGCCCGGCCGGGCACAGCCCGAAGAGGGGACATGGGACCCCCTCCCACAGACCCACCACCAGTAGGAGGGCCCAAAGGGGTCGGGTGCGTTGTGTTACAAACCGGCTCAAAGCCCATAACAGGAATGGGAATCAAACATGACACCACGTATCTAAAATAATATTTATTACAAACTGAAGTTAAATAACAATGTTAATCAGTTCTATCAGTCATGAACGCTGGATCAGTGAAATGTGTGGTGCGATATGTGCCAACAAAACCCAAACCCAAAAGTCTAACCCATCTGGTTGGTGGAGGCCTGGAAGGAAGAGAAGAGAACAAGTAATTACAAAGCAGCTAAATGTGCTGAGGTCTAAACTACACAGGTGGAGGTAGTTTCCCTGACGTCCTCTAGTCCCACCCACTGGCTCCTGAGCCAAGAAGCCCGAGGAAAAAGGGAGAGAGGGACGTCACAATTGTGATCCGATCCTCGGCTGCAGAAGCTAGCTCTAGGGACGTGGAGCGTCACCTCTCTGGTGGGGAAGGAGCCTGAGCTGGTGGTCGGCCTCACCTCGACGCACAGCAAGGGCTCTGGAACCAGTCTGGAACCAGTCTGGAACCGGTCTGGAACCAGTCTGGAACCAGTCTGGAACCAGTCTGGAACCAGTCTCCTCCAGAGGGGTTGGACTCTCTTCCACTCTGGAGTTGCCACTGCTGAGAGGCGCCGGGCAGGGGGGGTAATACTTATTGCCCCCCGGCTTGGTGCCTGTATGTTGGAGTTTACCCCGGTAGACGAGAGGGTAGCCTCCCTCCGCCTTCGGGTGGGGGGACGGATCCTGACTGTTGTTTGTGCCTATGGGCCAAACAGCAGCTCAGAGTATCCTGCCTTCTTGGACTCCTTGGAGGGGGGGCTGGAGAGTCTCCCTCTGGGGATTCCCTCGTTCTGCTGGGGGACTTCAACGCTCACGTTGGCAGCGACAGTGAGACCTGGTGGGGTGTGATTGGGAGGAACGCCCCCCCCCCCCCGATCTGAACCTGAGTGGTGTTCTGGATTCAGGAGGAGCAGTGTGGTTTTCCTAACAGTGGACCAGCTCTACACCCTCTGCAGGATCCTTGAGGGTGCATGGGGCCCAACCAGTCCACATGTGTTTTGTGGACTTGGAGAAGGCATTCAACCATGTTCCTCGGGGAGTCCTGTGGGGGGTTCTCCGGGAGTACGGGGTACCGGACCCCCTGATAAGGGCCGTCCGTTCCCTGTATGACCGGTGTCAGAGCTTGGTCCACATTGCCGGTAATAAGTCGGACTTGTTTCCAGTGAGGGTTGGACTCCGCCAGGGCTGCCCTTTGTCACCTTTGTTACCTCGGGGTCTTGTTCACAGTGAGGGAAGGATGGAGCGTGAGATCGACAGGCGGATCGGTGCGGCGTCTGCAGTAATGCGGACTCTGCACAGATCCGTCGTGGTGAAGAGAGAGCTGAGCCGAAAGGTTCCTACCCTCACCTCTGGTCATGAGCTTTGGGTTCCTACCCTCACCTCTGGTCATGAGCTTTGGGTTCCTACCCTCACCTCCGGTCATGAGCTTTGGGTTCCTACCCTCACCTCTGGTCATGAGCTTTGGGTCGTGGCCCAAAGAACAAGATCGAAATGAGCTTCCTCTGTAGGCTGGCTGGGCTCTCCCTTAGAGATAGGGTGAGAAGCTCAGTTATCCGGGAGGAGCACAGAGTAGACCCGCTGCTCCTCCGCGTTGAGAGGAGCCAGATGAGGAGGCTCGGGCATCTAGTCAGGATGCCTCCCGGACGCCTCCCTGGTGAGGCGTTCAGGGCCCGTCCCACCGGTAGGAGACCCGGGACACGCTGGAGAGACTATGTCTCTCGGCTGGCCTGGGAACGCCTCGGGATCCCCCGGGAAGAACTGGACGAAGTGGCTGGGGAGAGGGAAGTCTGGACTTCCTGCTTAAGCTGCCGCCCCCCGCAACCTGACCCCTGCCGCTGGGTGAAAGGCATGCTGGGAAGAATCGACAGCTTTTACTGTCAGAGGTCAAAGGTCAACGACTAAAGTAAATATACAGTTTATATCACATCATATAGTAATATTAATTAACTAGAACTTTATCTGTAGAACACACAGCAGCTCGCCTACACACTCTCTCAACATGACTGTGATGGTGTGTGTGTGTGTGTGTGTGTGAGTGTGTGTGTGTGTGTGTGTGTATGTGTGTGTGTGTGTGTGTGTGTGTGTGTGTGTGTGTGTGTGTGTGTGTGTGTGAGTGTGTGTATGTGTGTGTGTGTCAGTGTGTGTGTGTGTGTGTGTGTGTGTGTGTGTGTGTGTGTGTGTGTGTGTGTGTGAGTGTGTGTATGTGTGTGTGTGTCAGTGTGTGTGTGTGTGTGTGTGTGTGTGTGTGTGTGTGTGTGTGTGTGTGTGTGTGTGTGAGTGTGTGTATGTGTGTGTGTGTGTGTGTGTGTGTGTGTGTGTGTGTATGTGTGTGTGTGTCAGTGTGTGTGTGTGTGTGTGTGTGTGTGTGTGTGTGTGTGTGTGTGTGTGTGTGTGTGAGTGTGTGTATGTGTGTGTGTGTCAGTGTGTGTGTGTGTGTGTGTGTGTGTGTGTGTGTGTGTGTGTGTGTGTGTGAGTGTGTGTGTGTGTGTGTGTGTGTGGGAAGTGTTATTCCCATGCCCCGCTGCATTCCTGCCTCAGATCCCAGACGCGTTTTTAGGGTCTTGTATTTATTTTTCCTCCCCCAACGTGGAGGCCTGATTGGTTCCCACTGACACACACACACACACACACACACACACACACACACACACACACACACACACACACTGGCTGGTCAGCGGTGACACTAGCCGGCCTGTGAGATGAAATATGAAGCGATAACAGAAACAGAACAAGACGACTCTGCAGCAGCTGTTCATCATGTGACTCAAAGTTTCACTAAACTGTTTAAAGTCTCTCATATCTGAATTAAAGCTCCATGGGACCCTGACCTCTGACCTCTGACCTCTGACCTCTGACCTCTGACCCACACGGAGGTGAGATATGATGTTAGATTGGTAGATGCAGGAAGTTTACTGTTTGAACTATTCATATTTAACCCTCCTGTCGTCCTCCCGGGTCAGATTGACCCCATCTCTCTTTTGACTGTTTCTTCTTTCCTTCTTTCCTTCCTCCCTCCCTCCCTCCCTCGCTCCCTCCTTACTCCTTTCCTTCCTCCCTCCCTCCTTACTCCTTTCCTTCCTTCCTCCTTTCCTCCCTCCATACTCCTTTCCTCCCTCCCTGCCTCCATACTCCTTTCCTTCCTCTTTTCCTCCCTCCTCCTTTCCTTCCTCCCTCCCTCCTTACTCCTTTCCTTCCTTCCTTCCTTCTCTCCTTCCTCCTTTCCTTCTCCCTCCCTCCATACTCATTTCCTTCCTTCCTTCCTCCCTCCCTCCCTCCTTCCATACTCTTTTCCTTCCTCTTTTCCTCCTTACTCCTTTCCTTCCTCTTTTCCTCCTTACTCCTTTCCTTCCTTCCTTCCTCCTTTCCTCCCTCCCTCCCTCCTTCCTCCTTTCCTTCCTCCCTCCCTCCTTAAAAACTGGCGACAGAAGCAAACATGAATAAAACCAAAGAAATGTGAGAAACTGAGCTTCCTCCCTCCCTCCATACTCCTTTCCTTCCTTCCTTCCTCCCTCCCTCCCTCCTTACTCCTTTCCTTCCTTCCTCCTTTCCTCCCTCCCTCCCTCCATACTCCTTTCCTCCCTCCCTCCCTCCCTCCATACTCCTTTCCTTTCTCTTTTCCTCCTTACTCCTTTCCTTCCTTCTTTCCTTCTCGCCTTCCTTCCTCCCTCCCTCCCTCCTTCCTCCTTTCCTTCTTCCTCCTTTCCTTCCTCCCTCCCTCCTGAGCTTCAAGCAGCGTTTTCTAGGGAGTAGCCTCCGATGAGCAGCGGGCCCTTGAACCGGGCTCTCGGGGGGAGCGGAGCGGCGGAGGGGGGCGAGGCGGGGGTGGGGGGGGGAGCGGAGCATGAATATTCAGCTGCAGGCTGAATCTGCTGTCTGATCTGTATACATCACTGCGAGTCATTAACGTGTCGAGAGAAATGCAAATGTAGAAATCAGCATGTTTATTTTCATACTTTCACTCAAATATCAGTCAGATTAGAAAAGTCATGAATTACCAGCGTTCAGGTGTCATGTGGTGTAACCGAGGAGATCATTTAACCCTCCTGTCGTCCTCCCGGGTCAAATTGACCCCATCTCTCTTTTGACTCTTCCTTCTTTCCTTCCTTCTTCCCCTCCACCCTTCTTTCTTTGCTCCCTCCTCCTTTCCTTCCTTCCTTCCTTCTCTCCTTCCACCTTTCCTTCCTTCCTTCTCCTCCTTTCTCCCTCCTTTCCTTCCTTCCTTCCTTCTCTCCTAAATTCCTTCCTCTTTTCCTCCTTACTCCTTTCCTCCCTTCTTTCCTTCCTCCTTCCTCCTTTCCTTCCTTCCTTCATCCTTTCCTCCCTCCCTCCCTCCTTCCTCCTTTCCTCAGTCAGATTATAAAAGTGATGAATTACCTGAAACACAAACTAACCAACGTTCAGGTGTCATGTGGCGTAACCGAGGAGATCATTTAACCTGTCTCAGGGGGTTCAGGTCTGGTCTGGAGCAGCTTCCTGTCCCGCCGGACCAGCACAGGAAGTGGTGACCTGTAATGAGTCTCCCATGCTGCAGCGCTGTGACATCAGCGGTGACATCAGCGGTGACATCACGTGGCTCCGCCCCCTGACAGCCTCTCCTGAGCTTTGGTTATTTTTAGTCTAATTGTTGCATTCAGAGCTTCACGAGCTTCACATGAGGGATTAAAAGCTCTCCACTAAAGTTTATTTTTGGCTGTTTGGAATCACACATGAAGACAGAGTGCAGCTTTTATTATCTGAGGACACACATGGACAGCTTTTATTATCTGAGGACACACATGGACAGCTTTTATGGCTTTATTATATTTATATTAAAGTTAAAGTCCTGCAAGCTCAGAGAGAAAAGATGAATTATGAAGCTCTTTAGTTTCCAGCTCAGTCATAAAAACGGTTTGATATTAATAACACATATAACGAGGTAGCATTACACATCTGAACCAGCAGGAACCTGATTATAATAAATATATAAAATGACATTATAACATTATAATAATGATGGTAAATGAACTCACACACAGAGAACACGTGTCCAGGTGTTTAATAAATGATTTTAATAATCAGATGTTCTGTCTGTAAGGGTTAGGGTAGGCTCTTCACAGCGAGCAGGAAGTCAGAGTCCAGATGTTTATTTAACCCTCCTGTTGTCCTCGAGTCAAGAGAGGAAGGATGGAAGGGAGGAAGGAGGAAGGAAAGGAGGAAGGGAGGAAGGAAGGAAGAAAAAGAGGGAGGAAGGGAGGAGGGAAGGAAGAAAGGAAGGAAAGGAAAGGAAAGATCTATCCATCCATCTATTTATCTATCTATCTATAAATGGATGGGTTGATCTTTCCTTTCCTTTCCTTCCTTTCTTCCTTCCCTCCTTCCTTCCTAGTGTAGTGTTGTGTAGAGGCTTGTGTAGATGTGATGTGTGTAGAGGTGTGTAGATGTGATGTGTGTAGTTGTGTAGCTGTGTGTAGTGGGTTGTGTAGCTGTGTGTGTATCTGTGTGTGTAGCTGTGTGTAGCTGTGTGTGTAGCTGTGTATAGTGTTGTGTAGCGTTGTGTAGAGAGGTGTGTAGTGTTGTGTAGAGGGTTGTGTAGCTGTGATGTGTGTAGCTGTGTATAGTGTTGTGTAGCGTTGTGTAGAGAGGTGTGTAGTGTTGTGTAGAGGGTTGTGTAGCTGTGATGTGTGTAGATGTGTGTGTAGTTGTGTATCTGTGTGTGTAGCTGTGATGTGTGTAGTTGTGTAGTTGTGTATCTGTGTGTGTAGCTGTGATGTGTGTAGTAGTGTAGATGTGTGTGTGTAGCTGTGTGTAGCTGTGATGTGCAGAGGTGTGTGTAGCGTTGTGTAGAGGGTTGTGTAGATGTGTGTGTAGCTGTGTGTGTAGTTGTGTAGCTGTGATGTGTGTAGTAGTGTAGCTGTGTGTAGCTGTGATGTGTATAGTGTTGTGTAGTGTAGAGGTGTGTAGATGTGTGTGTAGTTGTGTATCTGTGTGTAGCTGTGATGTGCTGCTGTGGATTGAGGATGAAGGATTTACTTTGATCTTCGTGTCTGCAGACGTTACACAAACTACTCAGACAAGGTGGAGGATTTAGCGTTAATCAGTCTTACACACAAATGCAATCTGTGGACAGATGTTTTCTCCTGCGGCTGCAAAGCTGTGACCGCGGATTGGGAACGCCACCTGACACACACTCCTCAACGGTTCCCCCCAAACCGGCCTTTAATCTTTAATCTCAACACACTGATCAGCTGACTGTGTTTAAATCCTGTCTTTCTACAGGATGTGTGCATCAGTCATAACGTAAACCAGGGGGTCAAACATACGGTCTGTGGGCCACGACCGGCCGGCCCAGGGTCTGATCCGGGTCTGATCCGGCCGAGGGTCTGATCTGGCCGAGGGTCTGATCCGGGTCGGATCCGACCCGCTGGATGAACTGTGAGATTAAACATCTATCTCAGATTGTTTCTCTGGTGTCTAAATATATAGTTTACTATAATAAAGTTATCTGTGATGAGTTGGACCTGTGATGAGTTGATGGGTTGGACCTGTGATGAGTTGGACCTGTAATGAGTCGGACCTGTGATGAGTTGGACCTGTGATGAGGTGGACCTGTGATGAGTTGGACCTGTGATGAGTTGGACCTGTGATGAGTTGATGAGTTGGACCTGTGATGAGTTGGACCTGTGATGAGTCGGACCTGTGATGAGTCGGACCTGTGATGAGTTGGACCTGTGATGAGTTGATGAGTTGGACCTGTGATGAGTTGGACCTGTGATGAGTTGGACCTGTGATGAGTTGATGAGTTGGACCTGTGATGAGTTGGACCTGTGATGAGTTGGACCTGTGATGAGTCGGACCTGTGATGAGTCGGACCTGTGATGAGTCGGACCTGTGATGAGTTGGACCTGTGATGAGTTGGACCTGTGATGAGTTGGACCTGTGATGAGTTGGACCTGTGATGAATCGGACCTGTGATGAGTTGGACCTGTGATGAGTCGGACCTGTGATGAGTTGGACCTGTGATGGGTTGGACCTGTGATGGGTTGGACCTGTGATGAGTCGGACCTGTGATGAGTCGGACCTGTGATGAGTTGGACCTGTGATTGGTCGGACCTGTGATGAGTTGGACCTGTGATGAGTTGGACCTGTGATGAGTCGGACCTGTGATGAGTCGGACCTGTGATGAGTCGGACCTGTGATGAGTTGGACCTGTGATGAGTCGGACCTGTGATGAGTTGATGAGTTGGACCTGTGATGGGTTGGACCTGTGATGAGTTGGACCTGTGATGGGTTGGACCTGTGATGAGTTGGACCTGTGATGAGTTGGACCTGTGATGAGTTGGACCTGTGATGAGTTGGACCTGTGATGAGTTGGACCTGTGATGGGTTGGACCTGTGATGAATCGGACCTGTGATGAGTTGGACCTGGCTGATCTGGTATCAGTAGAGTCTCAGACTGAGGTTCTGTGGAACGACCCGCAGGCAGCAGCAGAGTCTCAGCGTCCTCTGTGTGTTTTGGACTCTGATGAAAGGAACATTTCTGGGTTCTGGTAAACTGGAGGTGAACGGCAGCTCTCGGTCTTAGAGGCATTACTGACATTTCCTTGAAATTGGATAATTGCTGGCTGCCATGAGCGAAGCATTCAGAGGAGCCCACACAGTTTGGCTTTCACTCGGCTTTCTTCTCCTCTGCTGAAGTTTAAATTATAGGTTGTCAGTCGGAGCGCTCTCGCTGTAATTTTGTCCCTCTCTGTGAAGGCTGTGTAATTTGGGAGCGTATTGACTCCGAGCCAGCGAGCGTCTGCTTGTATTGTTGATATGTGATGAGGAGAGGAGTTATCACATGTTGGTTACTGCAGCACACAAAGAAGGAGACGACGTGGCTTTAACCAGGTCTGTTCAAAGATCTGTTTAAAGACTGAACATGAAGTCAGCTGAGCTCAGGCCCTCCGAACCCCCAACCCTAACCCTCCGAACCCACTACCCTAACCCTCCGAACCCTCCGAATCCTCCGAACCCTCCGAACCCCCAACCCTAACCCTCCTAACCCACTACCGTCAACCCCTGGCACGTCTTCCCGGGCCTGGGCCGTATTTTAGCTGCCCAGTACTTTTCATTCAGTATTTGTCATTCTTTCTTATTCATTCGTCTCTTCTGACTGAAATAAAGTGTAGGAGCAGCGAAGGTGAGACAGATCCCAGTACTTTTAAATCAACACATAGCAGAGGGGCTGGGGCTGGGGCTGGGCCTGGGTCTGGGTCTGGGTCTGGGTCTGGGCTGGAGCTGGGGCCGGGGCCGGGGCTGAGGCTGGAGCTGGGGCCGGGGGCTGGGTCTGGAGCTGGGTCTGGGTCTGGGTCTGGGGCCGGGTCTGGGGCTGAGTCTGGGGCTGGGTCTGGGGCCGGGTCTGGGTCTGGGTCTGGGGCTGGGTCTGGGTCTGGGTCTGGGGCTGGGGCTGGAGCTGGGGCTGGGTCTGGGTCTGGGTCTGGGTCTGTGGCCCTGGTCTGACACACGGTGGACTAGGGTTCAGTTCCCTGTGGGGGCAAAGTGTCTGATACCTTTCTTTCTAAAAGGTTTTATTGGTTCTGGTTCTGGGTTTATAGCCGGCAGCAGCAGATCCTGGTTTGCTTCAGCACTTTTTATACTAACCTAATTTTAGCTCTTAATTTTATTCCCCTGCTCCAGGGTTTCAAAACCTTAAACTACTATTTGAGTTCTCTCTCTTACTCCTTTTTTAATTCTCTCTATTACAGTACCATGATTTAAGATTTAAGACAATTATATATTCATATTACCCTTTTTAAATATCTTAATAAGAACAGAGGGACCCGTGCAGCCCAGACTGGGACGGGGCCCAGAGGTGTCGTCCCCCCCCCCCCCCCCACTGGTCCCAGTACCCCCCCCCCCCCCCCCCATTTTAAAAAGTCCACTCCTGCAGGCCTCTCTCTTTGCTCTGCCTGGGGATCGAACCTGGTCCTCTGGCGGGAGGGGGGGGGGGGTTATCTCCCTTACCACCACACCATCCATGTTGCAGTTCAGTAGGCCAGTGCACAGCCGCCCAATCCCAACCCCCCCCCAACCCCCCCTAACCTAACCCCCCCCCCCCACCTTAACCCTCGCCTCTGTGTTCAACTGGAAATATGTTTTTCTCAGCTTGGTTTAAAGTCTGGAGTTATGTTTGATATCGGAGGTGTTTCCCTCTGACTGACCTCAGACCCCAACCCCAACCCCCCCCCCCCCCAACCCCAACCCTCCCCAACCCCAACCCCCCAGCCCCAACCCCCCCCCCCCCCCCCCCCCCCAACCTAACCCTCGCCTCTGTGTTAATATGTCTTCGTTTACAGTCTGGATGTTTGATATCGGAGGTGTTTCCCTCTGACTGACCTCAGACCCTAACCCCCCCCAACCCCCCAGCCCCTACCCCCCCCCCCCCCCACCCCCTCTGACTGACTTCAGACCAGCGTCTCTGGGACAAACAGCTGTTGTGAAAGTGAGTCTGGGTCAGAGGACGCTCGGCCCCATGTGACCCAGAAACAGTCTGAAACCGTCTCAGAGTTTCATCCACAGAGTTCAACTCTAATGAATCTATAACTACAACTACGTCACGTTCATTTAACCAAACGTTTGAGTTTCTATCAACATTTTAATTCCTAAATGAGTCATAAAGAGTTTGGTTTTAACTGAGCTGCTGTTTCCTGTCTGAGTTTATTTAAACGCCTCAAACAGAAACTCTCAAATAAAAATCATTAAAATCATTTAGTTCATATATGTGTGTTCAATATGTTTGAATCAACTTTCATTAACCTTTGACTCGTTGAGGAAACTTTCATTTCTCACATTGTTGTTGTAATGAGGCCAGCAGCCTGCAGGGGGCGCTGGATCGCTCCAGGATCAGGTCTACCGCTCCAGGATCAGGTCTACTGCTCCAGGATCAGATCTACTGCTCCAGGATCAGATCTACTACTGCTCCAGGATCAGGTCTACTGCTCCAGGATCAGATCTACTACTGCTCCAGGATCAGGTCTACTGCTCCAGGATCAGGTCTACTACTGCTCCAGGATCAGGTCTACTGCTCCAGGATCAGGTCTACTGCTCCAGGATCAGATCTACTACTGCTCCAGGATCAGGTCTACTGCTCCAGGATCAGATCAGGTCTACTGCTCCAGGATCAGGTCTACTGCTCCAGGATCAGATCCACTGCTCCAGGATCAGGTCTACTGCTCCAGGATCAGATCCACTGCTCCAGGATCAGATCCACTGCTCCAGGATCAGGTCTACTGCTCCAGGATCAGAGCAGACCAGGACTACACATGTTCCCAGTTGTGAGTGGAGTATCAGAGAAACCTCCAGTAAAGTGAGTCCAGATCTCAGAGCCAAACCACAGGCTGGTTCCTGGACCTGGTCCAGAGCCGAGCTGGTTCCTGGACCAGGTCCAGAGCCGAGCCGGTTCCTGGACCAGGTCCAGAGCCGAGGCTCCGCGGTCTGAAAGCTCCCGGGTCAGATTGAGCTCTGAGTAAATAAAGCCTGACAGACACACCGGCCGAAAAAAAGATATTTAAAGGCAGAACTGGATCCAGACTGAGTCTCAGTGAGGATCTGTTTCCTGTTTCCTGTTCAGAGGAGAGCTGTGGATCTGTTTCCTGTTCAGAGGAGAGCTGTGGATCTGTTTCCTGTTCAGAGGAGCGCTGTGGATCTGTTCCTGTTCAGAGGAACGCTGTGGATCTGTTTCCTGTTCAGAGGAGAGCTGTGGATCTGTTTCCTGTTTCCTGTTCAGAGGAGAGCTGTGGATCTGTTTCCTGTTCAGAGGAGAGCTGTGGATCTGTTTCCTGTTCTGAGGAACGCTGTGGATCTGTTTCCTGTTCAGAGGAGAGCTGTGGATCTGTTTCCTGTTCAGAGGAACACTGTGGATCTGTTTCCTGTTCAGAGGAACACTGTGGATCTGTTTCCTGTTTCCTGTTCAGAGGAACGCTGTGGATCTGTTTCCTGTTCAGAGGAGAGCTGTTTCCTGTTTCCTGTTCAGAGGAGAGCTGTGGATCTGTTTCTGTCACATCCTGTTTGTAGCTCGTGTTTTATTTTGAAGGCTGTTCTCTCCTTGTGTATTTTGTTAGTGTTACTTCCTGTTTCCCCTGCCTTGGTTGATTGGCTCATGTGTTTTACCTGCGTTGTTTCTCTCACCTGTGTCTAGTTTAGTTATGACCTCATCATGTGTGTGTAGGTTTGGTTTCTGCTCAGTCTTATTTTGAAGCGTGTTTCTGTTGAGTTGTGTATTCTTGGCTCGGTGCCTTCTTGTCCAGACCCTGTTTTGCCTTTTTTTGGGTCCGTCTGCTTCTCATCGTGACGGTTTCCTGTTCAGAGGAGAACTGCAGCTTTTCTCTGATCAGTTCATGAAGGATCATTAAAAACATCTCACACTCATTTCTGCTTTCCAACACATTCTCTGATCAGTATTATAAAGATACCTGAACAGATTTAAGCTTTCATTCATCCCGTTATCTACTGCTCTGTTAAACTCAGGCCGTTAGCACTCGTGTGTTTCTGCACTAGTCTTTTTCTTTCTTGTCATGTGATGTGTTATATGTACCGTAGCAGCCCGTACGGTCCAAGACTCATTTCCTTCTGGACTAAATAAAGAAATCTTGAATCTTGAATCTTGGTATTATACTGTTCTTATAATCTGAACACTTCCATCTGTTTATAATCTGATCTAAAGTCAAAGATCCAGACATCAGCTATGTGAACAGTAGCAGCTTCAGGTTGAGTTTATATCCTGATTCCACATGTAGATAATAATACTATAACACAGTGATGTAATGAGTCTGCTCTCTCCTCTCAGCTAGGAAAGGATTCATTCTGAAGTTCAGTTTCTCTTTGTGTTGAACATGCAGCAGACTTTAGACCTGACGCTGTTCTTCTTCTCTGATATCTGCGTCTGTTTCCTGCCGTTAGTCTGAATCTGCATTCAGAGACAGAAGCTGCTGATTTGCAAACTGCAGCAGACGTGAGTCCTCGTCTTTTACTGGTCAATTAAAAAAGTATTGAAGAAAAAGTTAATGTGCAGACACAAACAGAAATGTAAAACAGAGGAGTCAGTGGAGCGAAACTCTTCTAATTGGAATATATGAATGTTTGTTGTTCAGCGGTGGATTAACAGTCTCAGAGGTCACATGGTGGATTCTGCTGGTTTACACTTCAAACCTGACAGAAGATTAATCAGGTACAAACAACAGAGACACATCTAATGAGAGCGATCAGCTGATCTACTCGCTAGTGTTGTTTCATGCTGTGTTCCACCTTTAACTGCTTCATACACAGCTTTACATGTCTTTAGAAATGATGATCAATAGTCCTCATTTAAATGAACTTAGCTCATGTTTGACTCACAGACAGCAGTCTCATAATAATTAACCCTTCTCTTGTCCTCACGTCAAAATGGATCTGTTTCTGAGCTTCAGACTGAGCTCTGAGCTTCAGACTGAACTCTGAGTTTCAGACTGAACTCTGAGCTTCAGACTGAACTCTGAGCTTCAGACTGAACTCTGAGCTTCAGACTGAGCTCTGAGCTTCAGACTGAACTCTGAACTCTGAGCTTCAGACTGAGCTCTGAGCTTCAGACTGAGCTCTGAGCTTCAGACTGAACTCTGAACTCTGAGCTTCAGACTGAGCTCTGAGCTTCAGACTGAACTCTGAGTTCTGAACACATTACCGCTGCAGCTCCTCTAACAATCATAACATTTACTCCTGCTTGTCTGTAACTTGTGTCTCTTGGCTGTGAAGCCATCAGCGAGCTTTCAGAGGAAAACAGAAAAAAGGCAGTGATGTGTCATCAGATTCCCGGCGTTGCTCATTAAAGCGTTGCCACAGCGACCGACGCGCTTCAGCTGCAGCACATCTGGAGTCTGAAGCGTCTGAGAGCTGAAGCTGGGTTCAGATGTGAGAACAAGGAGCGAAGCGTTGAGAGCAGCTGAAGTGTTGAAGTTAAACCAGCAGATTAGATGAAGTTAACATGGAAGAGCTGAAAGGAGCTGAAGTGTTGAAGCTTCAGTTTGATTGTCGGAGCTGAAAGGAATGAAAGTGACGGAGCCGAAAGAAACTCAGCTGGAGACACACAGCTGGAGACACACAGCTGGAGACACACAGCTGGAGACAAACGGCTGAAACAGAAACGATTAAAAGATCTTTAGATACAGAGAACGAAGAAGGAATGAGACTTTATTTAGTTTGTTGTTTTCTAGTGTGGCTGTTTGGTTTCTGTGTAGTCTTTCCTTTCCTCCCTTCCTTCCTTCCTTCCTTCCTTCCTTCCTTCCTTCCTCCCTCCCTCCCTCCCTCCCTCCTTTCCTTCCTTCTTCCTTCCTCTCTTCCTCCCTTCCTCCCTCCTTCCTTTCCTTCCTTCTTCCTTCCTCTCTTCCTCCCTTCCTCCTTCCTTTCCTTCCTTCTTCCTTCCTCTCTTCCTCCCTTCCTCCCTCCCTCCTTTCCTTCCTTCTTCCTTCCTCTCTTCCTCCCTTCCTCCCTCCTTCCTTTCCTCCCTTCTTTCTTCCTTCCCTCCTTCCTTCCTCCCTCCTTTCCTTCCTTCTTCCTTCCTCTCTTCCTCCCTTCCTCCTTCCTTTCCTTCCTTCTTTCCTTTCTTTTCTTTCCGGAAGGACGACGCGAGGGTTAATGAATTAAACACCTTGGTTGTCTGTTCCAGCTGATCAGCACGGAGTCACAGAGCTGCTGGTTCCTAGTATAAATATTCTTTTCACTCTTTGTGTCGGATCATTCTTCTTCTTCACATCCGTCACGTCGCTCCAACAATCGGGATAAAAATGAATCAAAGCAAATAAACTGAAAGCTGATCTGTGTGTATTTACTGTTAAATATAAAAGTGTCATTTAAAGGATGTTTGGCTCATTAACGCACAGCTGAGTTATTTTCTTGTGTGGTGAGAATCTGTCCTCCTCACAAACACGTTGTTGTGTCCCTCGGTGGGACACTTCCTGTCTCCGCGTCTCCTTTTCTCCGCTCTCAGATTGTTTCCCCGACCGACACAAAGATCTATGAAAAGAGAAACCATAAATTGAAATATAATGAACGGTTGGGCTTCTGGCCGCGGCTGAAAGAGGTGATCGCAAACAATGACGCTACAGTCGGACTGCTGTGTCAACTCTGAGACGCCATGGCAACGCTCTCTGACAGGAAGTTT
>JAJDFG010000149.1:0-127500 GCA_021039105.1 Scomber colias
TCAAGAGTTAGACACGTTTCTTCCAGGAAAGGTCACTGTCAAGTGAAACCTTAGCGCCCGCAACTGTTAAGGCACAAAATAACCACAGAGTAAAGGCTAAATAATAGAGCAAGGATTGCTGTAAGGAAGGTCTGCAAATGCTAAGGATAAAATATTTAGCAGATACCATATTTCCTCAAGACAGTAGTCACTTAAAAGCCAGACTCTGATAATGGCCTAAGACGTGGTCAAATAAAGGCTGGCCCCAAAAAACAGGGGGTGGGGAACAGGGTGGATAAACACCTGGTGCATGTTATATACTGCACATGCATAGTAGTTAGCAGGATGTAAGTCCAGTTCTATAAGTGCATGGGTAGCCCTCTAGTTGACTGCTTCAAAAAGGGGAGGGGGCCAGAGGAGACACAATATTGTTTAAATATGGGGATAATGGCGCATATTTTAATAATAATGATGGCAGCGACACTAAATGAACATAACCAGGCAAAGACGATGAGTATACATCCATGAGCATGCTCATTTAAGTGGTAGGCTACAATGCTAAAATGCTCCAGGTGGAACTCAAGTGCTAGTATAATTGTTCCACATGTCAGAGTAAGTGGAGACACAACCAGATCAGAAAACAAAGTAGCTTTGGACTAAAATATATTTATCAAACAGAGGGAATTAGAAATAAAGCTCTCTTTCTAAGCCCTGCCTTCAATAAAGACCTGATACCCTCTGCAATTGAGGTACATAAAAACCCTGGCCACTATTTGAGGAATAAGCCTTCTATCATGTTACTGTAGTGAAAGGAAAATACACACTAATAATAAGAAATGTTCTACAAAGTAAATGTATGACAAGACAAATAGAGTAGCTACCAAAACAGCTCTCCCTCCACTGTGTTTGATTGAAATGCAACAGTTCCCTCAAGAGGAATGTTGTCTTCAATCTGTAAAAAGGAAATTAAACTGTTCTTTCATTTGAAAGTTGTTTTTTGATCTGCCATTACTAACATTTCAAAAATATCAAACTGCAGTAAGCAATGTATTTGGATCTGAGAGTTCCTCTGACCAGTGAGTGGCATTAAACATATCCACTGCACTTCACCTAAGCATTTACATCACATTTTACTACACTATTGCTGCTGGTGGTTGCTTATTAATAATGATAGTATATTGATTCATCATATCACCATAATACTATTTATATAATACACCAAGATTTTTATACATATTTCATAATCTAGTTAGTATGTTGTCAGATAAGTATGATTAACACTGAATAAGAAGTCTACACTGTTCCTACTGGGTTTTGGTTTTTGTGTTTCCTGATTTTAAAAAAACAAAACAAACATACAAAAGAAAAAAAACAGCTACTTTGAAGATTATGAGTATACTCGATAACATTTGGGAGTTGAGCTGTCATTTTAGTCACTGAATAGATACAAATATACCATGTCCCTGGTTACTTTAAAGTTAATGTAGCAAGAAAAAAGCATTCCAATCATATTGGACTACAATATTTGGATGCATTATTGTGCCATCTCCACTGCACAGCGGTAATATGTACAATATAAACCTCAGAATTTAGTATTGTTCATCATTACATAAGAAAAGATGTAAATCTGGGGTGAAGAGACATGGCAATACTTTTTTTTAGATTTACATCAAAGTCTTCAATGACCTTCAATCTTTCTTTTTATCTTTTCAGTCCATTAAAGACAATAAATCATGCTTCTTTGTTTCTCTCTCTCCCCTATCTCTCACTCTCCCATTGCCGATGGCCACCTACCTAGAGCCTTGTTCTTTCTGAGCTTTCTTCCCATTAAAGGGGAGTTTTTCCTTTTGTGTTTGCTCATGGGGGAATGTCTGGTCTCTGTAAATTAAAAAGTATGGTCTAGACCTGCCCGATTCTGTTGAAATTTGGCGCTAATGATTTGATTTAAAAAAATAAGTTTATGTATTAATCAGTTCTTCCAATCCAACTGTATTTGTTAAGCACTTTAACGCAACCAAAGTTGACCAAAGTGCTGTACAGAAGAATAAATAATGAGGCCCAAAATTACATATAAAATACAAAAATAAATTAAAAGACATAAAACATGAGTAAAAATAATAATAGCCGCACAATAAAAAGCAATGAAAATAAGAAATTACAACAAGAAAATAAAGTCAACATCTTACTAGGTGTCAAAGGCCAAGGAGAAGAGATGGGTTTTAAGAAGTGATTTAAAAACAGACAGAGAAGAGGCCTGTTTAACATGCTGAGGCAGATCATTCCATAATTTAGGAGCCGACACAGCAAAGGCACAGTCCCCTCTGAGCTTCCGCTTAGTTTTAGGCACACTCAGGAGCAGCTGATCAGTTGACTAACCCCCACATACAGTGCATCACAGTAATCTAGCCGAGTGGTAACAAAGGAGTGGATTACCATCTCAAAGTGCTGCCTTGACAGAATTGGCTTTATTTTGGCCAGTTCTTGTCCTTGTCCATCACAATGAAAAGGTATGACTTTGTGTTTGATACTTAAAGCCAACATTTTCTTTAACATCTTTACAGTTCCACATGCATGCATGGGAATGCAGGTAATGGAATATGAGAGCAATACGAGAGGCCAATGTATTTGCTACTGCTTCCCTAGGGCTTTAATATCCTTTATACTTTTCACACAAAGGTTCATGTTTCTCAGGCTTTTCCTCTCAGCGGAGGAGTGGTCAGAATCTGGTTATTTTCACTAACCATTTCCCCAGCCTGGAATATAACTGACCTGCATTTATTGCAGGTTACATGCAGTGTATGAAAACCATTTCAGAGGGCTCCACATTAATTGAAAAGGCTCGATTCAGATACAAAAGAAAGTTAATATCCAAAAAGTCTGAGAGGAATATCAACCTCTCTTTAGTCATTTGATTCCATATATAAATGTAATTGAATCCCAACGACAGTCCAACAAATGTTCAGATTATTAAGGGAGACTGTGGCAGGGATACTGTATAACAAGTACCTTAATTCCCTCAGAAGTAATTATGCTCTCTGATTAGGGGATTGTGCCTTAATGTAATTATGCTGTGCTTTAAATATTAATTTTGTCTGTGATGGCATGCTGCGTTATGTTGGTGCCTCACCACATTATCCATAATCACAGCACACTATCTCAACTGTTATCTGTAAAGAGATCCTTCTGGTAAGGAGGACAGACACGGTGTGATTGTGTGTGTGTGTGCGTGTGTGTAATTTTTGTTCCTGCTTCTCTATGTGTACAACTGTGTGTACATTCTACACCTGTTCACACAGATGTGTCCCTGTCCAAAGTGCTTCATGAAGGATTATGTATTGCAAGTCTGGGTCTCATATATTGATTTACTCTTTTCACGCTTATATGCCACAATTCACCTAAACCAAGTAGTCAGTAACAACAGGGAAGGCTTCAAAGTTCCCAGTCCATCCAGAACATGTACAAAGTCACGAGTAAAAAGAACCATAGGTTAATAAATTGTTGGTAAGTATCCACACATGAATTTGCACAAATAGTGTAGACACACACATGCCTGTGACTACACTTTTACACGGCCATTAAAACAAACACACGTGCACACATACACACGATCAATAAACAATTTCATGAATATGCGTGAGCATGCATGTGAGGGGTAAGGATGTCTTTCATGAGGCCTGTTAACATTCATTATGTATGTATCATTACCAAATACCACTTGAAAATGCTTCTAATTAATCAAATTAACACCAAGCTCTATTAAAGCGGACGTGAGCTGGGCTAATTATATATCCTACTAGTACACAGAAAAAAGAAAAAAAAAAGCTTCTAAACATTGGGTAAACAAAGACGGAGACTAACTGTGAACTAAACAGATAAAATTATTTTTTTTTAAAGCTTCAACTGCCTCTGTGCATTTGTTGCCTCAAATATAGATGGTTTAGAAAAATGTAATCCTGTATTGCACAATCCAAAAGTGAAAACATAAAGGTAGCAGGGCTGTACTCTGCTACATAGGGGTGACAGCCACAAGTGAAGAAATACGTGAATAAATATGAGATGAAAATAATGTTGAGAGCAGGTGCAGTGAAATTTCACGGTAAATCCAGGAATTATGTAAATCCACTTTGCCTGTAAGAGCAGAAATTATTCCCCCTTCACTCACAGCAGCTCAGCACACAGGGGTCCTGTTTTAACTACTTACCCTACTGACTCCTCGTCCCCTGTCTTCTCCATAATTTGTTCCCAGGATTTCAAAGAAGATGTTGGGGTTAGTGCCGTTGTCTGTGAACTCCAGGAAACTGGTGAGGCCGCTCACTCCAAACTGCAGGAACAGGACAGGACAGGAGAAATGTTTTTATTTGATTACTGATTTATTTTAACATGACTGTTGTTTGGTAATATTGATCATTACATTGTGACCCACATAGCTCTTGCTGTTATGATTCTCAAGCTAAATATCAGATATGATTAATCTTGCAAGCTGTTCACAGTGAAACTTAGACATGAATCATCTGCTTGTCCCTTGTGAATTGAATACTGGTGCTGAATAACAAACTTGAATTTGTTGTAATACACAGAAATATCTGTGACTTTGGGCCCAATTTTAACGATCTATAGCGGATGGTGTGTAGCGCGTGGCGCAAGTGCCTTTGGTGAGGGTCCAAATCCACTTTTGCTATTTTAAAGGCGGAATAATGGTCACTGCACCAGGCGCATGGTCTAAAAGGGATGGACTTAAGTCCCCTCATTAATCATAGGCGTGTTTTAGGCGTAACGCGTAAACCAATCAGAGTGTCATCTCTCATTCCCTTTAATATCCAGGAGCATTGTCACATTGGCGGATTGCTATTATAACAGCACATTTACCCAGCAATGTATTTCAATAATATTACATGAATTACTTTTGCTGAAAAGAAAGTTGACTGATGAGCTGCTAACCTCACATTTAATCCATATAAAGGAAGAATATGGAGATATAACCAACCAGTCTGATGAGTGGTGTGCAGCAGCCTGGTGTCATCAGCTGATTTAATAAACAGTGAGTGGCTGTGCGTAATGGCACTGTGCTCTGTGCAGCATCAGAGGCTACAGACTTTCATAGGTTGTTGTTAGGACTGTCCGTAGCTGCACTCTACATTTTTTACAAGTAATTAAATCTGATAAATATTATGGTCCTTTTATTTGTAATGTTTTGCATGTTTGTGTGCTGCTGCGCGACTGTGTGTGTGTAACAAGCACAGTGTCTGCGGCTATATACCCGCCTATATAGAAGCATATTGGACTCTTGATGATGCAACCCCTTTAATAACAGTGACATATGTGCCAGTGACGTAGCACAATCGCTTTCCTCTGCCTCAAAATAGCAACGCGCCACCAATGCGCCTGACCACACCTCATTTTGAGACCAACACGTCCATAGGCGCACAGACTGGTGCAAGTGCATTCGCTATTTAGACAACGTGCGCACAGGGTGAGAAAATGACAACTGCGCCGGGGGAAACTAACAAAGACACATGCGCCACGCGCGCCATCCACTCTCTGCCGACCGCAAGATGGGGTCCTTTGTGTTAGCACACGTGAGCATGCTTGCATGTTTGCATCTTTCTGTGTCCAAGATAAGAAAAGTTTGGGGAATATGTTTTGCCTTTAGTAAGAAACAACAATTCAGAATAGTTTCAGTGTTGTTGAAAATGGAGCAGTCAACAGTACGTAGAGATCTATGGAAGTACCGAGCTGATGAAAACAAAAGTGTGTCTTTGGCGCTATTGGGCATTTTTTGCAGTAAAAGTGTACACTGCTGTATGTGGAGAGGTACATTATCTCACAAGAACACACAAACACACAGTCCCAATGTTTGCCCTGCCTCCCGGTAGTGTGACCAGTGTAAGTGACACTGTGAGTCAGTGAAAGTGACACTGTGCCTGCTTCAGGGAAGGAGAGGTGTTATACTCCTTAATGTGACTCATTCTATGTGTTTGTTTGTGCATGTGTGTACTTGCCTGTGTGTGTAAGTTCTCATTTATGTGTGTTCGAAACAGGATTTGAGCCATTATTGAGTACACATTAGACAGTATATCATCTTTTTCCAACCTCATGGTTTATGATTGGTCACGTTTCTTTTAACCATGGATTGTAAGTAAAGATGAAAGTAGTGAGGTGTGAAGTAATGCTTTGGTTTGCATTGGAACCAGTTTGAAGCCCAGAGTCTTTCTCCAACATGCACATGTATGTGCATAAATGTATATGTGTGCATATGTCTTACATATACTGTATGTGTTATGTATACAAATAAGGGGGGGAGAAAATTATTGCCTGTATAAACCATCTATGATGCAGTTTAAGTGTGTGCAGATGTTAATGTATTATTTAGTTTCTCAATGAATACATTTTTATTTCCCACTCGGATACTGTTAATTGCCTTTCGAGATTATTCAGGTAATTAATGTTGGCAGCTCAGTATTGGTACAATACATTCACAACTATTATCTTTCGTTTAATTGCACTCTGTATGGTTTTGATGTTGGTGAATCCTTACAAACAGGATGAAAGCCAGCAGTATTGAGATGTAAAGCATGATGGAGAAAAGAGCTACAAAATACTTCTACAAATCTCACAAATATGGAGTAGGCTGGTGGACAACATAAACAGCCTCACAGGTGCAGTAGATTCCAGCAGCAGAGGTGATACCCAACCTGAGCCCCCTCTCCCTGACACACTACACTGCTTTCCCACCTGGCACATATACCTACCCTAAGGTACCAGCAAAACTTTAAGTTTAGGCATATAGACACAATAAATTCAAAATATATATTTACAGTTTAACCTTACTAATCTCCCCACAAAGCACAGATAACTAATCACTAATACAGATGAAATAACATGGATAATGAACTGAAGAAATATCTAACAAACAAACAAACAAAACCCTTTAAGCATCCTCCTTCTCTTCTTTGACTCCTTGGTTCAGCCTAACAGGTCATTGACATGTGCTGGAGTCTTATGGCTGCATTCTCACATGGGCACTCCATGGACACACCTCAAAGAGAGAGTGATTAACATGGCAAAAATTAGCTTCCTGTATAAGTCTGCTTTGTTGAACACAGTCAGTGTGCATGGGTGTGTTTTTTCCCCTTAGTGAGGGGAATGCCTTTCAGCTCCCAAGCACACCTGACGTAAAGAATATATCACTGGGCCCGAGAGCATGAGTGAAAGGCCGAGAAATGAGAAAGACCAAAGACATGAAGGTGAACTGGGTTTGGATGTTTGAAAGCTTCTGGAAAGTAAGCTGAAAGGGAATGAGTCTGTTTCACAACAACAGCACAAATAACTCTGGTAGATTTAAGCTTGGACTTTGAGACTGCCTCATGGGCCCTGCCTAAGGATCTTGGGCTGCATTGCAGGACTTACTGTGCCTTAAAAATTATCAATACAAGTTTAAAAAGAATCCTTAACCTAACTGCTTGAGCCATCAAGTCTAAAGGGTGGATATATAGCAGTTTGTGGCAGGGAAGTGCAACATATGCAGTTCTCCAGCAGCAGAAGACACTTCAGACCTATGGATCAGTGAAACAGCAGTTGGTTTTTATCCCCCACTCTGAATTTGTCAACAAACACCAACAACATCAGTGGAGCTCCTCATTAACAGCTGCAAATTAGTATTTATCATTATCATAATGGCCCCACATACCAAAATGCTGATTAAACACACAGGCACACACAGTAAGTAAAGCACGCTGCTGACACACTGTAAACTGGAACGGAAGCCAGGCTGTTGAACTAAACTCTATTACTGCTTACGGCTCTTTAACGCAGCTCTGTTGAGACAGCCATCAGGGTTGGTTTAACAGCCGGGGATGGCTGATGAAAGTGTTGCCAAACCCCAGCCTGATCTCAAGGTGAAATGCAGAGATAGATATGAAAGCCATTGCGTTGCATTTATTATTGTCTGACGCTAATCCTAAATTAGCATTTCACTTGGCTTGCAAGTGCCATCCCTGGAGTATTTTTTTTACATTTTTTTTATTGATATCAAAACAGGGGGCATTGATCCAATTGGATTTAACAGTGATGAAAGAGTTGCCAAACCCAATTTAAACTCAAGGTGAATTGCAGAGATTCATAAAATCACAGCTGCAGGATGAAACCATCTATCTCCCAGAAGTCAACCATTCAGGAACTGAGGAAAACTTGACGACTGATGCATGCGTTCTTTTTAGATATGAAATCTTTTGAATTCTTGAGCACTCGGTTACTGAAGTCTAGTAAGTGCAGACAGGAACTTGGAAACTTTCAGTTGAAGTAATGAACAAAAATTGGATCTCTTTGTGATTAAAATAAAACAAAAATGTATACCTATTTAGAGCTTCCCCTGTGTCATTCTTCATCCCTGGAGGAGATTTTAGTTATACCAAGAGATGGCATTGTATAAGTGAATTTAGCAGTGACTGCATCTTAACATTTAAACCAGAGTATCTCAGCTAAGAAACAATAGTGTTTAGTCTCTGAAAATGTGTGTAATGAGCACAATGTATTGAAATGCAAATACATACTCCCTAAATAAAAAGTGAGAAAATGTGTTTTCCTACCACTGAAAGATGAGAGAGACATAAAAATAGGAAGACATCTGAGATTGTACTTGTACACTGTATTTTGGCTAGGGGTTAGGTACATAGTTCATTTTGACAGATATATTAAGAATACATATAGAAAAAACATCATTCTTGATAAAAAAAAAAAAAAAGATGCTTTCAAACTGGCACACACACACTTACACACATCACAGCGGTAAGCCTCTGCAGGAGGCTCATGAAACAGATGGATGGTACACAAACTGAGATTAGAGTCAGGTGACTTTAGGTCATCATTTCAAATATAAATAGTTTAGAGCTTCTTAAAACCACACAAAATGTTTACAGTACTCTATACACAATATGTGCCCAACATTGATCAAAGGACAGTTTACACTGTTATCTATTTGTATAGCTGTCCATGAATAATCTGGATCATTTTGGTGAGTAATTCTCAGAACATCCCTTTCATATCAGCCTATATGTCTCAGGCATTTGGTCTGTGCTCATGTGTATTTGCCAGAGCATCCAAGTTTGTGTGTTTGCATATTTAGCTGGAACAGTGTGTGTGTGTGTGTGTGTGTGTGTGTGTGTGTGTGTGTGTGTGCGTGTGTGTGTGTGTGTGTGTGTGTGTGTGTGTGTGTGTGCGCGTTTTATTTTGCATTGTCATACCTTTTTTACAGTATCCAGCATGCTCTTGCCTCCCTGCCACGGTTTGGAGTTTTTCCTGATGCAGCTTAGGCTAGCCATGCTGTGCCACTTTCTGTCCTCCAATTTTCTGTGGAACGTATTGGCCAGCAGCAAAACAGTATCATAAATGTAGCGGTTTGTGATCTACAGAGAAACAAAGAAAGAAGCAAAAAATAAATCAATAAAAATACACAGACACATAGACATTCATATACACACATTTTGCTTTGGCTGAAAAGTCCTTGTTTTCTCCTGGTTATAAAGCTGTGCAAGATTGACTGGTAAAGACCTCCAGACACAAGGGAGACATAAGCTAAATCTTTTCTTGCTAGAATGCTATGAATGAATGTTAAATAGTTAACTTGTAGACATATCCATCAGTACCTTGATTAAAAAATAAAAAATCGTCTTACTTTACTTTGCAGCTTGTTTCTGTCCCTTCTATATCTGCCTGTCTCTATGTGATATGTTCCCTACCCCTGTGGTGCAATACATTAGTCATTTCATCTCAAATATGCCACTGTTTTTTGCTAAAATTGTGCAAAGTTTCACATATATCTACAGATACTCACTCACTCACACACAAGAAAAACATTCACAGATGACATTCATTACAATGTATTGATGGGTATTTGGCACCACATAATAACATAGTGAGGAGGGAGAGAGAGAAAGAGAGGAGTTTATTCAGTGTATGATCGATCGTTTTATGATTTATAGAACCTCTTGTCTAAATGTTAATGATAATATATTAAATAGATTGACTACAGCAGACATATTTCAAACAGACGTGATGTATATTCTCACATTAACACACATAAGAACACAATCATGACCCTGTAAATATATTTTTAAACAGACAATAACACACCACAGGCAGTATATAAATAATCTCAGCATTTCTACCAATATATACAGTTTGAACTAGATTGGCGAACTAGATCATTTATAAATATAATTATTTTTTTCCACACAACTGCAGCTTCATTTTACTTGAATGTGAAGGTTAAATATGGTGTATCCTCTGCAGCCCCCAGTTAACAGTTTAAAAGACCATTAACGAGGTAATTGTCAACATGCAATGCTGGGGAATGTCACATGATCATCTCATATTTCAGGTGTTACTGATCACAATGTATCCTGCAGTGTAAACCCAGACATGATTTGGCTTGTTTATTTCAGATCATTATATGAAAATAGAAGTAATATCAGTATATGTATCAAGTGTTGAAGTTTAGCATCACAAGCTATAAACCTCAATATAATCAATTTTAGCCAGTTCATGACTGGTTTACATTTTGGTGGCCAATTAAGGCTAATGACAGTACTAATTTAAGTCTTTGTGAGACTGGACTGTTTTTCAGAGGGGAGATGTGGACTACTAGTCCACTAGCTTTGAGGACCTCATAACTGTGCATCCAGCACATTGTCTGTGGTCAACAGTCAGTTTTGTTCTTAACTGCATTAATCTCCACAATGTTCCCTTTTCCTAAACAATCAACATAAACAAATGCCTACATATTTTTCTTCTTCTGGTGCTCCTAAGGCCATGCACTGAGAACGGGTAATCCTGCTGACAAACCTTGAAGACACTTCAGTAATTGATTTTGGCTTTTTTCATATAGTGCAGGTTACCAATCAGTCAACCCAGATGCAAATGTTATACAGTACTTACAAAGCTAAAAACAAATGGCAGACTGATCAAATAAATAAATGTTAACCGGCTTATTAGCAGAATCATAATATTTCACACCATGTAACCATTCTAATTAAGATATTGTCATTTGCAAATTACTCCCAGTAAGCATGGAACAAAAGTTTAGTCTGTGATTTGGTTCATTTGGAAAATTTCATTCCACAAAATAATTCAGGAGGAAAAAACTTTTGCACATATTTTAAAGCAAGAAAGAGTCTTTTGCCGTACATTCAACTATGCCTGAGCAATGTGGAGCTTGTTCGATCTGTCATTCTTCTTCCAACACGTTATTTTAGAATGTAAGCAACCCAAGCGGGAATATGGCTATGTCAAGGTTTTCCACTGTATTGAAAAAATAAATAAATTAGTTATAAGACAGTAAAAAAAATGGTATGTTCGTTGTTACTTGTCAAATAGTTGAATGACAGGCAGACAGGACAAAAGACAAACTATAGTGTCAACTTTATCTGACATCTAACTTTTTCTCTCACTTCACAGTTTTGTCTTCCATTGCTATTGTTGTTCATCCACCATTCTGTCTCTCTGCCTTCGTGCCGACTGCTTTTTCTTCAAAAATTAAAGTGAAGATCTATTGCTCTATGGGGAGCTCGAATGATCAGTGGGTTCTGCACTCAAAGCAAGCATTATATGTGTGTATGTGTGTGTGTGATTGTGTGGTCAGCCTGAGTTGATGTGCTTCAGTGCAGTGTGAAATTGGGCTTCTGGGCCACTCTCTGACCGCTGAGCTCTCAGATTCAACCGCTCACCCACACACACACACACACACGACATCAAATTCAACATGTACAGTGTGCTTCAACTGTGCACACTGGTGTGTCACTCTCTCTCTTTGTCAGATAAAGAAACACATTGTCTTTAAGCACATATATGTAAATAGACGTAAACAGTCAGCCCTCTACAGTAGAATCAACACAACTGGACTCTGGCCAATGTATTGTAGGGACAGGCCCCTGTGTGTTTTCTATGCTTTGGACAGTACAACTCTCAAACAACAGGACCAGCTCTCTTCACAACCCCTGGGAATGCTAGCCAACAAAACCATCAGTGACATTTACAACATCCTGCAAACAGCAATGATCTAGATAAAAAGACCCATTTTTCCCTTCAACATGGCCACTGACCTAAACCATCTTTGACCCCTCAAGATCTCTGAAAGCCAACAAGATGGAAAAACAAAATAAAACATGGATAAATGGACAGGAGGGGGACTGACTCTGCTCCCCCAGAAATCTGCAATCCCTGTGATTAACCAGGATGCATCTTCAGAGTGAAACTTTAAAATAATTTCTTCTCTGAGAAACAGTTTTTTGTGTTTTTATCGTTCATCTTTGTCTTCTTGTCTTTTACCATGTTGGTGGAATGTTTTTTTCTTTGCTGGTTTGAAGATGCTATTCAGAACAATCTGGAGTCATGAGTTAAGACAAGATCAAAACTAAAAGATTTGAAAACAGGAGCTCTCTTCCCATGGCAACTTTTAAAAGCCGGACTGGTCAACTGACTCATCATTACAAAATCCAGACTCTACTGTAGTTTCTCACCCAAGCACATCAAACTCCATTCTATGTGACAGGCCACCCCAGGGAGCAAGCACATATTTCTACAAAACCTTTTTCAACTTGTTTAAACCCTGGTGCTTTCATAATTTATAACTTTAACTGGCAATTCAGCACTAAACTGTTGAACCACTGATTTGACTAGCTGCTTCTCAGGTAACAGACATCTAATGTGCTTATCAGGTCTCTTATACCAACCAGACAATAGATAACTCAAGGGTATCATTCAGTTCAGTCATTCAATGGCTTTATGTACTAGTTTCCCCTTTTACTCTTGTGTCTTGATTGTAAAATGATGTAAATGAGTGGTTAGTATGTATAGCTGTAGAACAACCAATATATCCAATACAACATTGAACATGTTGGTTTCTGCCTTAGAAGACCTTATACTCTCACAAAACCATAATTAAGATTAATCATAATTACAATTGACCTCTCTTGTGTGGTTCACAAAGATGACTATTTCCTTATTATTATACTAGTATGGGTTATATCGACAGATGGATAATTTCCCGTTTGAGTTTATGCACAAAAATAACTCATTATAATTATCCATTAAAAATCACTATTTGAGCGCACTAATTCCTTCAGAACAATGAACACACTGAAGGGGCGTGATTCAGGATATTTGCTTTTTACACCTGATAAGCACTCTATTCATCTAGCAACAAATATCATCTTACTTTTATTCACTGATAACAGTGGTGCAAAAAGAAAGGCAACTGTCTTGAGACTGGAAAGGAAGACATCCACATAAACATTAAGACCACTTTTCTGTTTTCAGCATATTTCCAACTTTCATCAAATATGTTCCTCCAGGGTCCTATGCATCCATATAAATCAACAGCACATTAATTCAATTTAATATTCTTGTCTTGACACATAAATAAGAGTGTGTTCCGTTTTCTCCGCTCTATTTGATGGCAGCTTGATGATTCACATACACACAAGAAGTGATAATAATTGCATACATATTGCCACCGTAGGGGACATATTAAGGAGAAAAAAAAGACACCATAAGTAAAGAAAACATGAAAGGGGAGAAAAAAACTGTTTCCATAATGGTACCAAAAGAGTAATTGTGTGGTGTATATAAACACACATAAGGTTGTGAGCCAACTTTTGCCCAAATGATTAATGATCCAGGTAAAAAGCCTCATAGCCACAAGCTGTGACAATATCAAATCAGAAAGCCTGGTGTAATAGGAACATTTTGGATCCAGAGGCATGTTGAAATGTCAAACTAAAACACTGGGTGCAGTTTTAAAAGACAGAAATGGAACATCGGAGCAGCTTTTAAATACATAAGTAGTTTGCTACTTTAAAACCCAGACGGCAGTGTTTCAATAAAATTCAATTGGAATTTGAGTACTGTTTTCTTTTTATTGGAGGAACAGCTGCCAAACAATGCAGTTGGCTGTCGACACAGTCCATATTCCCACTCGATATCACACTTTGCTTCAAGTGGAAGCAATGACTGACCCTAATGTCATGATGTCATGTGCTCCTGTTTAGTTTATTTTCTTTTTTTGATCATCCTCAGTTAATTAAACAGTAAAGGGACAAAATATCAAACAGCAGGCCAACAACAGCAACTCCCCAAAGTAGCTAAGGCGATTTCGTTAGCACTGATGTTATTCACTGAATCTTTTTGACAAAATATTTAGCAGCTTTTCAGCTCCCTCTAAGTGCACTGCAGCAGAAACATTCTTATTATGTCTTTTGAGACAATCAAGGTGAATGGTAAAACACGTATATTTTTATCTGCCTACTGAGTGACCTACTTAGATCCCTCAGCATTCTCCAACCTTCCTCCTGCTGTGGTACACATTTAAGGTCAAAATTATTTCATGTGCATACCACTATCCTATTAGCCACTACATACACAGATAATACACACATGCTCAATTACTTTCAGTGTGACACTTATACAGGTTTTGAACGTAAAACTAATATCCTGAGTGGATTTCTTGAAAATAACTGAGCAGCTTTAGGGACAAATCATCAAACCAGCTCACCTCTAGCTGCTGAGCCTTGGGGTTCTTAGGGTCACAGAGGGATGTGTTAATCCTGTGGTTGTGTTTGACACAGCGCTGAGAGGTATTCTGGGGCATAGGGAATGTCTGGCGCACCAACGTCAGCCGACCAATTGACTTCATGACCAACTCCTGCAGGTCGTAGTCTGAGATCTCCTGTGGGGGTGGAAAGAGAATATTGGGAGGAGGTAGAATGAGTGAGGGAAAGATGGGGATTCAGAAAAGGAGAGTGTGGGGAATAGACAAAAAGAAAGGAGAAAATCAGTATAACCAACTCTGTTTTGTCACATTTAATTGTTGAACAACTACAATCAACACTCTTGACAAGAAAAATACAAATAACTATAACCACCAAAAAAAACCTCCATAAAATCCCTTTAAAAAATGGAATCATTCATATTCATACGACATATTTAAAGTGGTTTAGGCTTTTTGTTTTATATTCTTTACTTTCTCCATTTGTGTCACATCAACAGTGAAAATCTGCTGTCATTATCTGTAAAAATAGTTATTAAATATAAGAGTTGCATGTCAGCAGATAGAAAGAGGGAGAGAGGAGAGTAAATGTGTATGTGTTTGTGTGTACTTGTTGTGTGCATACATGTGTGTTTGCACGTACTCTCCATGTCCTTGCAAAACCTTGGGGGAGGAATCATTGCTAATTTTAGCCCTAGGACACAATCTCTCTCTCCCTCTCTCCATCCACGGAGCTCCATCCATCCATTGCAAGTGCAGAGGGTCATGTGGTGATGAGATGGGAACTGACGTTTATCGTCCCTGGTGGAGGTAACACTGCCACCAACCCAGACAGCCTTTGCTTTCTTTGTATATGTGTGCAGTGATTGTCTGTGTTTGTGTGTGTTTGACTGAGCCATGTGTGTGCATGCCAGATTACATGTAAATCAGTGTGTGTTTGTGTGCATATGTTTCTATAAGATTGTTTGGTAACACTTTATAATGAGTACACACTATTAAGCATTAGTTAAGCATTAATAAATACTCAATTCATCATTTATAACGCATTTTTCTGACATTACCACACATTAGTATGTAGTTTATAAAAACAGTTAAAAATGTTTTATTCATCATTGATAAGCACATTAGTTATGGATTAGTAAATACTGAATTCATCATTTATAAAGCATGTTTCTGCCGTAAACACTCATTACTATGTGGTTTATAATCACAATTATACATGTTTTACTCTTCATTACTGAGCTCATCTATAATGTCCTAATGATTGCATTTTCATATTTTATATATGATGGATTCAGCATTTCTAAATCAAGTATTACATCACTTACTAACCAGTTATTTAGGATTTGTCAGTGGTTTGTAATATCATTTAGAAAGTGTATGTAAATGATGAACAAAGTATTTAGATGTACATTTCTGCATGCACTTGCACATCCACTATTCAGACATGTATTAATGATTAGTGACTGTGTTAGCAGATGTTCCATAAAAAACTCACAAATTCATTTTCAATGGATGTCCTATAAACAGTTATTAATGCAGGAATTCATGAATTGAGGCTGTTATGAAGCACTTACTACTCGTTAATTAAGTATTTTGTGTGAGCTCATCTAAAGTGAGCACTATCTATGGCTTATAAAGCATTTACAAATGAGATTTAAAGGCTGGCAATGCCTCAAGACTCACAAAATGTTCAGTTATCTTAACAGACGAAGAAGAGACATTACACAAAGGGATATAGAACATATTGTACTGATATTTATTGCAACTTCCCAACATATTGTATAAAGACGAACAAGGGTAAACATGGCTGAATAAAAACTTGCCAACATCAACAGTGGATAACAGACGTTTCAAATATGACAAATAAAATCTTTTTTTTTTTTGAAAAAATTAAAAACTTTCTGTATCAAAAATAAAGTCAGAAAATATTTCAGTGTCAAAATTTAACATAATTCTAAATCCTATCTCAAAGAAATGTCTAAAAATTAAAGAAAAGTTAAGTGCAGCATATGCCCATGCATAGACTGTCTATGGGCATATGCTGCACTTGACTTTTCTTTTTAGGTTTCCTCTTCTGAAGCCATTTTATCAGCTTCAGAGCGTTTCTTTTAGAAGTTTCCTCCTTAATAAGCTTCTTCAGTCGGGTGAATATGCTCATTGTTTAAGCATTTAAAAAATCATTACACTGTGGTGGTTTATGAAGACATGCTATTGTTGTGATTTTATCTGTTTGGGAGCTTGCAATCCCGCTCTCAGCATATCATCAACGTGATGACGGTGGGAGGCGTCAACATTTTACGTTCATATTTACGTTAACTCTCAGAAGTTTCTGAGAGCGCAGCCAAGCCAAGAGAAGCATGGAGAACTCTGGCTTGAATCCACGAGTCAGGCGGACGCGGGCCAATAGAAATGGCGGTGTGGGGATGGATACATTGGAGTCGGCGGCCAGCAGCAGCACTAATGGTGAGTGTCTTTGTTTTCTAGCACACATTATGGATGAAAGCTAACATTAGCTTGTCAGCAGCTGAAGGCGTTTGCTCCCGCTCCCCGACTAGCGTTACTACCGACCTGCCCGCGGTGGCAAAGCTGACCTAGGCACTCACCTCGCCCAGCTAGACGAGACTTGACTGACTTAACCGCGGCAACAACATTACCAGTTTTTAAAAAAACTATATTCAAAGTGATAATGATAAATGCACCTCAAAGTTTACATAAAATAAATTACATGCATTGATGTGCTTCACACAAAATGGAAATAAAAGTATATGCATGTATGTATGTTAAACAAAAATACATATAACGTTATGACATGCATACTGACTAGCATATACTGAATAGGAATTATTTCACATGAGATCCACTGTATAAAGTTGCTTAAATGTCAAAGCATGCCAAAATCACAAGTGTCTGAAAATATACTCAGTTGGTATATAACGTTCTACATGCATTTTATAATGAACACTTTCTTTCTTTTAGGTGTGTCCATGGCCCCTACTGCACAGCTGATGGACAAAAGGAAATCACAGGAGTTGGAGATGTATAAGCAGAAGGTAGAGTTGCAAAAGGAGAGGATTGATGAACTTATCAAAGAGAGAGACTACCTTAAAGAACAGTTGGCATCAGGTAAGTCTCCCTACACACAATATGTGGGGAATTCTTGTGCAGTTGGGTCTTATTATGTTAGTTTACTGTATCTCTGGACTCTAGAATATGCATGTGTCTCTTTGTGGCATATTGATCTAATGTTTGTATTTTAATCTATTTTAACAGCTCTTAAAAAAAGGATACAGGATACCCAGGCAATCTCCTTGTCTTCATCTTCCTCCTGTGACAGCTCAGAGGAAGATTCCTCTGAGCTGTCTACATCCTCCTCTACTGCATCCTCATCAGAGGACAAGAAAAAGAAAAGGAGGAAGAAGAAGGGGAAAGAGAGAAAGTCCAGGAAGTCAAAGAAAATGGAACCAGAGACACGTAAAAGAGGTAAAAATGCTACATGTTCTTTCGCCCCTTTCTACTCACTGCGTTTTTGGTTTGGTCCTGCTTAGCTCTGCTGTATTGTTCCTCTCCTGGCTGGTTCTTCTCACATGATGTAGTATTCTATGTGTGATTGTTTTTGTTGGCGCTAACTAACTAAATGTACTGTAACAAATCACTTTCTGGATAGAGGAATAACCTAGAGAACCATCTACATATAAGTCTCTTAGTTGCAACTGCTCTGATCTCAGGTCTCATACTCCAGAAACTGAATTTGAGCATGTGACTCCCAAGCGTACAATGAGTGTAGTGTGTGTGTTTGAAAGAGTATGTGTGTAAATACTACCTTTTACTGTGAATAACACTAATTCTTTGTCGTCTGAATTACAGTCACAAATCCGGATCAGGCTGTATCCCGGTACAAAAAAATTCTCAGGCTGTTCAATCGAGGAAGGACAATGTCTGCTGCTTTCAAGCGTGTTGGGGTGGACCGGAACACGGTTGTTGCCACTGCTCCAATTGCAGAGCTGTTCATTGCTGCACCCAGCAAATATAAGGAACTCCTTAAAAGCCACAACAGTCAGGTGAAACTCAAGGAGTTTGCCACACAGTGTGCCACTTCAGTTCAGGAGGAGCCAGGAATAGCGGACACAGTTAAAACCTTTAAGGTTTCTGGAAAGCTGCTTCCCCTGAAAAAAAAGTCGGCTATAATGCTAGCTCAACACTGACTGACTGACCGCAAGAATTTGTCTTTCTGTGAGACAAATTCCAAGAAATCAGTGCACTTTGTTTTTGTAGTGTCGTAAAATTCCCTTTCCTGTATTATTTTATCATGTGTTGAATATATTTATTTTTTCTGTCTCAAATAATTTTTAGACTTTTCTTTGAGATAGGATTTAGAATTATGTTAAATTTTGACACTGAAATATTTTCTGACTTTATTTTTGATACAGAAAGTTTTTAATTTTTTCAAAAAAAAAAAAGATTTTATTTGTCATATTTGAAACGTCTGTTATCCACTGTTGATGTTGGCAAGTTTTTATTCAGCCATGTTTACCCTTGTTCGTCTTTATACAATATGTTGGGAAGTTGCAATAAATATCAGTACAATATGTTCTATATCCCTTTGTGTAATGTCTCTTCTTCGTCTGTTAAGATAACTGAACATTTTGTGAGTCTTGAGGCATTGCCAGCCTTTAAATCTCATTTGTAAATGCTTTATAAGCCATAGATAGTGCTCACTTTAGATGAGCTCACACAAAATACTTAATTAACGAGTAGTAAGTGCTTCATAACAGCCTCAATTCATGAATTCCTGCATTAATAACTGTTTATAGGACATCCATTGAAAATGAATTTGTGAGTTTTTTATGGAACATCTGCTAACACAGTCACTAATCATTAATACATGTCTGAATAGTGGATGTGCAAGTGCATGCAGAAATGTACATCTAAATACTTTGTTCATCATTTACATACACTTTCTAAATGATATTACAAACCACTGACAAATCCTAAATAACTGGTTAGTAAGTGATGTAATACTTGATTTAGAAATGCTGAATCCATCATATATAAAATATGAAAATGCAATCATTAGGACATTATAGATGAGCTCAGTAATGAAGAGTAAAACATGTATAATTGTGATTATAAACCACATAGTAATGAGTGTTTACGGCAGAAACATGCTTTATAAATGATGAATTCAGTATTTACTAATCCATAACTAATGTGCTTATCAATGATGAATAAAACATTTTTAACTGTTTTTATAAACTACATACTAATGTGTGGTAATGTCAGAAAAATGTGTTATAAATGATGAATTGAGTATTTATTAATGCTTAACTAATGCTTAATAGTGTGTACTCATACTTCCAATCACGCAGAATCCCTTTGATTCTGTTTTACTGGAACATGACAGCCTGCTCGACAGGATGGATGGGGCTCTTCCTGCAGACCATGCACATGAATAAACAAGCCATCACTAACACTTCATATTAGTGAGGAGTAATATTATAGGTACTACTGGTTCATTGCCTAATCTCAAAGGGTTTTAATTGAATGTAATTAAGGTTCATTAAGACCTGAGTCCTCACAGGGTGTGATCATTGGTGATTAGAGGTAGAGTATGCATATTATTTTTAAATTAAATGTATGTTTAGAACATTTTTAATAAAGGATATCAGTTTTGATATTTGAAACAAATGGACATTCATAGTTTATTTCATATATTTTGATTTCCTCTGCTGTCAATTTAGATTTTCTAAAACATATGGAAAATCAACTGAGAGTTCATGATCAACAATTGACATTAATTATTAAAAAAGACATAAAAACAGAATAAATAGATATTTACGCCTCAGAGAAGGGTTGAAATAATTTAACAGGTTTAACCTTGCATGAATGATGCCTGGTGCTCTGAAGTATCTAGTTTCTAAACAGAACTGTATTTGCTGGCTTTTGGGGGTAAAACGTGGCAAAAATCGCAAACAGTTGCCTACATAAAAAAAACCCTGAAGGGGACTGAATAACAAAGCTAACAAAAAGATGTCAGACAAAGAGAAAATGCTGAAAATTGCTAAAAAAGCAGATCTGTGGGCCAAAAGAGAATTAAGATTCACAGCGGGCAGTCAAGGACGTGTAAAGAAACATTGGCAGGCAAGAATTATCCAGAGTGCCCCACTCAAAGGATCAAACTCACCAATGCATCAGCGTGCAAACACACACACAAACAGACACACTAAAACTTTAAGGGAAACGTTATTTTAAGATTTTATACAGGCGTTTGTCCATCTTTCTTCATTTGTCCTTCTCTGTTTACCTCTTCATCTCCGTCTCTCTAAGGACAAACTGAGCAGACTTTACCCAGTATGACTTTCAGGGGTGGCGTGCTCTAAAAGCTGTTAGCCTTTTAACAGCTGAGACTAAATGAATGTGACACTTACATAGGCACATACACACACAGGGGGGGTCCTGGGAGGAAGAAGTTACTGGTGCAGGGGTGACATTCATCTCATATTAGCAAAGTGCTCTTTGGTCACAAGTTTTACTTCAATAATTTCCCTTACTTAGTGTCAACCTATCATGGGCTTCTTCAATCAAACCATTATAATATAACCAAATTTAATATCCTGTGCACTCTCATATAAAATCTAAACCAAATCATTGTATTCCATCTTTAAAACAATCATGAAATTGTTTGCTTGAGAACATCTATCATCACATTTTTCAAAGTGTCAAGTCTACGTAGTGTCCTGTGACTTACACAGTCAGTCACTCTTAATTGAATTTTTCACAAAGGTAGCATGTTGCCATTGTTAATCCATTATTATCAATCCAAACTGCCTTTCAAGTTAAACAATAAATTACAAAATCTTTCAGTTTTGAGGATGGTTGAGTGAGCCCCATGTGCACTGAATCCAAATATGTGGAGCCAGGAGGTGTGGGCAAGTTGTAACCCCCAGAACACCCTGCAGCTCAAGTGAATCATGAGTTGTTTACTGCATGAGCTTGAAGTTTTGGTCCCCATCAACCTCAACCCATAACCTCTTTTTCCATCCCTCTATACCCCAAGAGCACCAAATCCTAATCTTTAGAGATTTATTTGAATATGAAAGCAAAAACACATCCTTCACCCTTGATGCTTTTTGGCACCTTTTCCATAACCCTTTTAACTTTGTCCTATGCTCTTTCTCCCCCCAGCCTCTTCCACCTCTCCCTTAGGGACACCAAATCCCCGTTTCTCTCGAGGGGATACCACTGTTCTTATTTATTCTTTGACCCTTTCTGCTCTTTGACTTTCTTTGATTTGATCTGTAATTTGCTGTCTCTCATTTCTGGGTATTTTTCACATAGTGAACGGGACACAAGGAAGAGAGAGGGGAGGATCATGGGAGTTGAACAGTATGGACAACTGCAGGAGAGATGCAATCAAAGAACCTGGCTATGGTATGAGTTGTAAATGTGGTCAAAGGTGCCTTAAATTCGATATTATATCAGATGGAGAGTAGTAGTGGTTGAAGAGAGATAGTAGAGAAAGAGTGTGGTAAAATGAAACTAAGTGCACTAAGTGCATGGACTGTTAAATACAAGTCAATCAAGGAGACTCTGACATGCAGTGAGACAGTATATTATGATGGAAATGGATTAGAAAGTGAGGAGAACAGGCGAAATTAAGCTCTGACTCTGATTCACATCCAAAGACCACGCAGTAAAATCTGGATAGAAGTGTCACAGTTGCCTTAAACAAGACACACAATATCCAACAGCTACAGGGGAGCCACTTAGCAACAACAGTAGACTTAGATGGCTGCAGTCATATTGGGCAACTTCAAGCTGTGCACAGACTGTGTGCAACTGTTCACTCGCTCTCCCTCTGCAAGTACTGTTGTTGCTGTTTAGTAAAAAATGTTCTTTAAGATAACTTACCTAAGACTGCTGCCTAAAAACATGTCGCAGCAATGACTGTCATACAATTTTGAGCTTTGTAAAATAGGTTTTCAAAGGGTTTCATTAACCCAAGGTTTGCAGAATGTCCATATCCATATCCTTCAGTTATATTCAAAGCATGAAAATCCTCAAAATTTGAGTTACATAGTTTTCACGGGATATCACACTGTGATATACAGTGTTTAAGAGCCAAAATGATGATAAAGCCTAATCTCGTCTCATCTCATTACCATGCAATTGTTCTATTGCAAGACAATGAGGCAGAAATGAACTGTGAGGAAGATCAAGAATGATAGCATGAGAAGAAATAAAAGAACAAGAAGGGGGTTATGGAGTTATCCTCCAAACTTAAGAGAAAGAAAGAGAAGCCATGAGTCTCCCCCTATTATTTCTCCTCCTCCTCATCCTCATCCACTCATCCCGAGCAGAACGAAGGAGATGGGTAAAGGAAGGATGATCAATTATGAACTGTGAACTCTCCCTCAGCAGGGCTGTCTGACTGCTGGCTGTAGATAAAGCAGAGTTATGACAACCATACAGTACCCCCTCATCCATAATAAACCACAGGGAGGGAGAGCACTTCCACACATAGGAATATTAATTCTCCAAAGAACCAGTACTAGAAGACATTACTGTGACAAAATATTGTAGCCATTCATCTATTTTAAACATTCTGCTAGAGGACTACAGCTTCACTTAACCCATGGTGGGGATGCTATCTTTACATCAGAATAGTCGATGACTAAATTATGACATTGTATTTGATCTTTACATTTTTTGACATTGTCAATTTTTAGTACCGTTAAGAGTGAAAAAGATGTGAGAAGGATAGAGTGAGAAGATTCCCAAGTGCTTCCTTGTGTTTCTGCTTCCCTTTGTTCTCAGTGCTTCTCTTTCCAATTCTCTCTGTGGTTATGTATTGTTTGTGCGTGTTGGCGTGGCGTGATTCGCCTTCCCCGTCCTCCTGGCTCCAGGCTCTGCTCATCCTGCACACGTGTCTGAAATCAGCTCATCGCCTCTCCCAGTCTGTTCACCTGCCTCTCATCAGGTCATCAGCTTGCAGTATAGCTACCCCCGGCTCTTCGCCAGATTGTTGTTTCAACCACAGTGGTAGCTAAAATTCAAGGACAACTCATTTCATATGCCTAGTGATTCAGTAGCCTCATGTCTCACATGCTGACTTGTTTCTCTTGTGTCCCAGGATCATTACTCGCATGCCTGTCCTCCTGTTTGTCAACAACTTCCAGGCCTCCAAGATATCCCTGCCTGCAGCGTTGTCCCTCATACTCTTCCGCTTATGCCAGCCACACTCCTCCATTACCTTCCTTCAACCCTGTTGTCACCGGATTTCCATTCCCTGCCATCAGCTTTTCATCCAGATCCTCCCCACAATAAAAAACGATTTTCTTTTTTTTTAACCACACATCCCTCTCTGCGTCCTGCATTTAAATCCCTCCTGTGTGTTCATAAGCAATGGAACATCATCAAGTATGGCTTTCTCAGGAAAGTCTTCATTGGTAAACATATGGGGCCTGATTTACTGAGATCCCAAATAGTGGGTACTAAATTGTGTGAATCTGAACTGCTTCACTGTGTGTCTGCAGGTTTATCCCATACCATATTAATATAGTTAGGCTGCTGTATGCTGTGTATTTTATACTTGCACTACACAGCTGTCCTATGTCTGTGATTAGGTTGACATATGATGACTGGTTTTACTCTTTTCTTTTTACTTATGTACTTACTCTTACTACTGGACTACACCAAATTTCAACCAACCTTTTGAAATGGAAATAAAGTACTGAATTGTATTGAAATCAGATGCTGAACATATTAATTCAATAATGCTCTGTTCATTACCATTTTGAAAAAAAGAGAGTTAATGAAATAGTATTCTTTGAACAGTGGTCAAATAAACAGGTACATTGAGACCATCGTATTTGATCTTATTCTTGATATGCATGTTTCGTTCTTTTTTCATCATTCACATCTGCTTTTCTTATTGTCTCTTCTCCCTATAAGTGTTTCAAAGAATATAATGTTTGTATGCCTTATTATATGTATAAACATTAGCAAGAGAAGATAGAGAAAAGAACATAGTATTTCCAGTGTGCCTATGACCCAGTTTGGTCTCATCCTATCATCCTCACTTTGCTTGACTGAGTATTGGTGTGTTTTAAATGTTGATTAAAACAGTGGCGTGAGATTAGTTTAAAGAGCAAGAGAACATTAGACATGAGACATGAGACATGAACAGCTGAATTAAGTGTGAGAATGTTGGAACTGTCACGGTTATGCACGCAAGTGGACCCAAATGCAGAGACAACAAGCTGGAAATAGGAACTGAAGAAGTGATTAATTATATACCACACACTGGTACTAGCAGCCAAAGACAAAAACAGAACAGGCTGACATGAGAAGCAAAAAGTAACAGCTGCAAATACCAGGATATATTGACCACAAACCGACAAAGAACAGACAGGTATACACAACTAGACCCACACCGCTTTTAGGGTTTCACTGATACCCAATGGTGGCCAATATAATGATTTTTTTTAAACTGGAATGATAGACCTCTATGTGGATTGTTCAGATTTTGACTGATACAAAGCTGTCTTATTAAACATGTAACAGATTATAAGGTATATTTAACAGTAAGCATTAGGGGTGTGACGAAAACGCGACGATATTTCTTGTTTAAGTGAATTTTGTCTCGCGAAGCTATAATTAAGGACCGCACCAAAAAAAAAGAAAAGAAAAGACGATTGGTTTTCTATCGCTCATTATCACGTCATGTCTTCTTTTTATAATATCACGTGTGGATCATTAACGTTGTTGCAGCTTCTACCTGCTGAGAAGATCTCAGTCAGAAGTATGAGATGAGGAAAGGAGCAGGTTAACCTCAGGTCTCTACACTGAGAGCCTCAAGTAGTAGGAGCGGAGGAATCTAGCGCAGCTATGGAAGCCTAATGATACAAAAAGTAAAATAAGTCACACTAACAAATTATAACACAATTTATATGTTGTTCTACTTGTGTATTTTGTGATACAGGATTTGTGCAATTTACTGTTATTTCTGTGTTTTTTTATTAGCAATATATTATATTTTTTGATAATTGGATTCTTTATTTAATTTATATTTATATTAGAATTGTTTCTACTCTTTAGTTTACTTTTTGGTATTTGTGATTGTATCTAACTTTTGTATTTATGGTTGTTATTTCCATAAATACCAAAATGATCCATCTATAAAATGTCTATATGGGGAAAGTGCTGCATACTGCATATGATAATTATATATTTAGAAAGTAGAACTAAAGTGATTCATTATAAGATGATTAGTTAAAACTAAAAATTAGTTTTGTGAATTTCAAATAAAAGAACAGTCATTTATTTCCTCCATTGAAGTTTTCTTAAAAATATAGTTAAAATCTCGTCTCGTCTCGATCTCGTGAACCCAATATCGTGTCTCGTCTCGTCTCGTGAGCGGAGTGTATCGTTACACCCCTAGTAAGCATTTCTAGAAATTTACATTTACAAGGGTTAAACATCAGTACTGTACCAGTCAGTCATTATTTTAATTGACTGAACTCCAAACACGAAATGCTTTTTCTTGTTAATCAATAAATGTCATTATCAACCATGGATGTATAACTTTAACTCACAAACAGCAGAGTAAAGAGATAAAGAGCAGAATCTTTCAACAGTGGGAAAAAACATGTTGAAAGTTTAATTTTTGTAAATGTAATAAGACTGTAATTGTTCAGTTGGAGACAAACTGAACTGTACGTCCTGAACAAAACCGTTTTCTGAGAATACATGTTCACACATTAGCTTCCACTTAGCTGACAAGATATGAAAGTAGCTATGTGGTAAACTGGCTAGCTAATATGGCTAACGGCTAATGTCACTAACCAGATTAACTCTTGTCAGCATTGTGTGCAGACTCAGTCCACCACAGTATCGTCTGCAGAAAGCTGCTCTGATGCTAACCTTTCAGGCTGCTACATTGCTGACTGTACTGACTGCTAACATGGCAAACATGTCAGGGATGGCGTTTATGTTATATTCGCTATATTAAAAATGGAAAATGTCGAGGTCATCGATTATTAATTTCTCAGTGCTTCACAAACTTCTTGGAAACTTACTGTGGAGACACCTTGACTCCAAGACTGCATTACCATGAGCTCTGATGCTAACTCCACTCCTTATGCTGCCCACAGAGCTATGTCTAAATCACTCCAAGCATCAATTTCTGCATTACAGTATATGTTATGAAAAAAAAGTTTTCATATCTGCACATATTGGAAAACGTATTGCGATGCTGCTTTATTTGCGATAACATCGGGCAGGCACTGGAAAAGGAGGGAAACATAAGGATTGGTTAACAATGAAGACAATGACGGTGTGGCAGGCAGAAAACAGGACAAGGTTAATGAGGTTAAACACTGAGCAGGTGTGCACTGGAAACAGCTTGAACAGGACTACAGCAACACATGAGAAACACAAACTGTCAAGAATAAAATCAAAGCAAGGCAGAGATAAAATTCAAGAAAACAAGAGCCACGGACTCAAAGGAAAAACTATACCAAACTCAAACATTAAAAAAAATTACGCAGAAAAACAGAAATAATTACCTCGAAAAACGGACCAAAAAATAAATTACTCAGAAAAAACAGTTTTTTTTTATTTTATTCAAGTGAATGCAATACGCTTCCGTAGTAATCTTAATACGTTGCTTAGGAAACTAATAAAACCATAAAGGATTTTCAAAGTCTCTTTATGCGCATGTGATGTCTTAAAAGCCTTATATGATTTTTTTTTTTTATATGAAAGGTTTTAATGAAAAAAAAAAAAAAAACTTCAGTTGTATATATTTAAAACAGGGGAGTTTGTGTTTGACAGAGTGTATTTCATCATTGACTCTTCATACGCAGCGGGTACAAAGTGATACCTGCTACATGCTGCTAGACATAAACGTGGGCTGCAGAATGACATGTTGAGCCTGCCAGGAAGCAAAGCAAATGGCAGGCCGCTGCCAGGAAGCTTGAAAAGTGTTAGACAATACCAGATGCCTGACAGGATGCAAAGCAATATGAAGGCATACTATAAGACAGATAGATGTGAATTTGGCCTACTAGGCAGGCAAGTAATGATTACTAAGACTACTCAGTAGGCTGCTCGACATTGCCATCTGCCAAACAAAGTGGACAACGACAGTCTCTTAGGAAAGTGACGGACCACAGACCACTTCTTTTTTATTGGAGTGGCAAAGTCTCCAGTGTTACATTATGAAATGCACATTATAGTATGCCATCTATTTCAGTTAGCAGAGGAGACACGTTTAAGTGGCATAACAGTCTATCTAGCAACTAATAAAGAGAGATTGTTTTCAGCAGATTTATCACCATTTTTACCTCTGCTAAGTAAGCTATCTCCAGTAAAGTGCAAGAGTGATGCTCATTCTTTTCCCTCGCTCCTGATGTATTAGCATATGAATAAATGCAAAAACAATACTGAGAGGTTGTCTAAGGGTACTTTCAGGGATTGCGACCATGTTACTACAGCCTCTCATCCATATCAAATATGAAAGAAAAACTTACTAAGATTCTTAAAGTGAACATCAGAAAATAATTATTGGCCATCCCTGCAGCATTAATATATGGCATGGATATTAACATTTTTCTCCGACAAAAATGCATTCTCTGCATTACTGAGCAAGTAATAGGACGGCTGAGCCTTATAGCATTTAGCAGCATTTTTATGGACTATCGCTTGAAAATGGAATGAGGGAGAAAGTGAGAGAGAGAGAAAGAGAGACTACAGTCAATGAAAAAGATTGGAGTATCTTCTTTTGTTATACTAAATTAGGTTTTCCATTGTTCCTACAATAAATTGCTCTTTGTTCAGTACTTCCCAACTTTTGAGTGTGTATGGTTGCAGTACATGTGTGAGAAACTATGGCAGCATGCACCTCCTGCTGTGTCCTGTCAGTTCACTGTAATGCCCAAGGCGACCAACGCCCACACAGACACACACAGTCACACAGACAAACGCACGCACACACACACACACACACACACACACACACAAGTGCACACACACACACAATGCAGCTGATGATCCCGCTTTTCTAAAAGGCACTTCTTATGAAGCAAGATCAAAGGCATTTACAGCTAATATTAAAGTTTAATTATGTTTCTTTTCTGACCAGTAGTAACTCTGATCAGTAAACATGGATGAGTAATCCAAAAAGCTCTTAATATTTAAGTAGTGATGCTGATTTTGAACTGAGAGAATACATTTTCATCTAATGGAATTCTACCAAGGTCACTTTTGATTGTTTGTAGCTATATCTTACATAAATGGTGAGCATATCAAGTATAAAATCTTTACTGTATTGTTTCTGCCTGTTCACAACAGTGGATGCTCATTAAATAAACTAAATGGTCCTTGGTCATCAAGTTTTGTGTGCTACTGGGAGAAGTGAAGTAAAACAAAAGGAGTCATCTACTTTTTAAAATCCCCTCTCTCCTTCAAAACACCCAAGACAATGAAAGTAAAGTTACACCCAGTACAGGATCAATAAATCATTTCCATAGCACCCACCTCATTGATCAGGATCCAGTGACAATCAAAGGCCACCAAGTTGGTCTCCACCACCTGCAACACAACAAAATACACCATCACATTTAGTGGAGAAAAAAATAACAGAAAGGTGTCACTGATCAGCAGAAATAAGAAAGAAAATAAAATGGTCAAAAAGAAGGGAGAAAGTATGCAAATACTCAAATAGTCTTAACATATTATAGGAAAAAAGAAGAAGAATAGTCTGAAACCCATTGTGAATCTTGGTATGAGTCATATTAGAAAACCTTCATGGAAAACATTTTCCATTAATTGTTAATGATGCAACTTAAATATTCATATGTGTCAACTTTTAACCAGTAACAAATGTTAAACATTGCAGCAAGGACACTTGGGAATGGTGCTGCCTGTACAATAGACAGAGCAAATGGACACACAAGACAATTGTCTCTGCGATGTCAGAGAGTACATTTGCACACATATTTCTGTTATAAGGTCATCCATTTCCATTTATATAAAAGCATAAGATTTTTTTTACCTCGTTCTCTATTCATTACTTTCTTGTTTATGTGGCCTTTTGCCCCATGTTGTCAGTGAACTCATCAGTGTTGATAACCGTCTCAACCATTTTCTCTCAAAAGCATAAGGAGGGCATCTCTCTACAGATGTCAGTCCCAACATGAATACAGTTAATAACATACGATATATGACATATGAGAACAGCTACATCTTGATCTGCAGACACTCTGATCCTTCTCACAGCAGAAAAGTGGCAAAGAGTGTAAAACTGAACACAAGCCATATTGATGAAATAGGACATCTCTTAAGGATTGAAAAATGATACCTTTCTAAAGAATGAATGACACAGTGCCATATTAAACTTGTAAAGAGTAAGTATACAGTAGCACAGCAGATGTTTTAGTGCCTCTTTCTTTGACTAACTCAACCAAACAGTACTGCCATTTATTATCAACTCTTTCTAACCCTAACCCTTCAGTGTCTTCATCTTGCTTCTGACTTTTCTTCTCTCTAAAACACTTGTTTCTGTCTTTTACCTCTTCTCTCTCCTTTTCTCCCTTCCAATGCCACTCAACCTTTTAATTTGGTTCTCTTATCATTGCTCCCGCCTCACCTCTCATCCCATCATCTCTGCTCTCCTTTAACTGCTCACTTCTTACTCCCTCTTTTCCTTCCCTGTTTCTCCACCCCCCCTCCGCCCTTCACTCCTGGTGTAAAAGTACAGTGCCACTCGTATATCATTAGCTATAATTGTCTAGGTGACTATAGCACCGTGTGTCATAAAACACTTTTTAGCCGTAAACAAAAGGCAACAGCTGGAGAGGGTGACGGAGCGTGGCTAATAGTGGTTTAATCTCCCACAGAGTCTCCATAAAACTTCATCATTTTAACACCGATGGCTGCCGTAAAACATTCTGTCGACTGGAAACATGGTTGCGACACAGACAAGGAGTAAGGCAGGAAGGAGAGTGATGGAGAGACTCAAAACAAGATCTTTGGCTTCATTTTTTCTTTTCTGTCAGCCTCAGCAATATGTTCCTCCTTACCTCTACTACTTACTCTGACTTTACTTTATATAGGAATGCAGAAAGATTTAAAAACAAGATTTATTTAAATAGAGCTATGGTTACTGCATTACTGCGGTAATCATGGGACACCCACCACAGCCTCAAGTTGATCACTGCATTCGTTTATTTTAGGCCTTCCAATTTTTGCATTAAAAGTTCTGAAATAAATGCAATGTGCATTCAGATCCTCTTGCATGGTGGCATGATAACCAATACAAATACCACTGCTTGCAATGGTTGCCAGAAAGTACATCACAATACGCACCACCCGCAATGCATCAAGCAGGTGTTCAGTGCAGCGGGGAATACTGCACTCCACTGAGGGCATCTCTCAAACCTGACAGAGTTAATATGTTGGTTTTCTTTTGAGGAAAGCTAAGTATCAATAGGAGGAGTAATGCAAAAAAAGTATCCTTACATTAATTTAAAAGCTCTGTTCATGGCATATGGTCTTGCCAAACAACATGCCTGCTGAATGCAGACCAAAACTCCTTCTGCAAAGTCAGCCTCTTAATGGTAACACTGGAGATAGACATTTAGATTACAGAGGCAACAAAGCATAGACTATTACAGGAATAAATGCATTCGATGAGTTCATTTAGAAACCAATTATTTTATAACATCTGAGGTTTAAATGATTTTTGATGGCAGTTACCGTGACTGTTTGAATGGCTTTGCAAATTTGTGTGGTAAGGAAATAGATCAATACTGCAGCAGTTCTACACTAGAATACTGGAGATTATTCATCATTTTTTGTCTTTCTTGCAGTTTTTGTCTCGATTTATTGAATCATTGAATATAATTAACACATGGGGGAAGGAGAAAGACCAAAGAGAGAGGACAGAGGTTTGGCAAGCTGTTCTTCTGCTCTCCATTTTTCTGCTTATTTGTTGTCTAACTGTCCTGACAATATTCTTTTGGGATTATAGCTAAAATGTTTTAAACATGGAAATGCAAAAATGAATGGGTGACTTGGTTTGTGATGTACTTGTGTACTTTACAGTATGTAAAATAATGCAAATCTATATGTGCTGTCGTTTGTTTGTGTGCTGGTGGGGATGAGTGTTTCTTGTTCTTCCATTATGACCTCCCTGTGGCAGCCGCCTGGACAGATGTTTCAAGCTAATTAGTGAAAGGGCAGACTCCTAACACTAGACACGACTCCTCAGAGGTTGGAGCTGTTCAATACACACATTCTCTCACACATAAAAATGCACACATCAAAACATACGCACTCATACACGAAACAAACACGGCTACAAATAACTACAGCTGCACGTGTGTAGTTCTCCACATGCACCAAAGTCTTGTTAACAACTCAGTGCCAACATGGCAGGTAGGAGTCACCCAAGCATTATTCCCTTAATGCAACCACAGAGATCCTTCTGACCTCTCTGACCAGCTCCATAAAAGCTTCATTTCTGTTTGGTTCTGTTTCTCTGAAGTCAGAAGATCACACAAACACCAGCTCTGCGGCCTGGAACAAATCCAATTACTCAGTGTCAATAAAAGTAAGCCTTTTCTCATAGTCTGAAAGCAGACAGAGAGAACTAAGACTGATAGACTGATCTGCAACATCATAACACTGTGCACCCCAGTCCTATATGTGTTTTATTGAGTGGCCATGATACAGCCAAATGCCATTTTGATCCTGTAATGACCTCCATTCACCTGTCACTCCTGAAGGAGTCCAACAAAGAGAAAAATCATTGAGTCTGTAAAAGGCTGCTGCTGGCTGACATGCAGAGGCAAGGCTTGCTGCTCATGCCAAGGCCTGCCTTGATAAAACAGGTTAGATTAAACAATATTTTACACATACATTCATGAATACACACACACACACACACACACACACACACACACACACACACACACACACACACACACACACACACACACACACACACACACACACACACACACACAGATAAAATGCAATTTCTGAGACAACTTCATGTGATTTTTTTCTACTGTAAACATTGAATGTGTTTTAGAGTATACAGTATATTCATGTATATCATTATTGGTGTTTCTGCGTATGAGAGGGTAAGAAATATGCAAAAGCAGATATTGCCTAAGTACATTGTGGGGGAAGCTTGAAGAGGGAAAGTGGGCGTTGCTATTGAATAAAGTGCTCTAAATTGAAAATTAGTTGTGTAATTTAATTTCATGCACTATTTGTGATTAAATCAAGCAAATAGCCCACAGCCCACCCTGCAAACTAGGCATATCCAAGCTTCACATTTAAACATGCAAGCACAAGCAGTGAAAGTATACAGACATACATAAAAAAGAGAAGTTACACAGAGAGAAACATCTAAAATACAAGCATGCACACTTGCATGGACCCATTTCTACCACTGCATTCCTATAGTTCAGTGAGTCAAGAAGTCATATGTAATAAAATTACAGTATATTTGTTACAAGACGCCATACAGTGAACGTCACTACTTCCACAATGAAAATGTACAAGCAAGGTTTCTTCTTTACTTAATTACTATAACAGAAATAAGAACCAGGACTCAAAAAGCAGAATATGCATTAGAATTCATTTGAAAGCATTCCAATCCATTTATCAGCAGAGACAGTAGTGTCTTCACCTAGTCTCTGCTTTCTTTTAATTGCCAGCAAGCAGACTTGTGCTACTGTCAATATATCTCTGCCCCTTTCAAGGTTCTTGACAACTTCATACAACACATTTTTCTTACTCAAGTACTCCCTTTAATCCATTAGTGAGCTATGTAACCGCTTTGCACCTTCCTTTTCCATTCCCTCTTTCTCCAATGATTTTCTAATCATCTAATCATGCATTTGTTTGCCCATGTCTAACTTGCGTGTCTCTACTTTGTTAGAAAATGCATCAAAACATCACCACCCCTTTACACAGTGTAAGAAGAGTAGTTTAACCTGCCATCCCCTCACTTCATTTTTAATCCACACATCTCTTCCATTCATTTTCCCTATTTCTCACTATCCTTGTTTATGAATTGATCATTTAATGCATGCTGAGCAAGGCATTTTCTACCTTATATATCATAACTGTGGTATGTCATCTCTGCCATTTAGGTTTAATGTCACACTCCTCACTTATGCTACCCGCACAGTGTGCATGTTTGATTGTGTGTCTTGATGTCAAGTGTGTGTCTGTATACTTGTGTGTTAAAACGAGACGATGTCAAGCAGGGGGCGGTGCATTATGACACTGCTTTGCTCTATGGATTTACATACTTGGCGGTGGAGCACTGAGCTCAGACTGAAGGCATGGCAACAGGCAAAACAAACTTACACACGCACATGCATAAATAGGCACTCCATTGGCATGCATTCTGTTAGCAAAGTAGCTGCTAAGCCTGCTAATCTGAAGCCTTTTTTGTTTGTCTGCGTCATATTATGAATATACAAACACAAAAATGCACCCCCATCACACACACATCATCATCATGAAAAATATGATGTGAGGACATAAACATGTATGTACATACATATCTGGAATATGGCAGCTATGATTGAAGCAGTGAATTGTCATGTTAGATAGTATCTTGGGAAAATGATATTCCCTTATGTGAATTGTTACTAAAGTATGTGTTTTGTGTGCATGATATGCACACACGTAGCAAGTTTTGATATTGACAGGTTTTACACAAGCAATAGAGTGGACATGCTGCCTAGCATATAGCAAAAGCACTCAGTCAAAAATAAACAATACATATTTTGTTTATTCTTCAAGACATCTGTGTGTCTGTCAACAGTCTAAGTGCTTTAAATTCTAAAATTATGTTCTCAGAATACTTTTTGTCATAAAAGTCACACTGGACCTCTTATCTTGAAAAACATTCCAAATAAAAGAAAATTATAATGTTTCAGGAAACTTAAAGTGTAAATGTTATGATATACCATAGGGGCCACTCAGTGGATAAAAGGTTTGCACTTATGTTCATGTTGAGTAATGGCATATATTTTGATGAAAGTGTTCAACAATTGAGTTGGACAAAATGGCATATGATTAACAAATCCATTAAAACATGTTTTTAGCCCATATTAATGTAACCGTAGCCTGTGTAGTTTTTGAACACTTTTTTACCAACTGCTGAGGACATTTTATTTTTTAGCCTAAAATCTTATCTTTGAGACTCATAGTATTTCACACAATGAAATGAAAATCCCACTGATTGCCACACAGTGAAAAAAGGGCAGTGATAAAATGCTCCTGCACTGACCTGAAGTTGATATGCACCTGACTGTGCTTTCTGCTACTATTTCCAATTGATTGGTATGGAGGTGTTGGTTTGACCTCATTCTGCAGTGCAACTGAGGGCAGCAGAGAAGCTTAAGTTGGAGAGGAAGACAGTGAGGGTGGGATTGTTTTTAACTGAACTAGTATAACTTTCTTAGTACAAGTGGCCACAAGTACATATTTATTTTAGTTTGAAAAAATGTACCCTGAAACGTTCCAACTAGAATTGTCTCAAATCATGCAACTCAAGTAGGGCTACAGAAAAAGACCTCAAACTGATGCATAAAAACATGTCAACTACTACATTTAAATAGAAGTTTATGGATGTTCTATGAGGTCTGCTACGCAGTAAACAGTTAGTTATGTGATTTGATAAGAAACATTGCACATGAAAAAAAAGGTTTGTTTCCAGCACCCCAGGGTGCATTTAAGCTCTAAGCAAAGTCAAAGTGTAGAAAAAAAACAAACGTGACTTTTATACATAGTGTCAGGGTATAGAAAGAAAAATACCTTCAGGAAAAAGAAGGGCTATGTAATAAAGTTTTGGCCTTGGACGCACTGAACCCTACTATGACACGAGTCAGCAGGGTGTCAAAGGCCTGTGTGATTCTTCCCAACAACTAACGACTCTAAATCACTACTATTACTGTCTGTTTAATTAGTCCAGGCACGGTCACATGCCAGTGATCAAGGTCTATAAAAGGTTGTGTATGTACTGTATACTCAAGAGAAAGAGTCAGAGAGGAAGAGACAGAGACACTGAATAATGCAGATTGTGTGTAAGTGTGAGTGCTTAAGCGTTAATTTTTGTGTGTAAGATTGTTTTTTCCAGTGATTTCTCAAGAGCATTGTCTCTTTGCAAACCTCATTTGACAGGGTGTATTACACCATATCTCTCTCTTTCTCTCTCTCACACACACACACCAACATATAGAAAGCTGTCACACTCAACAAAAGCCACCAAACCTCATCTTGACAAGGTCTTGCCCTGCTCACCAACCCAATACACACACACACACACACACACACACACACACACACACACACACACACACACACACACACACACACAACTATTGACCATTATTGATCAATCACTCACTTTCTGAGTCATTCACTTTTTTGTCCTTTCAGCAGACATTTCTCAGGAGCTATTCGTTTCTCTCGCCCTCTCTCTATTGCTCTGCCTGTCTCTTCTACTTTGCTTTCTGTCCAACATATAATATAATGCTAGGACAGCGAAAGTCTTTGATAGTATATGTTGCAGTGGCAAAGGGTAACAGGGCCAACATGCAAGACATCTATCATCCTTGAACTCTGTGTGTGTGTTGGTTTCTGCATGTGTCTATGTGGCACACAAGACTTTGAGGGCATTTGTGTGCCTGTCGGCCTTTGAGTTTATTGATTAGACCACAGATCCAAGCACTGCCAAATCCATAGAGAGAATGCGTAACACACACACACACACACACACACACACACACACACAAGCATGTACATACAATTCCACACATACATCACAGCCAGCCCTACCAAATATGACAATATGCAACCTGACATTTAGATATAACAGATCAATGTCTGGAACAAATATAATAAGCTTTCTTGATAGGTCTAAGTTAAACAGCTGTGTGTATTATTGTGTACTTGTGTGTATGTTTGTGTTACTTCTTTAATGTATTTGCTACCTGCTTTTTCCAATAGTAAAGGAGGATGGACACTTTTTTCATCTTACACACTTAGTGTACATATCCATTAATACAAATTAAATATCCATTTCACAGAGGGCTTATTACAAACATGCATTCTGCATATTTCTTACCACTTACACAGTGTGTCTTTTCATAATCTGTTTAAATATAGTTGCAATAATGGGATTTGACTGTATATCAAATAAAGGCATGTTAAACTGCCAGGACAAAAATCATTGTAATGATTAATTGTCAAAGTAAAACTAAACTCTAACATGATTACTACCAAGCACCTCACTAAAAAACAGATTTACTGTAAACATCAATGACCACATCAATGCTAGGCTTGTACTTTGAGACATTAATGATTAATGATTAGATTTCTGCTAGGTGAGAGAACCTTGTCACATACTTGTTGTGTTGCAATAAGGTCTTGGAGGATATTTCCATCATTAATTCACATTCTATGATTTCACGCATAGTTGTGCAGTTAAACATGATGATGAGAAGGAGGACTTGTTTGTATACAGGGCAATTTAGTTGACAAATGGAAGTGCTGAATACATATAGAAACTGTAAAATCTAATAAGTCCAATTTAACCAAAAGGAATGATCACTGACAATAATTATCCTTAAATATACAGTGTAATTCATTGCCATCTAACACTACACACAACTCTTCCATGAGAACACTATTTGTTCAATATTATGTACTCTGACTTAACAAAAAGTCACTGGGGTTAAAATAGTAAAAATTGAATGAGATTTCACACTTAAGATGTGTTACACATCTGAGCACAGGCCTGTAATCCCAATGCTGTTTACTCATTTCAATGTATTATCAGTATAACCTTTCATTTAGAATATGAGCCACAGATCATCTTTGGATTTTTATTGGCCTCTGTAAAACATCTTTACAACAACTGCAGCAAAAACAAAACAAATAAAAAAAACATTAGCTTGGTAGCCCAGTTGATGGGAGGTCATGTCAGTGCAGGAAGAGAAAACAGTGTAGTGAAGAGCAGAATACAGGTGAATTTAAAGATTAACCTGTGCACTAAATGTCAGAAAACATACCAACTGAAATTGCCTATGACAAGGTCAGATGAAAAGTTCCAGAAGGTTGGCTCTCTGTGTGTGTCTGTGTTTGTATGAGAACGTGAGCAAGTTAGATGAAGAGAAAGACAGCTTGTGTACATTTGTGTGTGCCCCTGTGTGTCATTGAAAGAGAGGAAGAATCTGTGTCTATGTGCCTGCGTGTGTTTGTCTTTTGACCAGTGTGCTGAAGTGAGCCAGCTCTGCTTCTTCCAGATTGACTAATCTTTGACCCAATATAAAATGATTCCTCTACCCCTTTTCATCTGTCTGCAGTCAGTCCAATGGTCCATCTGTCACTGTGCCCCTCTCCCTGACTGCACTATATGAGAACTACACCACAGGCCATTTGTTCATGACACCAGATATAGCTTTATCTTCACAAGTGTCAGTCATTCACACAAACACACACATACATACAGACAGAGAGACAGCATCTACACAAACCACTGTATGTATGTATATATTGTACAATTGTACGTTTATAATAGATTCATAAACAAGGGCTCAATCAAGCACAAAATAGACTCAGAACAACTTGCAATATATGAATATACACTATATTGCCAAAAGTATTCACTCACCCATCCAAATATTTGAAATCAAGTGTTCCAATCACTTCCATGGCCACAGGTGTATAAAATCAAGCACCATGGCATGCAGACTGTTTTTACAAACATTTGTGAAAGAATGGGTTGCTCTCAGGAGCTCAGTGAATTCCAGCGTGGTACTGTGATAGGATGCCACCTGTGCAACAAGTCCAGTCGTGAAATTTCCTCGCTCCTAAATATTCCAGTCAACTGTCAGTGGTATTATGACAAAGTGGAAGCGATTGGGACAACAGCAACTCAGCCACAAAGTGGTAGGCCATGTAAAATGTTGGAGTGGGGTCAGCAGATGCTGAGGCACATAGTGCGCAAAGGTCGCCAACTTTCTGCAGAGTCAATCACTTCAGACCTCCAAACTTCATGTGGCCTTCAGATTAGCTCAAGAATGTGCGTAGAGAGCTTCATGGAGTGGGTTTCCTTGGCCGAGCAGCTGCATCCAAGCCATACATCACCAAGTGCAATGCAAAGTGTCAGATGCACTCACTATTTGGGATCTTAGTAAATCAGACCCTAAGTGTATTAACACACATAATTCTAGTTTTAAAGGTCAGTGTAAGTTGTACTCTTACATAAAATGAATAAGTAAGCAGTGCTGGAGTAACAATATGAGATTAAGCAGTTACCACTGGAGAGAGCAAGAGGTCAATTTAGTGTCACAGGATGAAGGGTTGGCATATAAGTGAGTGAAGGGAATAACCAGCTGTACATAACGAAGAGCAGCAGCTGTTATGGTCCTCAATTACACATCTGATCTGGCCTCCAGAGGTTGAAGCATATGCTTAAGTTGTCAGTTAGAGGAACTGACCCCACTTCACACTCATGTTTTACAGGTAACTCTGGAAGCTGAAGGAAGCTTGAAATCATTCAGGTTATTATAAATCCATTTAATTAAGTTTTCTTTCTTCTTAGAATGAAATGATGAAAATGCTTTAGCATTATAAAAGCATTTAAACTGCCATCAGAAATATTGTAAGAGAATGCATCCAACTGTGAAATGTGGGTACTAATTACATATTTAAATTAATTAAACAAAACATGATTGACCACTATATATTGCTCTTTTGTTAAGATGGTTTTGATACTGTATTTCTGTGGAAATTGTGCCTTTATAGCATTACCTGCTGTAAAAGCTTTACCTGGGTGGTCGTTTTCATTGAACTATTCAAAAAGAAGAAAATCTTAACCTCATAAGCCAATTTTTAGTTTAAATGAGTCCATACCGTAATTCCAGCACTGACATAGAATAAGGAAGACAGCCAAGTACTGCATGTTAACCTATTAACGCACGCTGTTCCGTCAACGGAACGGGACGGATGTTAGGAGGTAGCCACAACTTCTTCTGGATGTTTTAAACACCAACCCTTAAACATATATATTCATGCCGTACATCGTTGGAAAGCTTAGATTGTCCTGATTCATTCAAGACCACTCACGACTTATATGGTTGCTCACAGCCGTAATAGTATTAGCGATTAGCTCGGCTAGCCCCTGAGCTAAGTAAGAAAAGCTATAATGCCTACATACCTTCAAAGTCTTCCCTTTATCCACAACGATCATCTTATGACTCAGGACTTTCTGTACAGCTCGCCAAGTATCCATTCTTGTGAAATATGAAATCCGTTTCCATAAAACCGAAATACTTTCCTCAATATGTCAACATGTATTTAGTCCAACACGTAACGTAATAACACAAATAACAAACCATATATGGTCCGTTTACGTCATTTCCGGACCTGCGCGTCCATCTCAGAGTACACGTGACTAGATGTTTACGACCGTGAGCCTCTTCTGCTTCTGACGACACCACACACAAGCCAATCAGTGTTTAGGATTAGGCAGTACATGTCTCCAAAGCCAATGAGGACATGTGAGCGACAACAATGACGACATGGCTTTGATTGACTGCTATTCTAGCCTATGGAAATATTCGGTGAAATGAAGTTGATAACCTTTTAGCCAATAGTCAGAGGTTTCCAACGGTGTATGACACCAAAGTCCTTCTAATGTCTCTGATGACACTAAGCTATCAGTTTGGCTGTCCATAAACAAACTCCAAGCGTAACCGGCGTGCGCCCGGTGCGTAAAAGAGTTGAACCATATATCATAACGCACTCGGCATTTTGGTACACGGTTGGTTCTTCTTCGACTTGACATATGACTTATAGCAAAATAAACAGATAGATAGATAGATAGATATGGCCAAACAAAAAAATATGGTTATATGTAATAATAATAATAATATTAATAATAATAATAATAATAATATGGCGTCAGCTTTCATTAGAGACCAAGATTTTGATTGTAGGCAAAGGGGATGTGAAGTTATAGGTGTTTGATTGCGGTTATACAGCTTTGGTAACCATGGTAACCAAGTGTCCATTTGGAGTCTCCAAAAAGGACCTGAGGAAAACGCATGGACATACCTGTTGAAAAATAATTCTGAAAAATTCATCTTTTGGTCTTTTGACTCAAACTGCATGAAGCCAAGACATGTGGCTGTGGCCTCATTGTGTCTATATCCTGCTGAGAGGTCCCTGAATGTCTGTACACATGTCATTGTAAAGGCAAACCTATGGGTTTGATGGGGCGAGTAAACAACCCCATCATTGTAACCTCTGCCACTCTTTGTCAGTAAGTCACAGAATCACTTTTACAAGAATCCTGAGAGTGTTTCCTTTCCAATGATTCCAGACACATCTCTGAGTCTCAAACTATGTGGGATCTGTGCTGCTCACAACTTGGGCATGTCGTTTAGGCTAACAGCATAAAAAAACAGGGGCGTGTGTTAAGTGGTTAAGACACATTTGAGTTTATTTCATGCTTTATCTAAAAAACTGGATGGACACCACACCAAAATACCAACAACAAATATATACTGTATAAGGTCATTACTACATAAGTATTACAATGAAGATCTTTCTCTCCAAGATTATAATAGGATTTAAAGATTTCACTTTGCTTTCCTGTCCAGAACCACCTATCAAATCATTTGATAGACACGTAGCATATTCTAGGAGCCTGGGACGTCTATAAATGTTGAGCATTTGATTTTAAATAACATACTTCTTCAAAGACAATGGCAATGTTTCTACATACATGTGCATAAGTTCCTTACCATACACCCAATAATGCTAAGTGAAATATATAACATACCTACTGAGACAAATTAAATGATGCTATCAGAAATTTCAATTACACTCATTCACAAAGGAAAACTTGCTCTCCTTGCTGACAGCATGTGGGATGCTTCATAAATAAGTTATTAAACACATCTTTGACACAATAAGAACTCTGATAAACCAAACCCTGCCCTAAAATTAGAGCAAAGTTCAGATAATAGATCAACTGACCCTTAAGAAAGATAACATCTTCGACCCTCTCAATTATCATATAATTTTATTCCTCTATTTCCTGCTGGGCCCTGTGGGAGGGAGCCTATTTGACCCTGAGTCTCAACCCTTTCACAGAGATGAGAGAGCAAAATGGAGATAACATAATCTGCAACTAGGCAATCATATGTTGAAGTGCTGTTATTTGTATGTTTGTGAACCTGAGAGCAAGAGACAGAGACAGGGATAGAAAAAAATCCAGTGTTATCAACATGGGATAAAACAGTAAATGATGGGAACAATAAAGAGAAAATAAAACCACAGTGGAAGTGAATGAGGAGAATAGAGAATGGACTAGAATAAGTAAGGTGAGAAAAAAAGAATCCCCAAGGCAGCAGGAAATGAGCTGCCTGTCGATGAATTACAACCTCCCTTCCAGGCTAATCAGTAACAAATATGGCACCAGCTTTTGGTTTGGAATTGCAGCCCTCCTAGAGTACCAATCAATGCAGTTTTGAAAAACTTGAAATAGTATGGTGAATATAACTGTTCAGCAAGTTAGGTCAAAAACCCAGTCCAAACTGTCTCAGATACAGTGGCGTGCACAGATATTTTGGGGGGCAGGTACTCAGTGAAAAATAACAGCACTTTGCGCAGCATGTGGAAGCATACCTTATATAGCTTCCATGCTAGTAGATGGCCTATTGCAGGACAGCATAGAGCTGCTTCCCTGCTGTAGCTGACTAGAATAGAATAATAATAGTTTTAATAATAGCCTATTTTTAAGTTTTAATAATAGCCTATTGATGTAAATACAAGATTACTGCAAGTCTTGTAACATAGAAATAACTTATGGTTGATACAAAATAATATAATTAGCTAATACAGCTTCATGCCTGATTTCGTACCACCAAACCACTTTGTGTAGTTAAAATAAAATGTGGACAGCTTTTAAGATATTTCAATAGAATTAAAGGTACAGTTCAACTTTAAAATCTGAGCTTTAAAAGGCCCTAAACAGTTAACACGACTCTGGTCTTGACCCTGATGTTTCATCTTCATCTTCCTCCTTGGTGCTGGTGGATGCTTTTATCCAGGAGAGCAGAGAGCTGCTTCCCTGGGCTGCCTGCAGTTGCTTCCTTTGTTTCCTTTCTTACCCTCTCCTTTCTAGGCATTATGCTGCAATTAGTAAATAAAAAGAGACCAAAAGCCCTAACAGAAAATAAATACATATACCTATGCATGCACATGTGTGTGTGTGTGTGTGTGTGTGTGTGTGTGTGTGTGTGTGTGTGTGTGTGTGTGTGTGTGTGTGTGTGTGTGTGTGTGTGTGTGCCTATGTGCATGTTTGCCACTTTTAGTAGAAAAATCGCCTTCATAGTTACAAATAAACCAAACCCTGGTGGTATAGAACTAACACTTGGGCCGCTCAACTATGTCCTGTAGCGCGACCTCATCCCCAAATAAAATGAAAAAAAAAAACAAAAACAGAATGCATTAACAGTGTAGATATAATATTATCCTCTTAAAGCTACTACTGTGGTTGTGCCCATTCGGCCATGTACAGTTAGTGGCTTTTGGAAAAGGAAGCCTTCTATTTTATTGTCAACTATGAGCAAAGTGCTGTACTTACTGCAACTCTGTGGCTTCTATTGAAATACCTCATGGTTTTATGTGCATCTGTCATCCTGAGTTTGATGATCTCCCCATGTTTTGCCCTTCACTGCATTCCGTCTCCTTTTGCCTTCATTTTTTTTATGTATCTTAATATTCATCATATCTTCTTATGTATCTTTCAGCAAAGACAATTCCAATTTCACAACTAATAAATCTTCAATAGCATCAATCCCATTAAGAAATGAGTACAGGAATTACTAGAGGATGTAATAGCCCACAACATAATCGAAACAGGGGAAGCAGGAAGGAAAGAAAGGATGGATAGAGGGCACTTCATTATTATTTTGTTTCTCTAAAGACCACACTCCCACCATGAAGAACGTGTAGTGTTGTTATATAAGTGAGAGCATGTAAGGATTTCATATAATGATCAGTGACCTGTAAGTTTGCTCTTTTATAAGAACCATAAAGAGCAAACAAGTGGAGTTAAAACCATTTTCTGCATGTGACGGAAAAGGCAGATACATTGATAAAGGCAAGACGATATGATAGAGATGGAAACATGATAGTGGGAGAGGGAGCAAAAGGGTGCTTGTAAGTCGTAGAGTGCATGAGTAATGTATAAGCAAGGCAAAGTGTGTGTATTTGAATATGTGTTGAGGAAACAGCAGAAGAGAAAGAGCAAGAGGGACCGTACAAGCCATAATTCATTCTGGCCCTCTCACACACATACATTCTCCTTTCACATACATATATTTTCACTCTGTGTGTTATTAACAAGTGTGATAATAAGCCTGGCAGTATTTAACAAGGTGTTGAGACCAAATACTTATTAAAGCCAAAGTCAAAGCAGAGGAGTAATTTAGTCTATGTATAAATTATGGTAGCATCGTTGCTATCATTACTAGATTCACAGTAACTCTTTCATCTGTGATAGATGTCATGTTAGCAGTTTATTGAGAATATTAAAATATCTAGGAAGAAAGCTTCATACAGCAGCCTACTCTGACATTATTTAGATTATTAATATCAGTTAGTTTCATCCTGTTATGATGTAAGAAGACAAAGGAGCAGATAGTTAGTTATTTAGAGGGAAATAACGTGATCAATATGAGTGAAAATATATGAATGTGTGAGTGAAAATGTATAAATATGAGAGTGAAAATATATGTATGTGTAAGGAGAATGTACGTGAGTTAAAGGGCCAGAATGAATTATGGCTTGTACGGTCCCTCATAGCTAAGCCCATTGGCAAAACTTATTTTTTGTGATGACAAACTCACATACAGACATCCACACACTCACACATGCGCACACACACGTTTCCGTATCATCTCTAAAGTACTTACTGGCATCCCCATTAGTGGCTGTACTAGTGGCAGTCAATAGCTCTAACCTTTAGTGCGCACACACACACACACACACACACACACACCATAATGATCTATTATCATTGTGCTTCCAGCTCCATGTGCACAGATAAAACCTTAATGTCATCACACATCACACACACAGACACACACAAACACATAGACCCTGTTTGTTGAGATAAGAGCATAATGCCATCTCTGCCTGGTGATAAAGTTCAAGGAGAGAACTAGAGCCAAGCCCTTGAAGTGCCCTTGTAACTGCGCTGGAAAGTGAAAGGCAAATAACACTATCTGTCTCTCTGTGTCTACATTTATTCGTATACATTTCATGTGTTATGTTAACCTAATTAGGCTTGTTTTGTCATGAAAATGACCTGACTAATCAACCAATGACCAAGGCGAATGAAAATGTCTGGCCAGATATTCTTTTGACGTCATGACAAAAAGACAAGCATGTCAGGGCTTTTGTGCATTTTATCCTCTCGTTTGACAACTTTTACCACATGTTCTGTGATGTTGACCCTTTGGAGCACAGAGTGCTCAACTGCGCACAACTGTGAACACACTGAAGCCAAAGAGAAATGATGTTGTGTGAAAAACGCAGACAAGCCTAGTGACAATTAACTCTTTCAGCTAGGGATGCTCGATATTGACTTTTCTGCCGATATCCAATATTCCGATATTGTCCAACTCTTAATTTCCAATACCGATATCACCTGATACCGATCTATGCAGGCTTTTTACACCGAAACTGTAACAACATAACATATCTCATATTGTGGAATTAACTTATTATGCCTAATTTTATTGTGATGCCCCACTGGATGCATACATAAATGCATCATGGCTTTCCAAATGTAAACACTGTCTGTGCAAAATAAGAGAACTTATGACAAGTTACTTACAACAAGTTATGGAAAAAAGTGCCATATTTATTACGCTGCTTTGCAGTCATTGCAAATTGCAAATTTGCTATCCGTAGAACACACTTGGAAATAGTTTCAAACCACAGACATAAGCCCTGTTTCTGTAGGCGGGACCTTTACAGGAACGTCCTCTCACTCGGTCCTCTCAGCTGTTGTGTCTCCATAGCAGAGTAGGACCCAGATAGGACCCTCCGGACTCTGACAGTGATGTCACAGAGGCGACTCAACTAAAACATAACAGAGAAAATGACAACAAGGAGGTAAACCTTGTTTCTGGTTTGTGTGTTTGTGTACATGGCGGTGGACGCTATGAACTTTTTAGCCACGGTTAGCGCAGGCGGGGAGTTCCCGTCCTCTGAAATGAAGCCAACGCGGAAGTAACTTAGAACTGCATTCTAGCAAAAGGCCACCAGGGGGCGACCATTTTGGTGTCAAAAGGACTTCCGTCTCTGTCAATGGAGAATTCACCAACTTTTCATTTGATTTCTAACCTCAGTAAACGTTTTCAAAATGTGTTTATGGTCTCAATCGCTAGTTTAAAGCCTTCTTCAATGCAATATGATGTTCATTTGTGACATTTTGCCCTCCCTGATTTCATATTTGACAATAAAGCAGGGTATGCATTAGGACGTGGCTACGTCGTGATTGACAGGTTGATTGCACAATGTCCTCGAGATCCAGCCTTCACAACCATAGCAACCTCCCCTGCTCTGCCCATGGCCCCGCCTCATGCCCATATAAGTAAAATCCGTGTTTTTATTTTCCCCAGCATGCACCTGAAATTTTCAAGATGGCGCTGCCCAAACTATTGGCTTCCGAGCAGCAGTCCACAAACCACTGGGTGGCTTCACGGATGTTACGTCCATTTCTTCTATACAGTCTATGGGTTAGCGACCCACGAGTCTAGCGTGTTGTTGTTGTTATACGTCATCAAGCGTGCGCCGGTAAACGTCCCATGCTGCGTTTATGCAGGCTCAGAAATGCTGAAGCCTACAGAACAAACATCGGTTATAAAAACCTCATACCAATACTTCCCGATATTACATTTTAGTAAATATTAGCAGATAATATCGGAGGGCCAATATTATCGGACATCCCTACTTTCAGCTGCACTTTTCAATCATAAAACCATTCGTTGTTGGTGCTGTTGGTTGAACTTTTAAGTCAGTCAGACATTCCTGAAACTCAATACGGTGTAATTAGTTGAAGTTCGAGGGTAGTCTCAAAATGCACTTATATTAAGACGAATAAAAGTTTTCACCTGCTGTCAAGCCAGCATTAATGTTAGTTTGGCATGGATTTGTTCAACATGAATGTGTGAGCATGCTTTCAATGAGTGATACATATTTAAGCTATTGATTGGTGTGTGTATGTTTGATGTCACAATCTAAATGCCACTTTACAGAAGGTAGAGCCTCTTAAATATCAAGATGCAGCACTTCACCTTGGAGGACATACTTGTTTGTGTGTGCTCATCCTGTTTCATCGATTTATGTTTTCATTTTTTGTACTCTGTGCTTCCTCTAGTCAAAAGTATTCATCTGCTTCCTTCCCACCATGTCTATTTACCTTCCCTGTTCATTCTCTTAACATTTTCAACCTTAAAAGTCTACATCATCCACTTATGTTTCGTTATCTATCCCTCTTTTCTGCTGTGCCCCTTGAAATCATTTTTCAGCTGCCCTCTATGACGGAACGAATATCAAAGTCAGAAAGGTCTGTGCCATGCATGTGAGCATTAATTGGAGATAAACTCAAAACCCGAGAGCAATCTGTATCGTAGCTGATAGGAAGTCCATTACTTTTTATTTATTTATTTATTTTTTAGAAATTTTGTAAAATAAAGAAAAGAGTCACAGCATTTATCATTTTAAATTTATCTGAAGACAATCTAATCTTCGTTAATCCCTTTCCCCTCTTTGTTTCCCACCTCATCCTGCCATTTTACTTACTTGAACTCAAGGGTGGACTGGGACAATAATTCAGGCAGGGATTTTGAAGCCATTCCAAGCCACCCTTTTCATACAGACTTAAATTAAATTTGGGAGTGACCAATAAGTTTCCTATTTGAATACAGGATTTTCATTGAAAATCCTGTATTCAAATGTTATAGCAATGGGTGAACCCTAAAAACAAATCCACTGGCATATGTAGGCCTACTTTGAAATTAAACAGAGCTATATGCAGGCCTATTTCAGTCCTCCCTGTATATGTGGAAAATGAATAAAATGAAAAGTAAAGACTATTAATGACAGCAAACTGCAGCAGAGGCCAACGTTAGCTGTTCCTCTCCTCTCTCTCAGCGGGGGCGGAGTTGAGACCTTCATGTACAGCTGAGACACAGACAGGCAGTGGTGGAGAGTTGTCAACAACATAACTCAGTAAATTAACAACACAATCCATTTGAAAGAAGACTCCAAATGATGGCAAATACTGCCGTAAAGGATGTGATTGAATGATATAAACAAAAGCTAAAACCTTCTTGACTGACCTGGCTTCCTGTTGAACATGTCACTTATTTTACAATATTTAGCTGCATCAGTGGCAAGGGCTTTGCATTTTCTGTCCCTCTCTGCTCCACCTTTCCTTTTCTTCTGTCCCTCCATTTCTCACGACTTGAATAACAGGGCAGATTTAAGACAGCAGTGCATCACCGAGTGGCATGATTATGTAGGCCAGATAAGTGGATTTGGTTGGTCCGGGCATCTGGCAACTCATTCTTGCTTGCTATATTGTTGTGTTTGAACTGATCCCTAACCCTCATTTTCACATCACTTTTTCCATCATATCTTTTGTTATCAGTATCCTTCCATCCACCTTATTCCTATGTCGCTCCATCATACACTCTCTCCCTTTCCAACATCCTTTAATTACAACTGTCATTTGCTCATCATGCTCCATTGCTAAAGCAAATATGCCAAAGAAATGACATACAATCTATGTAATGCCAAGATAAACAAAAAATCAGTAAGTCGAGGAATTTTATGAAATTACCTGCAAATCATCATACTAATAACCGTAATTTTCTACCCTTCAAATCATTGTGAGAATACCTACTCAGCCCACTGTATCTATGGCTGAGTGGTTAATGCGGTTTCATTATGCAAAAGAAAAAGAGGAACCGCAAGGGAAAACAAGAAAAGAGAGAAGACTGAATTAAACAAAACTTAACCATCATGTATTTTTCCTTGCTGGAGTTTTTCCAACTTATGTCCATTTTGAAAGACATTGACGTTTAATTAAATAGTCCTGAGATACACTGATTCTCTAAGAGTACTCAGAATAATTAACAATTATCAGTGAACCAGTTAAATCTACACAAAGTTATTAAGTTAAGATACAAAAGGTATGAAGTAAGGGGTTATCTTTTATATTGCTGACTGCAAGTTAACTTGTCTTTTTTTGTTCATTATAATATAATATAATATAATATAATATAATATAATATAATTCTCTTTTTTGACTGTAACTGACAGCCCACATTGCCTCCCAAAGGCATATATTTCATGGCCCTTGGGAACAAAATGAATAAGAGGCAATTCATTATAAATTGTGGAAAATTCATGCACAGGGTGTTGATGAGAAAATACATATTCATCAATGGCAGTGGAGCAGGGTAGAATCAGAACATCTGATTTAAAGCTCCATTAGCAGCAGAAGCCTGCTAATCCTGACCCCTCCGGGATGATTGCAGAGGATGAATTAAAATGTATTTTAAAAGGTGATCAGATCTGCACCAAAATTGCCTATGACCAAGGAAATTGCTCAGCATAAGGCAGATTTCACACATAAGAGAGGATATCTTTTGAATGTTGCTTCCTCACAATACCTGTAGACATGTTTGATGTTCAATTGAAGATAATACTGTCTTCTGTATAATAAGTGCATGTGCAGAGTGTAGACAAGGCAATTTTTTAAAATGTCAAAAATGATCTGTTTCCCTATCTCCTATGTGTTGCCTTCATTGAAATAAATTGCAGGGAACAACTGCTTTTTGGCATTTGAGCAGAAATTGGCTGAACTGACAAAGAATGAATTGTACATGGAGCACAAATCTGAGACATGTAACCAGAAATATCCTCTTATGTCTCAATGTCTCCCCATTTGGTAGCCATTAATTGATTGACTCATTCAAGGCCAACTATGAAATCTGAGTTGCTTCTTTTATCAAAGGCTTCTTGTTTGATAAAGCTCTAACAGCAAAATGTAGTATATACAGTACAGCGTGTACATCAAAGAAAGGGGCGAATCAATCACAGAACAGCTACACAGCCATCCAGAATGCCAATTTCTGATATAACTCCTATCATAAACACTGCACAGATGATGGGTTAGTGGAGCTTTCTGTTTGTTTGCATATAATGTGTTAGAAATATGAGATGTCATTCTCATCTCATCAACTTATAGAGAATATAGAACAGTGGAGGTACCTGCATATGTTTTCTGCAGGTAGTAACCCATCACCAGTGCACTATAGTTAAATATGACTAAGTGAATTTTATTACATTAGTATTTAATATCAACTTTATTTGTATAGTATATAGTGTTTGATTATCTTTTTATTCAGCATCACCTCAACATATATTTATATATATTTTGCCTAATTTTATAGAAAAAACAAACACAGAAGACAAATTAAGAAAATGGACATCATGCAGATGTAGTTTAAGTGGAATTTGTTAAGCGGTCCCTTGGTGACCCTCAGGTGTTTAACACAGAGACAAAGTCAAACCAACTCCCTGATTCTGCACAAGAAAAAGGAAAACTTCTCAGCCTTGGAACAGAACTTTTCTCAACCGTGTGTCATGTGGCTCATCTCCTATGTTTAATGGATAGGATGAGAGTATTGTTGTTAATGTTTTTTTATGTCTTTAATAAACATTGTTTTCCATAAGTCCAAAGTCATCCAAAACATGTAACTTTGTCAAAATAACAAAGGTTTAAATGTCTGATAACAGCTGCTACTGGATGCCGAGCAGTAAGTCCCAGGGACATGCTTCATCTTTTCAGAAAGACAGATGAAAGAAAAGCTAAATGAGATATTGCACTGAGTTACAGAAGCTGGTGGAACAGAGACTAAGCTGACATGATGTCATGACTTCAGCTCTCTATAGCCACAAAGTTTGTTTAAAACTATTCACTTTTTTTCTGTCCCTTAAATCTGTCCCTTTGGAGCAAATAAATAAAATATTAACTAAGGCTCACCATGTGGTCAACAATAAATGTGGTCTTTAATGAAGGCCATGTAATCACAGACACACATACGCGCGCACACACACGCACACACAACAACAAATTATAAAAAGAAGTAAGGCTGCATCTTCATCTGAAATGGATCAATGAAGCATGTTTACTCATTTAAAAAACATTCTCTGGTTGTATTTGTGCAAAATCTGTTGTTCGCCAACCGTTTCTCAAATGAGCAGCTATGAGTTGAGATAATTAGCGACATAACAGAACCCCCCCTCCCAAAAAACAAACAACTATCCCAGCCAAAGCTGCCATAAATTAAATAAATAAATCATAGACCATCATATTTGATACACAAACTTACTGTATCGCTGTGAATATCATAATGCATTGAGGAAATACAGTGCTACAAACTGTATTTCCTCAATGTATTATGATATTCACACTTTATTTTTTTTTCATGTCGACGAATCCCAACCCACTGTCAAATTCAGGATCAATCAGACCTTGTGTTATGATATTACATGCGTTCAGGTGTATCATCTCCCATTCAGCCTGACTTTATTTTGCACGTCTTTTATTTCTGGGTTGTGCAACAATATCTGTCAATTTAACCACTTTTGCAGTAAAATATTTTTATACAAAAACCTATTTCATATGTGGTAGACCTGAGAATATGAAAACATTGTTGTACCTCTCCAGTATAGGGATATCTCAAGATTTTGGATGCCCTCCTACTAGGCTAATGAGTATGAAGAATTGTTAAGGCAATTAAAATCATACAGCTACAAAAGTAGCCACATCATTTTAAATTATTACTATCAGAGCTCACATTCATTGTATTCCATCAGATATTAAGTAGTGAAGAGTTTAGATTTTGGTCAATGTCAGATTCCTGGATTCCACATAATGACAAAAATCTATTTAACAAAATTAATATAACTACAAACATACATTCTCTGACACAAAATTATTTCTGTATATAACAGCATGCGGCATATTAAGGGTTTCTGAAGTTAAGTAATCAAGTAATTATCTTACATGTTCTCCAACAATCACATTACTATTAGCAACTGAGTCATTTGTCCTTTCTGTGGAGTTTCATCCTCTGCCAGTTTTTAGCTTATACCTGGTGAACACTGCAATATAAGTGAAATGGTGCGATATGGTTTCAAATAAGCTAGAGTTGGTGGGGTAAGAGGCAGAGCGAGATGAGCAGGAGAGAGAAAAAGTAGAAAAAGTACAATCCTGAAGCTTTGACAACAGCTTTTTAAAAACATAGCTCCCAGCACAGTCACCCACCCTGACTGTGACAACAAAATCCCACTAACCAAGTGAAAAAAAAACACTTTTCTATTCCAGATAGAGGAGAGGAGCATAGATCACAAGGCCTTTATATACCATTTCTGTGACTTTGGGGAACTGTCAGCAAAAGAAGAATGAAACAGACCTTGAATATGATAGACACATACATAAAAGGAAAACAATTCATGAAGTAACTAAGTCACAGCCAGAAAACAGACAGTCCAAGGTGTATTTAAATGTATATGCTGGTGATTTGACATTATGTAGAATGTCTAACATACAAATAGACTATGTATACTGTTGTCTTTCCTGCATGCTATACTTTATATTATTTTTGTCCGTGTCAAACATTAATACCATCATTTGAAGATTCTCTTCTTTTTGTCAGGAAAGACAGTGAACGGTGCAGGCTTTACTTTGGTAAAAACTTCAGCATTAGATACAGCAGTATTCTTTGAATACATTATTCAACATGTCTTACACAAAATAATTTCCTTCATGTTACATTTGCGACATATGTCATCTCTGGAATAATATTCCAACTCGTTTGATGGTAAGTAAGTCGGTTAAAGAGGAAATAGTCCCAAAATGGCATCATTTTAAAACTTTAACACATTGAGATCAAATGGCAAAATTCATATTTTCCACTTCTTCGCATATGTGTGTGTGTATGCGTTTGTGTGTGTGAGAGAGAAATAAATAAATGGAGGACTAATTCTGGCTAAGTAAATTCTGCCTCATGGCAATATTGTCTAATTCCCAAGTAATATTACTTTTGTCTGTATAACACTGATTCACTCATTATTTCATACTACTTATGCCAAGAAAATGTATGATGAGTGGACAGAAAAATGGCTGCTCACTATAATTCATATTATTTTCAATTTTCTAGTCTTGGTGTACTATAAGATTCATTGGTAATACTCTCCTCTAATGCTATTAGGCATTGACAGTGCAGAAATTTAGAAATGCTATTCATTGTCCTTTCCAGTACTGTACATTGCAATCACTCTCATTGTCCAAACAATATATCACCTCCGCAACAGCAAGATCATAGTCACCATGTGTAGGTTTAATGCATAATTCATGGTAAGAGTATGAATATGTATGACTTCATACCAATGCCACAGGATTACTGTACATACTCTTTTGTATGCTTCGTGTTCCAGTAACTGAGTATCCCAACCATAAAAAAATCTCACAGCAGTAATTGAAATTATTTTCATTTTCTTAAACTCATCATGTTATTGGTCCTTTACAAGCTGAATAGGTCCAAGGGAGCCATTCATAACTCATGACAAGTAATATTTTTAATAAGACAATGATCCCAAGGTAAGAAACCCACTTTGGTCCCCTGTCTACATGAAGTGGGTGGAATAGGGAGATGTATGTACCCTTGTTGGCAGTGGCTGGTACACTCACCCACATGTACTAGACTGAAAAATAGGCATCAGAGCAAGAATGTGTTAAATAATGCAGGGAATTTAATGAGCATGTTGGTTCTGAGTGTATATCCATGTGCTTGTGAAATACATGGATGTGCATGGCAGAAGACATTGTGCTGACAATCGTATATTCCTGCTGGGCTCACATAAAAACAGGGACATAAAACCCACAAATCACAGAAAAGCAGGAACAGAGACTCACAATAAAGTCACAAAAAGGGAGAGATGAGCCAACATGCTCAGGATAACTCTTATCTGTCGTCAGGGTATGGCTTAAAACCATTCTTTCTTACATTTATAGTGTTCCTTGTGCCTTCTTTTATAGATGCGGCCATGAACTAACGTGAGTAACTCTGTTAGTCAATCTGCCAATCGAACAGGATATGACCCTTAAAAGACCAGTGTGCAGGACTGAGGGGCATTTAGTGGTGACGTTGCATATTGCAACCAACTGAATACCCCTCCCCTTCTTCCAAAAGTTTAGGAGAACCTACAGTGGACAAAAACTCACAAAATATGTGAAAGGCCCTCTGTAGAACTAGTGTTTGGTTTGCTTAGTAGAAACATGGCAGTGCAACATAGCAGGCTCTGTGAAAGATCTTGTGGATAATATATTCCATTTCTGCCAATATCTCTACCAAAAGATCCCCCAAATATTACACACCAGTCCTTTAAATTCAGCAAGCACGCCCTTGTGTGGCTATCCAAAACCGTGGGTTTAGGTCTCCCTTTTTCTCTTTTCTCCCTCCATGACTAGTAAATTTGGAACAGATTTCAGTTCACATCCAACATCAGGGCCGTGCATCTGGATGGGAGGTGCTCTCTTTGACAAATGACCTCACAAATAACTGATAGAGAAATCTCACTCTGTGTGTGTGTGTGTGTGTGTATGTGTGTGTGTGTGTGTGTATGTGTGTGTGTGTGTGTGTGTGTGTGTGTGTGTGTGTGTGTGCGTGTGCGTGTGTGTCTGCATATCTCTTTCCCTGCTTCCTCACCATCTTTCCAAGGAAAGAGAGAGAGATACGTGATCATCAGTCTTATCCACCAATCTTTAACATCTCCTGACACTTCATCTCAGAAATCCCTCTCCACTTGATGTCTGACTAAATTACATTAAATGACTGCTTTGTCAACCTTCCCAAGAGAGACAGAAACTCTAGAAAACTAATTTGGGTTCCAGTCACACACTAAAATGGAGGCAGACACTCAACAATTATATAATACCCAAAACAATTTTCTACATTTTTGTACAGTAGATCAGATCTCAAAGAACAAATGCATGTGTGAGGATACATTCGATAGACAATTTCTGAATGTGAGTTCTTTTTTCAGTATTTTTTCATTTCGCCAGACACCTTATTAATTTCTGTTTAAAACCAGCGGCTACTGTTTTGGGGTGGTCAGTCAGATAAATCTTGTTTAAAGGGACAAAGATAATGACCATGATCTGTCTTAATTTAGCTCTGTCTGTAAATTTTGATTTAAAAAAAACAACAACAAACTTTAATTATGCTTTCAAATCTGCAGTCTAAATTGAAAATCAAAGCTATTATTTATTGCATCTGATACAGAACAGGCTTCAAGCACAAATTATACCTGTTGAACTTGTCATACAATTAATACAAATACAAAAGATGAACTGGTGTAAATGCCAATGATGAAAACAATGCACCTGCAGGGAATTATGGATCAAGTATGCTCCATGCATACTGGTGCTTATTTCTGTACTCTCATAGCTGTGCGGCTTTATCAGTTATTATAGTATTTTACTGACTTCACTAATAATGTATGGGGATGCTACAATATTGTTAAAAAGGAATCCAATAGGGCAAGTACACAAGCAGTCTGATAATCACACAGCACCCACATAACATTTATTTGAGGGAGAAAAGAGAACCAAAGCTCCTATACACTCTGTGCATTATCTCTAAACAAATACTGACTTAACTGGACAGAGAGACACAGGGAGAGCAATTTCTTTATCTTCAATGTACATTTTTATGAGTGCCTGTTGGCACTTATATCCTACTGGACTTGAACTTGGCTTTATGGCACTTGCTCACGTTGCTCCTGACTAGATCCTTGCCTGTGTTAAATTAATTCCCATGTATAAGAACAGACATGAAAACGGGTCATGGGTGAAAAAGGTGAGAAGGATACGACCCCTCTAGGGAGGTTAGGGCTTGAAAGCATCAATCTGCATTTTGAGAGGAAATTCAAGCAGAACTACAACCCGACCCCGGATAAGCGGCAGAAGACGGACGGACGGACGGAGGACAGTACAGTTTGATGAAAGTGCAAAGATTAAAAGAAACATGTTCAATGTAAATTCAACACCAACACCAACACAACATACAACTAGTGCACAAGTGTGGATGTAGTAGTTGTTGGAAACTCCTGAACTTGCACAGGATTCACACTGACTGATAAATTCAACACAAGACTCTCAGCACATGCAGTGTATGTGTGTGTGTGTGTGTGTGTGTGTGTGTGTGTGTGTGTGTGTGTGTGTGTGTGTGCGTGTGCGTGTACTATCAAAACAGTCTACACTCAGATATGCAGAAACACTTCAAAGCAAATACCAAACAACCTCTTTTTACAATCTCCACAATATCAAACATCCCAACAACTAATGTTTTCAGAGTCATAAAAAACACAATGCACATTAACAACACACACACAAACACACACACACACTAGAGTAGTTCCCTTATGCAATGACCTTTTTCCTAGCAAACTCCTCCACAGCATCTCTAAAGTCCAGGTCTCTGACAGGTTCAGACTCTGTTGCCAGTAATGATAAAAAGGACTTCCGGCTCATTTTTGATTCTCCCCAAATGAGAACCGGCAACGTGAGGAACATCCTCAAAGCCACATAAACATTAGGGAAGACTAACTGCAGGCCAAACTTCAATGTGGTTTTCAGCATGTTTGAGGGTGACTTGTCTGTTTCAGCCAACATGAAGAACCGGAACTGCAGACACGCTGTTCCGCCTACGGGACCGACCAGAGGTTGGGAGGTAGACACAAGTTCTTCTGAATGTTTTAAACAGCAACCCTTAAACATGTATATTCATGCCGTACATTGTTGGAAAGCTTAGATTCTCCCGATTCATTCAAGACCACTCACGACTTATATGGTTGCTCACAGCCGTAATAGTATTAGCGGTTAGCTCGGCTAGCCACTCAGCTAAAGTAAGCTAACAGCTATAATGCTACATACCTTCAAAGTCTTCCCTTTATCCACAACGATCATCTTATGACTCAGGAATTCCTGTACAGCTCGCCAAATATCCATTCTGCTGAAATATGAAATCCGTTTCCATAAAACCGGAATACTTTCCTCAATAGATCCATGTATTTAGTCCAACACGTAACGTAATACACGCGGAACAAACCATGTCCGGTACGTCATTTCCTGACTCACGCGTGCATCTGTGGGACACGTGACTGTTTCATACGACACCACACACCAGCCAATCAGTGCTTAGGATGAGGCAGCACGTGTCTCCAAAGCCAATGAGGACATGTGACCGACGACAACGTGGGTGACAATAGGTGCGTGTATTAATATATATAATAATATACAGTCTATGGTATTAACAGAGACATTATAATAAGAACCTTAGAAGGACTTTGGTATTAATCGTCTATCTATGATATTAATGAGCTCTACATTCACGATTCACGTAGGTCATCTATTTTGGTTTCAAAACGGCGAATTTCGCCGAAATGTGAGTGATTTTCATGTCTGAAGAAGCTCTTGATAAAAGCATCAAAGCCCTAAATTAAATTTTAAAATTGTAAATGCCAAGATTAAAATAATTTCTCAATCCATACTTCTTAAATGTCGATTTGATTGTGTTGACTGATTTTTTGGTTCAACTTTGACCTTTCGTACCTACTATAATGTTTAGTAGAGTGAGTTTGTTTTGGAGTCTTTCTGCTCCCTTGTGGTCAAAAATCAATTAAAAGCAGCTTTGAAAATTTTCATCGTACGTTCAAAGCATGTGAGACCTTGAAACAAATTGTCACAGTCTTGTGGCCAGCACTTCAGTGTGTTTAGTGCTATACTTCCAAGGCTAGGACTTCACATGTGCGTGCACGCGCACACACACACACACACACACTAATACCCATAGAAGTGCAATACAAAACAAATACTGACACTGACACACTCGCAGACACACAATAACACCCCATCTTTCACCCCCTCTCTGTCACGCCTCCAACCAAATTAGATTGTGATTGCTCTTTCCGAGGTCACTTTTAATTAAACTGAGATGAGAACATGACACATGGGATTAAGCCCCATCCTACCACTTCAAATTATGAATTCATAACTAATGCTAGAGCCTATTGCTTTCAACCATGACCTCCATATCATTTATGTATAAGAGCAAAAGGAACTCCCCTAATTGTCTTCTTCCGAGATAAAGAGCAAGACTGTAGGGGGTGATGAAATGTGTGAGTATATGTGTGCTTGAGTACTTGTGTGTAAGTGTGGGCAGGGGGTAGTTGAAACTCATCACATTATATACATATCTTGTGCTCATGCCATGTTTCCCATGAATCTTGTGTGTGACTGTGCACCCTAAACAAATACTGACTTAACTCGACAGAGAGACACAGGGAGAGCAATTTCCTTATCTTCAATGTAAAATTTGCCATGCCATGTTCAAGACATCATGAATAATACTACACTGGACTTGAAAGGAACTACTGCTGCAATTTAGCTGATTTGGTTAACTGGAGGATTACTTAAGTCAGCAAAAACATCCATGAGTCTGATGGCATGATTAATACAAGTGTAGCCATTTGAGATGAAATCCCTATAAAACACACATAATAGTCTTAAATACACAACTGTCAAGTAAAACAGAGACTTTTGTGTTCTACACACTGTATCGGTAGTAAACTGAGTTCTGACGAGTGTTATATAATGCCTACATTAAAAAGGCTTTGTGTTTTGTAGGATTTCATATAGTTCAAATCACAGAGTGATGCATCCATAGAGTCTATCTGATGATTTAGTTTTCTTTTAACCACATATTAGTGTCTCTGGAAGAGAAGTTGCTGTGCTGATATATTATGTTAGATGATCAAGAAATCAAGCCCTATATCTTGTATATCAGTGTATTTAGTTACATAAGACATGCTATTCTCTCAACAAGAAAAACATGTTACTGTATCTTATTTAAAGTTTAAGATTTCTGACTTGATGAAAAGCTCGCACTCCTGTGGTTTTTAAACGTAATAAATGGAAAATGTAGGACCAAAAAGCACATTCCCTACCTCAGTGATAAATGCCTTGGCAGTAGCTGGGCTCATGAACAGTACTGCTCTGCGTAGTGTATCCCTGTAGCGATGCAGTTCCTCCACTCGCATAGTTCTGAACAGACTAGTGATCATCATGTTGATGTTAGATTCCACCTTCTGAAGGGACACATCCATTCCCTGCTGAGATGTCCGATCCAGGAAATCCTCAATACCACGAATATCTGGAGTAATAGAAATGGAGGAAGAAAGGTCACAACATAGTTAACTTTAAAAGGGCCATACTGTATGTATTTATCTGCAAGAATGATGCAGAAAAATACTAGACACTATAGATGGTTGACAAGCAACAGACATACACTTGCACATACACACATTTTTAGAACAAATCTTAAGACCATCACTGATCATTGTACACCATATTCTATAGTTGACTGGTTATCTCCCATTCTGCATGACTAGGCTCAGTACATATTTTATTTCACGGGCCCTTACTGGCAGTGATTCCTTGCTATCAGTGCTTTTGTATTACTCAGATTTGATCCTTCTTTGTATTAATATGAGCTAAGGCTCTTTTTGTGAGTACAATCCATCTGTCAGAGCTGAATACACTTCTTTCTAGAAACTTGCATGAACAAGCCAAAAACGCAGACATGAAAACAAAAGGATGTGGTAGTGACTCACTGAAAGTGGGAGGCATGTGTTTTTGGCAGAAAAGGTCTGTTGATGCACTGTATGTGTGTTAACACTGAGTTCTTCTGTAAGTAGTATCCGCTGTGGGTTCCTCAAAGATCTGTCCTAGGCCCATTCCTCTCTTCCAACACATGCTTCATCTTGGTAAAAGTCTTTGTCAATCTGATATTTTAATATACAAGGTTTCAACATTATGCTCATGACGCTCTAATTTATCAGCTATTTGTGATGTTTCAATGTTTCAGTCTGAACACTAGGTGGTAGTAACTTGAGTAGGCAAGAGATATCCAGCATAGAAGAAGAATATGCTTGTGACCTGCAGCTACCTTGTGGCGCTATGCCGTTTGTGACTTGGAAAATAAAGTGAAGTTAAGTACCTACAAAGCGACACAGCACTGCTAGACAAAAATAAAAAGGGAAAACTATAGAAACTTCATGGCCTCTAACTTCTCCATTAATAATAATAATCATAACAATAATAATGATAATAATAATAATCATATTGATGATTTGGACTGCACATTTTCTGTCTTATATGATTGCTTTATGAGGAGTTTTTTTTACTCAAAATTGACTTTAGTTGGCTTTTGTTTACTTTACCTTTTTTAACTTTGAATAAACAAATGGGGGAGAGGTTATTTTGTGCAATAGAAATGAAAAAGTGTCCCACTTTAGCTGAATCCACTATATATTTCTTCCGGGACAGTGAAAGAACAAATATCTCATGATATTATTAAGAGTTTTCCATTAAAGCAACAGACCACTGTAATTATCTACAGTATATTATGAATTATTCTTGCATGATAATAACACCAGGATGCTGTGGTCAGTGTTTTCACTGCTTGGACTCTTTCATTGTTAATGAGGTACATTGCAGGTCAAGGTAATCCTAATTAAGGCACTTTGGTTGAGACCACTGCTAATGATCTAAGTGTGTGTTTGTGTTTGTGTTTGTGTGTGTGTGTGTCTATGTGTGTGTGTGTCTGTGTAGTTATGTAAAACAAGTACCTAATGATATATTTGATGTGACACTACCGTCATTGCTAGTGTCATGGAGGAGCAGTTAACTGGATTGATGAGACTTGTTAAGGGCCAGAGGGCGATGGTGTGATTGCATTAACGCCAAATTTTTGAGGTTTAACAATGTATTAAGAGAAGAGTCACCATAAAACCCCATAGATTATGAAAGAAAAAAAGATGAACAAACCAAATCCAGTACACTCAAACACTTGACTAAGAATATCATATAGATTTTAAGCTCACAAGGTCAAACTAGGGCAGCGGCAGAGATTTTGGACAACACGTTTGTGTCCCCCCGATACAGTAAATTCTATTCCCAATACTGAGGAAATTGACAGGAAATGTCTCAGCAACAGCAATATTACAGTAAAGTAACAGTTTGTGGCAGGAAGTTAAATTAGTTCTCTCTCAATTTATTTGCTTCTGCACTGTATTTGTCCTACCTATGTAAACAGTGACCCAGGCATACATTACATATGCAGTCTGCAGGATAAAAGCACTGCAGACAGTCTGTTTACAGCAGAGTTAAAGCAGCAACAGACCTGTGCGTATATATAAACTAATAGGCACCTAAACATCAAATATATTGTTTCAATAGACATGTGTCACCTCTCAATTTACCTACTAACAGTGATATTGTTGTTGTGTCTTTGCATCTACAATAGGTGTTTGTATGGGATGATGATAAAGTTAGATTGGCAAACAGTGATGGAATCCTTAATGACCAAACAAAATTTCTTTAATCTTTACAGCAGCACAAAGTTATCAAGTCAGTCAAATCTAATTACTATAATTAATTAGCAGTAAGATCAATTAGTAGTAATAGTAGTAATTAGTCAATGATAACATAGTAATGACTTTGTTATCACTGACAACACAATCATTATCACCAGTGCTGTGTTTCCTAACGAGCTACATAACTCATAAATCAACAGTAATAAAACAGAGAAAGTGAGAGGCTCACATATCACTACATACATACTGTGCTGTCAGAGAAGCTAATTCAAAATGATGACAATGTGTAGTATGGGGCATATAGTTTATATAAGTCCTCATTTACCTAAAGATTGTAGGAAGAAAAATCATCACATGGCTGAAATGAAGCTCAGTTATTTAACAGAGCTTCATTTCAAACATGCTTTTTGTTCCCACAAGAAAATAAAATGCCTGTGTTTACAATGGCTCTGTCTTTCAACATAATAAAGGCAAAATCCTGTCCTCATCCATAAACACCAGAGTAAGCACAGTCAGAAAGATGCACACACACACACACACACACACACAAAGAGTGCACTATAATTGTACCAGTCTAAGCAAATGCAAGCATACTTCTTAAATCTCTATATTTATCACAGCAAAGCCACTGCTGTTTATAATCAATGAACATTTAACATTGTCTGATTTATGGTCTCTCTGGTAAGAGAGCTTTGTAAATCAACAGAATCAAAGCTTTTGTCACCAGAGCAAGAAGCAATTTAATCATGTAGAGAACCCAAAGAGCACATCATTCGGTTGCATATTCCTTTTCTTGCATGTTATGCTTGATCCTGTTTTTGTTTTACATAACAAATTAATTTGTGCCAGTCAATTTTTCACCAACACGCGCTTACCAATATGCCTGTTTGTCTGTGCTTCATGTCATGTCTACATGTATTACTGTAAAGCCCTATTTGTCACCTTGCAGCTACCTTCTTGTTATATCTGCTTGCCTGCTGATTGACTAAAGGGTTAGTCTGGCTTTATTTGCAGTCATCAATTGTTTCTCCCCCATGGCTTATACAGCAGGTTGTGTGTCATTTACCTTACTCCACTCAATAATGAGCTTAAAAAGCTGTCTCACTCTGTTTAACCTATTCAAACAGATGTAAAATATTCATATACACACATATACATACATATATGTGTATATATATATGTGTGTGTATATATATAGGCTGTAATCATTAAATACTTTGCCAAGGAGCTCTGAAGGTAACACTTGAAGAAAGGCAAAAGCCTGAAATTCATAATCTCAATACCTCAAAATTACATTCATATTAAAAGTCACAAAATAGTAGTTAATTAATTACAATAAACAACAATAGTCCTTAGAGATCTTCAGAAATGTAGATAGGTATTTAGAGGATATATGGTGATTATGGAGTGACAATGTGTGAGGAATGTTTAATGACCATCACTTCAAAAAAAACACCTTCATTGACTTTCAAATGTGAATATATCCTGGTCCAATTTTACACATTAATAGTCAAAAGTATCCTCTTTCCCTCCATCAATGTTCGGCTGAGTTCCTGCCTCCTGCTGTTCAAAGGACAAGGCTTGAGCATGTGTTCCCCACTGCTGAGCGGATCATTGACTGTCAGCTGCCTTCCATCAAGGAGCGTCAGGACACCATAGCGGATAAAAAAGTCGAGTAAAATTGCCACCGACCTTGCCTACCCAGGCAACCATCTGTTTGAGAAACATTCTTCTGGGAGACAGTACCGGTCCATTAACACCATGATCAGCCATCATCTCAACAGCTTTTTCCCCAAGTGCTGTCACCTTACTCAGCCACTCCTCCTGAGTCTGCCATGCAAAGACATACTGTGCATCCCCACAGTCCCAGGCCTCTTCATCCTCATCTAATAGAGATGACTGTATTACTGCTGCCATGCTATTCCCTGTCACCTAAGTGATTTTTGCAACCTTTATAAAAACTTTTATAGTGTCTAAATGACCACTTCAGGTTTTGTATACTGTGTCATTTCCCATTCCTTCTTTTAGTTTACATGCTCAATGGTATATTAGGTCAAAACACAAGACACTGGGTTTTCTTCAGCTGCATTCATACTGTGTACTACGGTGTTTATTGAAAAATAAATTGTTGCAGCATTCCACTGTTACATCTGCCTTTCATGATAACAAGCATAAAAGGGAACTGAAAGATATAAGAGCCATACCTCTACGAGGATGAATAGATATTCACATTATGCATATTGATGGTCTTCTTAGAACTATCTCTCTTACCTTGTGATACACCACTGCAGACTATTGCTTTTCAAGTGTTATAGCCTACATGTGGAACTGAAAAGGTATTTTACAAAGAGAACCCAATCAGCTGGAATGGTTCCCATAATTCTTTAGAAAACAAGGTAGAGGTTTGTGCCGTTTACAGCGTGTCCTTTTCCCCCATTAGTCAGGCTTCCTTTCTTTCTCCTCTGTCCTCCAAGTCCTTGGCTCAAAGTGAAAGCTAGAATTAATGTAGTGTAACAGCCAAAAGCATGCAGGGATTTCACCTGCATGTACCGACCAGCTCAGTGGTACTCTGTTCAGAAACTTCCATTCCTGTCTCCCTTACTTGTTTCCCCCTAACCCTCACTCTTTCCTTGGCTTTTCATCTGAAACCTCCATCAGTTTCCCATTTGTTTTCTTGTTCTCTTGGGCTGACTCTCATTGTAGGAGTGTGTAAAGTTGAAGTTGTAATGTCAGTTTGACACTGGAGACAGATCAACAGTAAATGTTGGTTCCTTTTCATGCTGAAAAGCAAACCCAGACACTAAATTGTAACGGCTATTAAAGTGAACACCACTGTTTCTTTATACACATACATAACCAAAATATGCTGTAAAAAATATAAACATTATTGTCCAAGACAATGTAAACAATTTTAAGGAATTCCATACCATACCTTTAAGTATAGAAATAATTATGGGAAACCTAAACAAAGTACTTGTTGCTCCAGGAACACTCCTTTCGAGGGAGGAGAATACATTGATTAAAATGGACCAACAGCCCAGGAGGTGGTTTAAACACATTGAGTATTAGATGGGATTCCCCTGAGTGTGGAATACGGGAAAACATCAAACATCTGCAAATGAGATTCTGTCTATGTAGCTCTGTGGTTGTCTGTCAGAGCCTCCCTGTTCTAACTTTCACACCACCTCTGCTTGACTTGCAAATCTGCCCCATCTTCAAATAGTAGAGAAAATACCAAAGTTTGGGATTGTATACTTTAACTTGCCATCTGACTTCACAGGTTCTGGCCTTTCTCCTTCCCAACCCTCTGCTCTGTTTCAATCTTGCCCTCCCTGCCTGAAGTATTTAACATGTAACTTCACCACCATTTCTGAGCCTAATTCCAACCACTGCATAGTTAAATAAAAGTAGACAAGGGGCAAGGGGGCTGATGAGGTGTTATGATGGATCCCAGTGCTTTCTTGGCAAAACTCATTCCTGACAGGGAACGCCTCTTATGGCTACTTCTTCTTGCCTTTGTTTCTTGGGTTAGTTAGTTTTAGGCATGAGGAATACGGTTGGTTAGGATTAGGGTAATAATATGAGGGTAAGCCTGTCAGAGGCAGAGTAGGGTTGGTCTTGCCATGAAATGCACTGGGATCCACAATAACACGATGCAGTTTGCAAGTTATATAGATAGATATATCTGTATTGTCATTGTTAAAACATAATGAAAGTCAGGCTGTAACTCTTCACCAAAAATAAATAAATATATACTTTTTAAAGATTTTGTTGGCATAGAGACCTTTATTTAGCAGTACACTGACAGGAAACATGGGGGAGAGAGAGAGGGGGGTGTGACATGCAGCAAAGGACCTCCGACCAGGATTCAAACCAAATAAATAAATAAATTCATCAATAAATAAATTGAGTCATGGGTTAGGGATAGCAGTAGGTCACCTAACCCATGACTCCGTGCCATGGTGGCACGGTAAAAGTCTGTCAGAGGTTGTTGTGGGAGGTGGGCATGTTTCATATTCCTGAGGAAGTTAAGTCTTTGCTAGGCCTTCTTCACCTGTTGAGAGATGTGTGTGGACCACGTAAGATTTGCAGAGATGTAGACTCCTAGGAACTTGAAACACTCTACCCTTTCTACCTCCGCCCTTCTATTCAGAGGGCAGAGTGCTCAGTGTGCTGTGATTTCTTGAAGTCTACCACCATCTCTTTTGTTTTTTTTAAGTGTTAAGGTCCAGGTTGTTGTGGAAGTACCACTTTGCTAGATGTTGAACCTCCTCCCTGTCTCACTGTTGTGGGTTATAAATCCTACTATGGTGGTGTCATCAGCAAATTTGGTGATGGTTTTTGAGGAGTGAATGAAGGAGCAGTTATGTGTGAAGAGGGAGTAGAGGAGAGGACTGAGGGTTGATGAAGTACGGTGTTCCATTCTGACATGTTGGAGTCTGTTGCTAAGAAAGTCCAGTATCCATTACCACAGTGAACCATTCAAGCCAAGTTTGTGTGGGATTATTGTATTGAATGCAGAACTAAAATAAACAAACAGCATCCTTTGGTATGTGTTCTGATGATCCAGATGTGTAAGGGCTGTGTACAGGGCTGTTATAACTGCATCAACAGTTGATCTGTTTTCTTGCACTGTGTCTTAATGGTGTTATATTACAAGCCTAACAGTTCTAGTTTCATACTGCTAGTGTGATTAACAATTTTATTGGTGCATAAGGAGATCATATATAAGTGAGAGCACTTACATTTTACTTCTATTATAAAAGCACGAGTGTACAAAATTAATACTGTATTTTCAAATTATTGAAATGGTTAAAATGTGTCATAATTCAGGATTAGTGCTAAAAATAGGAGGAACACAGTTCATAAAGTTATGATGATGATGACGATGTTATCAATACAGCTAAGGTCCTTACGTTAAAATAATTTTTCTATGTGTAAAAAGTAGCATTTGGTCTCATTTATATGCATATAAATAGGAATGAAGCTTGACTGTCCATTGTTCATATGATAATGAGTGTTTTGCTCCCATAGAATCTAAATTGACATAAATTAGTTTTGCTCAAGTTGCAAGGCAAGCTGGAGCAAGAATAGAGAAGGGTATGACCTTGCATCGCTTTTCTTCCATTTAATGTGTGAGTGATTTACCTGACAATTCAGGTCGAGGCCACAGAAAATTTCATTTCAATAAATGGCAGAACAAGTACAAATATTTTATAACAGTATTTTGTTTTTTTTCACTTGTAAAGGGAACTGTTTTAGAAACATGATCTAGACTTGAATTATTACATTTAATGACCAAAATACAGCATGTAAACTTCATAAACTGCTACTGTAATGAATAGTGAATGAACAGTCATTTTTTCATAAAGTGAGGCAGTCTCAATAGCTATTCTCTCACTTTAGTCTGATATATTAAATATTAATCATTCAATTAAATTAAAATACAACAATTGCCACATACAAAGCCATTTGGAATTCATGTTATATTATTTTAAAACACTGAATAGACATTGAACAATAGAATAAAAAGCATTTATTTTGAAAGCATTTTATTCGTAACTAAACACCATTGTCAGGTTGGTACTTTTGAGGAGGAAAATCATACAACAGAAATGTATTGGTGCATAGCTTAGTAAAGTTGATAACTGTGTTTTTCTGTGCAATTGTCTCTCATGTAATCTCCACCCAGTTTTCTTCTGTTGTTAGACCAACACCCTTATCTCTTTGTTTTCTTTTTTCCCCTTGGCCTGTTCCTCTGGCTATCCTTATCCCTGCCCCAGGCATTTCACTGTTTTATGGCTCAAAGGCAATGGTTCTTAACATATGGACTGAGCATCAACATTGAATGCAGGCCTATTTCCCTTAAGCCTAGGACAAGATAATGAATTTCTCAGTTGAAGTCATGGCATCTGTAAATGTTCAGGTACCCAGCCCTGGGGATCTGAACCTAAACTTTGAAAGTTTACCTCCATATTGGAAATAAAATGCTTCTTCCTGACTGCCTATCACTCTCTAAATTGTCTATTCTTCCAGAGCTAAGTCCCTATTTCCATCCACTTGCTTTATTTCCCTTATTCTCTTCCTTTCTTTCATTCTTTATTTCTCAAAGCCCCAGGCTTCACATTCCCAGAGTCTCTGCAGAGAGCTTAACCATCACTTATAAAAAAAACCCCCTCCATACACACTCCATAAAAGGCTTGGCACCTTTTAGGTGTGCATCACTTTACCCATCTCTGCAAATCTTCTGTGGCTTTTAATCCCCCACACCCCACACAAATTCTCTTCACTGCCTTTCATGGATCATGGATCTTCATGGATGTCTAAACTTCGCTTTACTTACCTGGGTCATTTCTTTCTTTCATTGTTTTTTTCTTTGATTAATCTATTTGATGATCAGTAGTCAGTTGGACTGAAACATTTGAGAAAACAAGCAAATTCTTCTCCAAAACAAGTACTCTGGTTTCTAATTGTTAATGACCACTGGATGTGGCTGCATCATGTTTAGGCTCTGCTGGGGCTGTTGGACAGGATGCATTATTATTAGGGACCGAGCCGAAAGGCAAGAGGGCAAGGACCCTATTTTATTTGTGTTTTTTATTATTCTACCGCCTCTTTGAGCCTCAATTTGACCCCCTAAACATGCATAAAAACTCACCAAATTTGGCAGGCACATCAGGTCTGGGGAAAAAATTGATAAAATGGAACAACATCAAACTCTATAGCGCCACCTAGAAACACTAAAATGGCCACTATGCCTGATAGGAATGTCGTAAAAAGATCAAACCAAAACTCAATTTTATCAAGACCTACAAATCACGTGCTGACACCCCTGACTTAAATCCAACAGGAAGTGCACAATTTGCTGTTACATGTGGGATTTTCGACGATTTTTGGCCTCCTACAAACATTATCTTGTCCGAAGGCGTTCATCGTGGCAGCCTCAAACTTAAATAGCTGACTTAGCACACCCTGCTGCACAAAAGTTCTGAACAACTTTTTCATTACTCGTCCGGTTTGGATTTTAGAAGTCCTCAAAGGTCAAATGCCCAAAAACCAAATGCCAAAACGCTCCCATAGACAATGAATGGGAGGAGAGTCTAATTCCACTTTGACCCTGAATTTGACCACCTAAACATGCTTCAGAACAGACCAAATTCACCAAGCACATCAGGTCTGGCCATAAATTTGATAAAATGGAAAAATGAATACACCTGATTCTAATTATTAACTCGTTATCGCCCCCTTGACAAGTTTCAGCTGCATGATAATGAGTTAATTATTAGAATCAGGTGTGTTAGAGATATCTAAAACATGCAGGGCAGTAGCTCTCCAGGAGCAGGGTTGGAGACCGGTGCTGTAGACATTCCACCTCCAATGTCCTCTAAGGATGCAAAGGATGCAAACTTCTACTCTGGGGTTGCACATTTTGTAAAAATGTTTTACACTCTTTTAGTTGTTTTTCTATATATCTGCTTGCCTGACTATGTCTGATCTGCCCAACCAAATCTGCTATGCCTTCAGATCTCTGTCACTATGTCCCCTCTGCTTTACTGTTTTGTTTTTTCCTTTTATATTTGCAATTTCTTTTATCTCCTTTTCTCTTTTGCTCTCTGAACAGTTTTACTCTGGAGAAGAAATAAGACATGACCTCCCTGTATAAAACTGTATCTTTGGTGTTTGGCTTATGAGGTACCTGTTTACCTCCATTCCTCTGAATCTGCCTTTATCATCAACTGTCCTATGTCTCTCTTGGCATTACTTTTATGCATTCCTGTTTTCAGTGCCTATTATTTCTTTGTCATTTTCATTTTTTTCCTTTCTTTTCTCCTTTCTATTGTTATTACCCTTTGCTCATTAAATGCTGCACCCCTATCTGCCCTGTCAAGTATTTTTTCTTTGTCCACCTCTACAAAGGGGCAGGCGCAACAAGGTGAGGTGACACTTTTCACTGTAACATCAGCAGACACAATGGGGTACACACTTATTCTTTGTATGAAGATTAATGGGTGACATTTTCACACCTTTCAGTGTGTGATGTGAATAAAATAGAAGGTATGACTTGATAATGAGCAAATTGTTAGCAGGAAGATTTAAGATAGGAGGGAGGGAGATTTTGTTTTAAACCATTAACCTGCTTCATTAGACAGCACACAGTGTTCAGTGCACTTTATGCAAGGTGAGAGAGTTGTTTAATGACTATGGAGATGGGTTATAACCTGAACTCCAACTCACAACACCTTTAGCACACAGCACAGAACCAGGATACTGCAGCATCTGTGGAGTACATAACCTGGTATGAGTGGTGCTGTATTCCGAGGTGACCACCAGTTTGCTTGAATTTGATTTCATATCAAATTCATAAAGATCCGCTAAAATATGTATAAGTACAGATAGCACAAAATATACACTCAGCATGCAAGTAACAACAACAGGTAGATATTTTAGGGGGTTTGGACCATTGACCACCTTAGATGATATGTGACATTATGTCATCACTGCAAGGTGAATAGTTGTATGCTTCAAAAAATGTTCAAAAAAGCCTACAGTATCTAAATAGATGAGCTGTTTTTCTCACATAATTATCATTCCATATGTCAACTTAAAGTGAAATATATACCTCTGGTTTGGTTTAAAGTCTGTGTAAAGTAAGAATAAATATGTGTTCTGAGTTTAACATACCACAGAAAAGTGTGTTGTTAACCACCATTTGAATGATTGAAAAAAATCGCCAAATATATGAAATTAGGCTTCAAAGTTGTGTAAAAATCTGCATCTTTCTCTGCTGTGGGACACTGTGGGAGTGCCCACCGAGTCTGCTGAAACCCCACCCACTACCAAGTGTCACCTGTCAATCAAAGTCACCACCTCTACCAGAAACATGGACATTATATCTGAGAGCTTTCTGCTGCTAACTCAGCTGCTAGCTCTGCAGCTAACTCAGCTAACTGACTAACTGTAGACTGTAGTAGTAGTAGTGTTTGCTGAATGTATTTATACCTCGACAGCAGCAGGGGCGGGTTATGCCAATCACCGGCGGTGATTTTCAGACCCGCCCACTAAATCCTGAACACAGAAATCTTCAAACACAGTTTGTGAAGCCTAGCTCCACAATTCAAATCTAAATGGTTGAAATGATTTTTACACCTTTTTTGAAGTACATTTATGACCTATTGCATGTGTTTAGAAGAAAATGTCTGAATTCATTATCACTAACTTTAAATTTTTATTAAACAAAGTGCATTTGTCTGAATTATAAGTGTTGTTTGTATGAAAGACTGGCAATCCAACAGGCATTACACTTTCAGAACAGCTCTTTCGTTCAGCTATAGCTTTTACTTTTGTACCTCAGGCCCCTCTTGTCATTGGCTAATGGCTCGGTGTGGCGGAGCGCTCTGAAAAATGACGCTGTGTGCAGTGCTTTTCTCTAGTCGGCCGCATATGCTCTCTCCTCATCGGGAAAAATTTAAAGGCAAAAAAAAAAAAACGCTACATGGACAATCACCCTAAGAGGAGAGAAGGAGATAATAGAGAGAAAACATGTGTTCTCGGTGTCCGGAACGCACCAGTAGAGCTGAAAATAGGGATTGGGACAGTTGCACCGGAGCTTCATTTGAGAGGACACACTCGACTGTCTGTTCTCTAAAGAACTCTCCTTGTTCAGAGGGGAGGCCTTTTGGGAACATTGCTATCATCTTAAAAGGCCATCTCTGTCTCTTTCTCCCTCACTACCTCTCTCTTTCTCTCTCTTTCTCTTGCACTCTTGCTTTCTCCCTTCTCTCCTTGAACAAGGGGTGAGACCATTGGGAACAATGGTGATATCTTTAAAGGGCCTTCTGTGGCTGAGAGAACAGCACTGCCAAAACCCAGAGGATCCATGTGCTGAATCAGTGGTCACAGAGCACAGAGGGGATAGGGGGATTTAAGTAGGGTACATACATGTGTGTGTCAGTGTGCATGTGTCTGTGGGGGTATTGTGTAGATAATGTGCATGAACTTTACCACAAAAAGTGGGGACAAAATTTTGATTCACACCAGTTGATTGAAGATTGTCTAGCTGGGTGCAAAAGGCATTCGTACTTTGGTTTCAGGCTTGATTGGGGTCAGGTTAAAGTTGGAGTAAGAGCCTTTCCGCTTGAGGCATGAATATATATATTGATAATTTGCATGAAATACACTGATTTCATGGTGTCTAATGGAAGCCTCCCGAATAAAAGAAAAAATTGGTGCAGAGGAAAAATAAATCATAGTCAACTGTTTCAGATTTTGGTTTGAGGAAAAACGTCTTCAACCAACATAATCCTTCAAATACATGTAAGCTTCAGATTCAGTCGCTCTCTGAGATTAAGGAGAGATGCTGTAAAACCCAGATTAAGCATGGTGCCTTGTTCTGACACAAATAAATGTCTTGCATGAAAAGATTCCTTAGTACATTTTTAAATAAATTGATACTTGTTTGATATCCATTGTTGGTGGGGGCTTCATAGTTCAGACTGACAGTGGTGTTGTTATGACATCAATACAACAGACATACATAATAAGCTTAAAGCACTTTAAACTCACTTTAAATGTGTTACTGTTGTCTACCTACTGTTTAAGTGGAAATTATCATTCCAATTGTTGCTCAGGGTTGATTTAATCATGGTATTTACTGCTCTGACTTCAGAGGTGTGGGACTAGCATTTCCAGTGGGGTCACATTAACCACTACTCTATATTCATTCAAAATAAACTGGTCGGTAGAGCTCACTAGTTAGAACACACATGCATATGACATACTTAATACATTGATAAATTGCTTTAAAGTCTTGGGAGATTGAGTTTCAGCCTGGGCAAGCTTGCAAAACAATTCCATTACAGAGATCCCATTGGAGATCAATTCATACAACAATTGTGTTAATTGGCTGTAATGAGTGAAATGGAGCCCAATTATGGCTATAGGGAAAAAATCAACGCCAAACCACCGAAGGCAAACAACTATTATGTGCTCTCTATGGACTGGAACTTTTAGGTGTGTTAATTTTGTCCAACCATCAATAAGTCATGTCACAAATAATGTTTTCCATCAGCTAGAAATGCCAAAATACCTGTTTTGACTAATTAGGGTGTAATCAGAAATGTAACATACTTTTGAGTTTCAGACCATTGGGAGCATTGCACCAGAGCCTGTCTCCCTGTATGATTCTGGGGTAAATTACCTTTACAAATAAAAGTGCCAGGACAAAGATGGTGGAAGCAGGACCATAAGTGCAAAATGAAGGAAAGACATTATATTATAGTGACAATCAATCAATTTAGGGATGTGAAATATGATGTGAAGTATGATGGCATGACATTACAAAGCATGTTTTTATGTGAGTTTAATCAGTTGTGTGACTCTAAGAGAGGGACAGCTGCATAAATTGCTGTAGCCAGGCATTCAGAATGGACTCATAAACACCAACATGTATAACAAAGACAAAACACATGCACACCTCCTGCATACATGTATGCATACACCTGTTAATATGTGGGTATGTACGGCCTATGCATAAGAAACAGCAAACCAATATCTCTGCAGAAGGAAGCCACAAGACTGGACAAAAAGAGTGGCACTTTATAAAATGGACATAGATGTTTCCAGTCTAATGTTAGAGTTAATGGACTGGAAAGAGAAAAGGTGAAGAAATTGCAGTGGAAGGGGAAATGAGACAGCATACACACAGACAGACTGACGTGTCACTGGCACAAAGATGTATGCATATGCATGTGTGTGTCTGTTTCTAGGTCTCTGCGTAGATGCATGTCCATGTCTGCCTGTGTGTGTCTGTGTTCGTTTGAAAGAGAAAGAAAGGGAGGTAGGGAGAGTGAGAGAGCAGTTTTGAACTTAACCGTACATCCATTAGCTCTCTAATGTCCTATCATGCTGAGAAACCATTGATACTGCCACATCATATGAATTCAAAATTCACACAACACTAGTTTCATACATTAGATCTTATATAGATGTCAGCTCAAGTGAATCAGCTTCCTTACCTACTGTTGAGTTTCATTTCCTTCTATCAATGACTGAAGCAAAGGAAATAACTAAATACATGAAAGTAACACTCTCAAATTAATCTGTCCACTTAATGAAATGTTAAAACAAAAATATTTTTAAATGAATAATGCTATCACTAAGAGCTTTGATGAATTGTTCCTTACCAAAATCTGAATCATAGAAGAGGATGAACTTTTGCCAGCTGTACTCAGACACCACTTGCATGATGACCTCATTGAGATAGACAGGTGGGCGGACCATTAGGGTGTAGTCATCTGTTCCAGGGATGCGACTGGTGGGCGGGCAGGCTGAACGGGGTGATCCCGCTGGGGAACGCTGGATAAAGAGGTGGGGGATGTGCATGGCATCGGACAGAGTCTGAAGGCTGCCTGCCGACATGCAGCCAATTGAACTGACCAGAGCCAGAATACCACGATTCATCAGCTCACATGCTGGATGGAGGGGGAAGGAGGTCACAGAGAAAGATGGAGGAGAAAGGAGGAAAACAGAGGAGGAACATATTATTTTTCAAAGCATATGAAGGGATTTAGTGGTCAAAATATGTGTTCAAAGTTTGAGCAATGCCATTTCATGTATTTGTGGTAAGAGTACACCAAGACAAATAATTATTATTCTACAAGTCACCACACTGCAGCACCCACTACATGATGTGGACATTTTTAGCGAACTGCTTCTGCTTATTTCCACATACATTGCCTAAAAGTAGTTCATTTGATGACCAAAGTTGTTACAGTCATACACAACCTGCTCAGTGGTAAATAGACGCAGAGGGGCGTGCAAACAGAGAGAACTGGACACATATTTATACATACACAGGAAAAAGGCACAGAATATGAGCATATTATGTGCTACATGTAAAAACCTAATTCCCCTTTAATATGAAAGAGTTTTGTTTCTGCATTACACCCTCGTGAATAAATACAGGTAAACCCTGTAAGAGCATCATAATACTCTTATTCAAAGCTGTTACACCCTCCATCACCAATTTTCCATTCTGACAAAAGCTGACATCAAGTACTATTTTAGCTATTGAATCAAAGTTAAGGCCGTTGTGTTTTTGTTTATGTCGTTGTATTTTCCTTTTTGCCGTTGTGTGTTGTTTAATGTCTTTGTGTTTTCCTTTTTGCCGTTGCGTTTTTGTTAATGTTGTTGTGTTTTTGTTAATGTCGTTGTGTTTTTTCTTTTTGTCGTTGTTGTTTGCCCTTCAGGGTCACCGTAGAAGGTGTCTGAATGGCTTGGTGAGCATAAAATCGGTGTGAATTATATACTATGGCCTTCAAAGTCACCAGATCTCATCCCAATTGAACACCTATGGGAGATTTTGGACCAATATGTACCATCTCCATTGGCACATGGTAGCCAAACACCTTATTGAAACACTTTATATTAGTTTTTCTGTTAATTTGTCACCTAGCTGTATGTAGTAGAGACCTGCATGACACTGTTTTCTTAATCCTGCTCCCGTCCACTCCCACTGGATTTCTGACCATTACCACCTGCAGTGTGTGTGTTATACTCCTGCTTGCTTCCACAACATTTGTGTACCACAACATACACCCGCACACAATCTGATAATACACCACCTTCTAGAGCATAATTACATTCATATGAGTGCATTCATTTGCAATTACAACTAACCTCTTTTGCACATTTGTCACATCTAACAAGGTCTATTTTGCTTCCTTCTTTGTCAGTAACAACTTAGAAATGTGTCCAAATCCACTTGTCTCACTTTTGTAATGTAATTCTTTAACACTTTTACAGATACAAGCTTCAGGAAGACAATGGATAGCTAAAACTTGAGACCAACAGTTGGTTTTTTGACCAAAAAAACAAACAAAGGTGGGTGGGAGTGGGCAGTCAAACCACCTGCTCCTGCAACATTTATATTGGCTTACAAAAGATGGGCAGGATCTCAATGACAATGCAGTTCTCTACTATTTAGTATAAAAGACTATTAAATTAAGTGTATTCAAATTTATGAGAATATCCACAATCCCCAGTTGTTTCTGCCTAAATGCTCCCCAATTGTAAACACTATCTGTGCTTATTTCACCTCCTTTTCCTACCTTCTACTTTTCATCCTTCCTAGGCCTCTAGTGCTGTCAGAAACACCTCTACCTCCCACAGTACCCTCTCAACCCACTTCCCTGTTATCTCCCTTGTTGTCCAAAACAGCCCCTTTGAGTGCTTACCTTTCAGCCCCAATCATTTCAAAGCTGCAGTCTTGCAGTGATTTTCATTTTAGTTGCCTCACAGCATCACTGAATGTTCTACACTGTCCTCAATTTGCAGTCAAATGCCTTGCTCGTCTACCTTTTTTCTAACATCCCTTCTTCAGTTTCCCATTTCACCCACCAATCTTTTTCACCATCTTTACTCACAAGCCATTTTCTCCCTCATCTCTTGTTTACCCTTATGGCAACACAAACAGTCACCTCTCCTCTTCACTCACTTTGATTCATCACCTCTTTATTCATTTATTTTTTGCACATTTCATTGCCTCCTTCAGTCCTCTCTTCCATTCCCTTCACTCACACAGCGACCCAAATACTTTCCCTTATATGCCCTTGCCCCCATTCCATCCTTCATCCATCCTGATTTTTATTTCATCCCTCACTTCTGTGCCAATGCTGCTCTTCCCTGTGTCATTCATTGTGTGCTAAGCACCAAACCCAGTTTATTTCACTTCTAGGTGATGAAAATCCTGTTATTGAGTCACTGGGTACAAGAAAAGTGAAAAAAGGTTTAAAGACTGTACAGGGAACACACACACAAAAAAATCTACACAGATACACACATACAATTGGTACAATGACAAGAAAGCACAATCTAAAACAGACACGGTCAGACCATATAATGCTGCACCATCTAATCTGTTGACCCTGCAAAAATGAAGCCGGAGAAAGATAGAGAGAAGAAAAAGGTCTCCAATAAAGAGAAAAGCTTGAGGAGACAGTTTCATCATTCTGAGAAAGGCAGAATACAACATTCTGTGTGTGCATGTGTGTGTGAAATTGAGCTATACAATATGACATGTCAACCAGTTTGCACAAAAACAAATTAATTGAATTTCAAAGTGGTTGAACTCTCATATCATGACAATCCAACATGTGTGTGACTGTCTGTTAATGATATGACATTGTGTCTGTTTGATTTTGTATGCTGTTCAATTATTACATAGTTCAGTTCAATGATTACTGATTTCATTTAGATATCAAACTTCTGAGATTCTGCAAAGTCACACTTAAAGTAAATTCATGCCAGTTTAATTGTTTTGAACATTCTGCATTTGTAAGGGAAAAAAGCTTAATGTACAACACACTATGGAGCTGTTCTACTCAACAAAGTCAACGTTTACATAGTAGATTGGTTACAGTCATCATTCAAGTCTTTAGCAGTAAAGTGACGAATCTCATTCAGAGGCAATAGCTAAAAATATATAAACACAAAACCCATTTCGTGATTAACTGGCAATGTATTGTTTGGGTCAGTTTTCCGTTTTAGCAATAGCTTAAGGGTTATTTCAGACAAGCAGTTCCTCATGCTTTGATGTAGATGATTAATGAGTGAAAGCTAAAGCAGTTTCAATCTCACTGCCCATTGTGCAAGTCCACATTTTGAGGAATTAATTAAAGTGTAACAATATATGATTAAACTTCACTAAGTCTCAGCATACTGTTTAGTCATGGCCATTACTCGTAAAACCAATGAGCCTGGGATACTTCCTTACTATTACCTTAGTGTTTGAGCATATGCCTATGGGTTTGTGTGGGAAGATACACCTGTGGATTTATTTATGCATACATTAAGTGTGCCAGTGTATGCGTATGTATTTCTCTAACTTCAAGGCTGGCTTAATATTTGAGCTGAATAAGCCAATCTTGTCATAAGCTATATTATCCAGACTCTTTTATAGCGGTCATGCTAACTAACACTTTAGCCTCATGCTGTAGTCTAGCTATAGCGCATTAGCTTAGCATCATCAAGGCTTTGGCTAATGGAAGGCTTTGCTAATCCTCTACTCATTAAGGCACTTTGGAGAATTAGTGCCCTCATCCCCTCTACATCACACACTCTTAAGTCTGCAGGGGGGTTCTAAGCACTAGGCTCATTAATGCGCTTTGCTAATGACTTAAAGGGCCCGTTGCGTTAACCCAGCCCAATGTTACATCACTCTGAAATAGGCAACAGTTAAGGAGAGTGAAAATGAGAGCTAGTAGTGCTGGCTCAGCAAAATATTTCTATAGCCACAGTTTGACAACATCTAACAGAAATGCATTTTGCCTATATTGAGAAAGGTTCAGTATGACTAAGCATGAGTTGAATGTTAAGCTGCATACATGGATATTATGTATTCATATTTTGCCAACACTTTAACCATTGTGTATAATAAATGTACTCATGCACAAAACAGATTTGGAAAAGAGGCATGCAGGAGTACAGAAAAAAAAGTAGCCATTTTTTCACCTACAGTATCATTCTGAACCATAACCACCCACTAACCCAAACTTAAACATCACCACCATCATCACCAACTCACACACACCTACACCCTCCCTGTATACGAGCAGTATACTCATCCATGATAAATCAATGAGGGATCAGTTTTGCTGACACATCTAAAACTTGTCAACCTGTCCTGCAGAGGTGTTTATTTGAGGGATGTACATGTCAGTCATACAGACAAGCATGTGCACATCCAACATTTCAGATTTTTAGCCTTCGGTATTACTGCATGACTCATCTACTTTGTTAATTCATCTGCTCTCTGTTTATTTACTTTGCTGATAGGTCAGCAAGTTTCGACTTCCATCAGAATTTGTACATGATTTCTGATTTCCGAAGTGAAATGGTTGATTGATCCTACACAATCTAAAACCTCTTCCTTCTCAACAACCTCCATATTAAGATAAAATCAATTATTTCTCATTATGTTTCATATATTCAAAGTATACTGGATCACTAACCCAGACAGATCTTGTTTATGCGCAAACCTTTCAGATGCATATTCTGTATATCAGTGTGAACATGTGTAGTGTACATGTGTAGTGTACATCTGTTATCTGCAACAGAGCATGTTATTGAGCTCTCTCTCTAGCTTGTCGGTCTGTCAGAATAAACTGACTGCAAGCACTTCACCTGCATCCAGGTGTGACCAATTCTTCTCTCTATCTGTGCCTTTTCAAGCAGCTCTACACACACACACACACTTTATCACTCTGATACTCAGGTTTCTGTGGCCCAGTGACTGAGAGAGGGCTACGAAGCAGAGAAATCAATACCTGAAGAAAACCAATAAAAGAGTGTCTGTATGCCTGTAGCTGTGTAACATTTCGTGAGTAAGTTAGACGCAATTAGACTTCAACAGTAATGCAGTGTTACAGTAAATAGAATAAGACAGTCTTTAGTGAAAATATAAATGCTAATGTACAGTAGTGAAGTAGTTTGTATTTTAGGCCCTAGTGAGCCTATACTGTCCTTTTAGGTATTGCTGATACATTTAATGAGTTCCAAGTTCAAAAGACTGAAGTGTATGTCATTTAATAAAATAATGCAGAAACACATACATTACATATGAAGGTATCATTGAGAGCATCAGGAGTTGAAATGAGTAGAAATAGTAGTATTGAACTCACATTGAACACACAGTTTGTTAGACTTTAAAATTCCTATCTAATACAACCTTAAAATAGAGGCCAAAGATCATATAACTAGGTTTTAATAAGGATGGGTCTCCAAAGCACTAAACTAAAAAACTAAAGAGCAATTAGTGTTTGAATAGATATTTTTCAGGCATCTGGCATCAGTAGGATCACACATCCTACTGAGAAGCAATCACATTGCAATAACTTCGAAAGTCGCTAAGAGGGGAAGCGAGAGAGCAAGTTTTATCCAGTACCCACAGATCTGTCATAGCCAAGGGTATTTTCATGTCTAGTACTTTGTGCATGTGTGTGTTTTGTGTGGATGACCTACTTTTGTCTCTGTGTTGTTTTTGTGTATTGTTCCAGATGTACAGTTCCAAACTGCTGCTGTGCCTTGTGCCATTCACGGCTAAGCAGTGAGTGGCAGAGAGAGATGCTTACTCACACCGCTGGCAGGCGGAAAATGTGCACTGCTCTATATATGCTTTTGTGTGTCTGTGTGTGTGTGTGTGTGTGGGTGTGTGTGCATGTGTGAGAACTGCTGGTTTGCTGATATACACTCCTTGAGGGAATTAGCACTTGAATTAATGTGGTGGGGAGGTAGAATGAGCAAAAGATAACATGCCCTTTTCGACTTTGTTTCTCTCAAAATGTATTACTGTAAGTTCTCTGACTCCTGGCACTTCCTGTTGCTGAAAATACCAGACCAATGATTTCTCGCAAACCCAATCTGTGCTTATTCCTGCCCCCAGTATGAATCCCCACCCTCTACCCTGTTCCCATTAACATTTAATGGACCCCCTTTGGTCCCTTCATCTTGTCACATTTAACATCATCTATTCCTAGCCAGCTCTAGTCTTTGTGCCCTGGAGATGTATACATCCTCTTTCATCCAGCCTCTTTTTTGTCTTCTCTGTCTCTGCCTCCTCTTCTCATTCCCTTCAACTGCCCCTAAATTCAGTCCCCTTTACCATTACATTTATCCAGTTACTGCATTCACCGTTATCACACTGGCCAGCTGAATGCCCCCACTCCTTTTTCCAATCCCCATCTCTTCTTCTCTGTCTCTGTCTCTCTCTTTCTCTGTCTCTTCTTTCTTACTTTCACTCCACAACTGTTCCTACTTCCCTTCTTCTCTTTCCTCTTTTAAAAATAAGCTCCCCTTACCCCACTCATCTGTCTACCTTGTCCTCTTTTGTATCCCACACTCCCCTGCATCTATTCAACAGTATCATTTCCCTTGTTTTCAGCTCCTGTTGTTGTTGAGAATGACAGATAAAGGCTGCTTTTCCAAACCCTGCTCTTCTGCTTCTTGTCTCTTCACCACCCATCACTGATCTCTCCTTCCTTCACCTTTTGCCACCCATCCAATACATTGCTCCATTATCTGAGATTGGTACATGAACAGTAGATCATTCAGGACTAGTTCATTTTTTATCCCCCTATCCTCTTTAGCACCATCCATTTATCCATGTGTTCTTCCATCCATCAACTAAATTGTTTAAATCCGGTTAAAATCTACCTTGTGCACTTTAATTTCAATGCATATGTTTTTTTCCCTGCAGTGACCTTTCTATCATCTATATCTCCACTCCCTTCTTCTCCTATCTTTTGCTTTAGCATTACTCCCTCCAGCTAGTCTACAAGCAAAACTCATGACCATTAGTATATAATATGTTTGTTTTGCTACTCCCCTCCCCTTATTTTTTATACAAAGGTATTTGATCAATAACCATTAAACACACACTAAAGAGAACAATGTACTTGCCACAATGTTTGACTGGCAATTACTTCTTTATACACAATTTAAACTGAACATCCTATATATGTTCCATGTAATCTATTGTTCTCATCTGTTGAACTTCCCTTGAATATTTGCTCCACATTTTAGACCTTGACATAAATCTGAAATATAATCTGACAGAAATAAGGGGGCAGTTTTATGTGCACATTTTACACCAATCCTGGTGGGAATTCTTAAAGAAAGAATCTGTTGCAGAAAAAAAAAAGTGAAACGTCTGAACATAGGTGACCTCCTCCTGTACACTATGAATTGGAAGAGAAACTCCATGGCCTTCATATAATTGTATTATGTTTTTCCTCTCCTGCTGCCTACCCACCTTTTCTTTCATATAGCATTCTTTTTCTCCTGATACTGATAAGGCACACACCCACTCTCCATATTATCCAGGTTGTCAGCAGTTTTCTGCCATGCGTTTTTTTTCTCAACTCTGTACCTGCTATCCTCTTTGTCATATGAAAGTTAAAGCTGTTTGTGACTATAACAGCTATGAATAAAGATTTTTTTTATTGGTCTTATTAAGCACAAAGGAGGTACAATAAAAATATTATAATGCACAAGGATTAGACTTGGTGTGAAAGGCCTCTCTGGTTGCCTTTAGTGCAACAGTTTATACTCATTTCTTGTTTGCTTGTCTTCTACAGTTATTCCTCCATCCATCCACCCTTAAACCCATTCAAGAGGGGCCTGATGTTATATATATCTCTTTGTGTCCAAGCTTTATCCATTGTCAAGTCAAGAAAATGAACGCGTCCCCTGGGAAAATCCACAGCTCTTCTGTTTACAGCCCAGGGGTTTTTAGTGCCATTACTTCACAGATCTTTGCCCTTCTCTTTCTCTCCTCCCTCACTTCTCTCACTCTGGTGGAAATGGATTAGTGGACTTAGATTAGTGGACAGATTATCATGTAAACAATTAAAAGCCATTTTCCAAAAAAATCAAACACACACACGTTAGCATGTTATTCTGCATTTTTACAAACCTTACTGTTGTCTACCCCCAGTCTCTCTCTCTCTATCTTTTTCATATTATCTTTGTCAGCTAGGGTAATGACCCATTTGTCAATGCTTTAATCATATTTAGAAAATGGATTGGTTGTTGTTCACTGCTAATAGCTCGTGTGTCTTTGTTTTCAGTGCTTATATACACAGCAGATGTCATATTTTCCCACTTGGTATCTCAATTGCACACAGGTGCGTGTGTGCATGTGTGATATTGTATGTTTAATTCTGTTTTTCAACGTGATTGCATGCCTTTGTATAAGTGTTACTGTCAAAAAGGGAGTGATTTAAAGATAGTTTATGGCAGTGAGCTGATTTATCGAAATTCATGAATGTTATGCGTACAATTTAACTGTTCAGCTGTTGACATTTCCCACACAGACAGGCTGGCTGATTGTCCTCCATAACGAAATTGGGAAATGACTATGGGGTAATCATTTTGTTATTCATCTCTCCATCACACATAACATTTGGTCACATTTTGACAAAACATTTGGGGGTGTTGCATCTCAATAACTCCAATCTGCCATTGTAAACACGGCAGTGATTGGTCTGAGGTGCAGGCACAGGCACATGTTTGTGTACTTATAACTGATTGATGCAATGAAGGACAGCACTATTCATGTGGAACAACACTTGCTGATTTCGGAGTGGACTGATATGGTGTTGTTGATAGAACATATCAGTGTCATATATTAAACATATTTAGAAGTGTTTACACCATTAACCAGCAAAAGATATCCCTCACTTCTATGGTGTACTGCCCTGCATCTGAGATAGAAGCATGTCGAGTGATAAAACAACTTCATTAGCTACAGCTGCAAACAGATTTGAATGTAAGAGGAAAGAGATAGATCGAATGAGAAATTATGAGGAATAAGATGAGGAAAAGAGACCTTTTTTGGTCTGTAGAGAGCAAGTTGAACATTTCATTTCAAAAAGATGTGTATTGCAGTGAAGTACTCTGGAAAATGAAGGGAGGATAAAGGCCTGTAGAGACAGATGCAGACAAATGCAAATTATCGTGCAGGATAGGGAGAGGGTGAAGGCAATGAAAGGAAGGAGGGAACGAGAGATGGATGAATTATGGAGAGACTGTAGGGAACTCTATAATGATACATGACTCTATCAGAGTTACTTCAATGAGAAAGAGAATGTCTGCTCCCTTGATGACAGAGGTGGGAACAGAGTGAGAAACAATAGAGAGCAATTGACATGCATGTAATTGAAGGTTAGAGTGATTAACCAAAATTAATTAATTGAATAATTTAAGCAGAAAAATACATTGCACTGAGATGTTGGAGAAAGAGATCACAGTTGAATTCCTCTTAATGACAGTAAACAACAGGCTTTATGTTTCATGCATTAAATAGAACCACTAGCTAATTGAAGTTGTGTTTTAACTAATTTATGGAGAACCCACATTTGAGTAACACATGATTACCTAGGTCTCAAATTATTTTGTTTTGAGCTCATTTTGGAAACATTTTTTAAAATGTTCTAAGTTCCCTTACTCCTCAAAGTCATTAATTTAATATTGGTATAAAAAATATGCTGTCTCATTATCCAAAGTCTTGATGGCTATGACTAAATCAAAGATATGGATAAATCATCAAAGTTTGCAAACACATGCATATGCACTCATCAGGTATTCCACCCTGGGCACAAGTTGCCGCAGGACGTTCATATATGCTGCTGTTTTTAATTGAAAACGAAGGAATATAACTCTTCAGCATTCATAAGCAATGAGATGAGTCAGTAGTGATACACACACACACACACACACGCACAGACAGTTCTAATGTATGCATCCAGTTGCCCATGGCTGCTTGTATCAAATTCCAAATCCTGGTGCTGGCACACAAGACTGTGAAGGGATCTGTATCCCCTTCCCTCCAGGCAACAATCCAGCACAACATGCCAGCCAGTGTCTTGTGTTCTGCCACTACAGACCTTTTTGCTCTCCTTTTCCTCTCTGTATGGTATTAACTATTCTCTCTCCTGGGTTTCTAAAGGTGCAGTGACCTTCCAAACAAGTCAGAATAGCAGGTACAGTAGTCACCATCTTCCCCATGGCAGGTGTAGTTGTCCAAATAATTGATGTTCTCTTTCCTCTTCTCACTCTAATTGTTGTTAAATTATACTCCTGAGATCTTCTCTCTTTCCTACAATTTTACTCTGATTGTTATAGGCAAAACACACCTGAGCCTCTCCTGTCCTATAAATTGAATCTCAATAGGCTGTTGCATTTACTTTAGGTGTATGACCTAAATGCATAAAATGCTAAAATATAAATGTTCACAAAACATATGGGAGTAAAAAAAAAGAAAAAAAAGAAAAATTGCAATCTACCTGCCAGACGTTTCTCTTGGAAAACATTTTGAATGGGGAAAAAAAAGTCACACTCAAAATCTAAGGGACAAGAAGAGGAGAGTGAATATTGCTTAATGCTTGCCTTGCCCCACTATCAACGTATCATAATTTGTAACATTACAGAAGTAATTTTTAGTTCATATAGTTTATAGTTCTTCAATACATTAACATTGGTTCACTAACGTACAGTTAAATCTCTGGCAACTTGACTCTTGCCACCAACATCGGCCTTTTTTATTTTATTAGCAACTTTGGTGATGTTACTGAGCAATGCTAACATTAGCTTAGCTCAGCTAACATTAGTATGCTAACATTTGTGCGAGAGAAGTCCTAGAAGGGAACATAATGTTAACCCACATGAAAGGGACAAAATATTAATGGTTCACATATTAGCTAGTCTTATAAACATGGGCATGATTTAAGTTTTATGACTGCAAAAATTCCACCTGATGGTTTAAAAAATAGTGGTTTGACTGGGAAACTGATTTCCTTATTTATAATGGTGTAAGTAATTTAGTCTGTATGTGTGTGAGTGAGAGTTAAAGAGAGAAAAAAGAGAGTAGAAGTGGCCCACAACACTTGGTGTAATTCAGAGTCTCACATGCCAATTACTATCCAAATGATAAGCTGAACATAAGTGTGTGTGTACCAAGCTTACAGTAAGTGAAGGTGACATCATTACCAGCCACTTAGTTTGATGAGGCACAGAGATAATGTAAAGTACCATAATAACACGCCATTAATTGATTGTGACATTTATAAGGATAATTATCAGTGTTCGCAGTGTTAAGACTGCTACCAACAAAGCATTTTAATCTCATATTTCATATTGACAGGTGAAATTCTTTATTTTATCATTAAACTGTGGGAACATGGGGCTGAGGGAACATAGAAATGCTATGCTATTAATCAGTCTGTCATTTTTCACGCAAAAATACCAAACATTTACTATATTTACTGTTGCCAGCATCCCAAATAAGATAATAATAATAATAACAACAATAATAATAATAATTATAGGTGAGATTTATATAGCACCTTTCACAAACCCAAGGATGCTATACAAAGATAAAACAAACAAACAAACAAACAAACAAAACAATTTGAAGTTTTTCTCTCCCCATTATGATAGCAAACTGAGTATCTTTTGGTTTGGGATATTTTAATAAAGCACACACAGACACACACACACACACACACACACACACACACACACAAAGTTAAAATGTAATATATACAGTATTGGACACATTGTCTAAATTAAATTGATAGGTAAGGGTAAAGTGAGCTTGAGTTTTTGATTTAATCTTTGGGCCCCTTTCTCACACACATTTACATGTTTGTGTGAATATGGAGTATGGAGATGTTATTATGTGTCCAAGTGGAATCAAACCTTCTTGAAACAGGCGGTATGAGTGCACTTGGAGCCACACACTGTATACTCAAGCAGTGTATATGGTATGTTCACTGTGGCACTTGAGATAAAAGCCTCCCCATTTGGCATCTTTGAAAGATCAGACAGAGAGACAAGGGCATTGCGGTGAAAAGGTTATTTGGGGTTATGACACTACTCAACCTGCACATGATGAAAGGAGAGGGGGAAATGAGAGGGCTTTGAAGTGCTAGTGCCTAGCCAAAGGCTACATTCACCTTTTATTTTACAGAACAGCCAGATGGAAAGAGAGCACAGAGGGGAAGGAAAGAAAACAGACAGAGGAGTGTGTGAGAGTGAAACATTGAGATCAGTAGAGTCTGACACATATAAAGTTAAAGGATTGCAGGATTTTATCTAAAAACACAAACAAACATGGTAAATACTCAAAAGCAATCTATCTCAATGATCACTGTTGACCCATTAGAAGTGTGTGGCAGTGTATTTATCTGCAGAGACCCCGCCTTCTGCATGTCATTTATTATTTTTCTCATTATTTTGCTGTGTTCGGGATGCTTCAGGGCTGCGGCCTTTGGGCAGTGGGTGTGTAGCCTCCAGCCAATAACAGCATGCAGGGTGTGAGGTCGAGACTCATGGTGTATCAACCAGGTTACATTGCTGTGTTTTTATTTGATTCATTGCTTCCCCTGCTACTCTGTCTTCCTCCTCTGCTGTGTGCTGCTTCTCTGGTGTTGGTGTGTCTGACTGACACACACACATACACGCATACACACACACACACACACACACACACACACACATGCATAACGTAGGCGTGTTTATTTGTGTTGTAGATTGTAACTGCTGTGAAACTATCAGAAAATAATGTTTTATTACTGTCATTCATGGCTTTGTTCTTGCCAGCATCGCTCGCTTTCTTCATTCACTCTCTACCTCACTTGACCACATATCTCTCTCCTCCTTTCTTAATCTCTCGCTCGTTGGTTTGGGAAGGAGGGGCCAAATTTGAATGCTGTGTGTTTACAAACAATCCCTGCGTAGTATACCTTTAAGGCAGAAAGAGAGATGCACACAAAGATATGAGATACAAAGAGATTGAGAATAAAGAAGATGGGAACAGAGACAGCGGAAGAGACAACAGGGAGAAAAAAATAATAAAGAGAATCAGAGTAATGGCCGACAGGGAGAGAAAGAAAGAGATCTTTTATCTGATGCATTCCAATTGTACTTGCACTCTTTTGCAAGATTTTGGATATGACATTCATGCCAAGAAAGCATACTGAACTGTACTGAACCGGCCCCACTCTGGAAGACATGTAACACTGCACCTCTCCCGGCTAATCATTGGCAGTGCTGATCCACTGCTATGAATGTGTTGTTCAAGACAGATTATGCAGATATACTGTACATATGTATGTTTGTGACTACATTATGACTACATAGGTATGTGTGCCTGTGTTTGAACCATGTATTCCTGTGTGTGTTTTTCTCCGTTAAGTTCTATAGAGACAGTGCATGAAAGCAGAAGAGAGATACTAGCAGCTCACAGGTCTTCTTCAGTGTGCCACAGTGACATTCCAAACAATAGCTGAACTGGATATCTATGGTAATACAGACACAGAAACTAGTACGCAGAGTACACACACTTTAAACACATCCAATGTCCCAGAAAACTAAATTGAGAAAAATATACAAGAGCACCGCAGCCAAACCCATGCCATCACTTTCATACTCTCTCTCCCTCTCTATTTCTCTCTCTTTCTCTCTCTCTCTACCCTGACAGTGTGCTTGAAAAACTTTTATGTTGCTGTAACAAGAATGAATGAGCTCAATGAGGAAAAAAATATGTGCGTGCTTGTGTATGTTTGCACATTTCTGCTGTGCCAGTGTGTTTGTAACTGTGTGCTTGTTCCCATATCTTCCGTTTTTGTTTGTGTGTTTCACTGTTCATATACTGTATACGCTGTGTGCATGGTGTGTGACTCTGCATGTGTGCACCACATGACAGATGGCGGGCCCCCTCTGAAGACCTAGAGAGGAGAGAGGAGCAAGGGACTGATGTGTTTCAAGTTGAAAAGAGACAGCAAAATCTGTTCAAAGTACTCAGTAAAGCCCCTCTGCTGTCACTCTGTTGATCCATAATTGAATGAGCAAATGTTTATAGCCAATCACACAGCATGGAAACATTTACAAACAGACATGCTTTGTGTTTTTTGGGTCCTTCACTGAAGTTGTGTCTGATAAATATCCATTTCCATGTGTCTGATAAATATCCATTTTCATTAAAGTAGCTGTCAGCTTTGGCTTTAATGATCCCAATGTAAATCCATGATGATCCCTGTGATAGCTGTTAGCGTGTTGAAAAGCTTACACACACTCTAGTCTGTCAAGGTCTTTATCCTAGTATGTTTCCTTCCCACTCTTTCGTCTCTGTTTCTGAGTACTGAATTGTGAATTGTTCAATGGCACACGTCATTCATTCCCACAGCAACAACTGACCCTGAACTTCAGAGGCTAATAACTGATGTGATGTGTGTATGTCTGTTTATGTGCCAGTATAAAGCAGAATGTGACTGCTGAACATAGGCATTGTTACTTAGGAAAAACCTTATATCAAAAATACATTATATAACTTTTAAAAATTGTTACAGCACAGTATAACAAACTAAGATCAGTGTATTGAACATAAGTGTTCGGAAATGTACATTTGTATACAGTGTTTTCCCTAGGTTGACTACTGTGGGGTGGCATAGGGTGGGTGAAGTGTCTGAGCAAAACTGAACAGTCTGTTCTCTGTTTAAGAGCAGCTGAGATATAGACACTAAAATTAGAAGAGCTGGTACATTTTAAAGGTCAGTCCAACTTAAGTGGGTCTGGTCAGGTTAGGCTAACCCATTGTTGCTCATTTTTTGAGCACTTCACTTTCACTTTTTGAGCACTTCAAGAAACAATAGATGAGACTTTTCTTTGTCTTGACAAGCTGCAGCATTTATTAACTGACAGACTGTAGCCTGTACTGCACATTTGCTGCCAGTATGACAACTTACTGCTATCCTTTTCCTCTGCTCCGCTCACATGCACTTTTCTTCCACTCACTCAACCACATAGTTGCTATGCACACACATTACACACTAAAAAACTTCTTTAAAAAGGAACTATGCTACTCATATAACAGTATCTTTCACATACTGTAGATGTTCTCTGAAGTACAAGGAGAAGCACAGTAACTTAAGTGTTGAATTGCTCACACATGAAAATCTTAGTAGCCCATTGATATTAATGATCATGTGGAAATTTAGTAGCATGCTCATAATTCTGGTGGTGTGCAACTAGATGCAACTAGAATGACTATAGTGGAAACGCTATGTGTACGTGCTTGTTAGTGGCTGTGTCTGAGTGGGTTTGTGTATGTTTATGCCATACATAATGCGAGCCTGTGCACAGTTAAAGAGAACATGCTAATTGCATTGAGTGAGTTTGTTTTTTGTATGAGAGAGAGTGACAGAGCAAAAGAAAGAGAGACTCATAGTCCACTGAATATATCCCCAAATACTAAATGAACTTTATTTATATAGCAAGTTTACCCAAAGGGACCATGCAAGCCACTGGCCTAATTATTGGGAGCAATTTAAGATTCAGTGTCATGCTCAAGGACACGTGGACAGGAGGAGCTGAGGATCAAACTGCAAACCCTGTGATTAATTTGTCAAACTACAGATTCAGTACTAGCAATATTCAGGGATGCAAACAGGTAAGGGCTGAGTAAGGTGAGTACATGACGTGTGCGGGGTACTCACATACATACATACATACATACATATATATGTTTTTAAGTAAAATGCATAATTCTGGTGCACTCTGAGAGCAACATTAAGAGGTTACATCTATTTTTTATTAAAGTGTACGTTAGTAATATAACTACTGGTTGTATGTATGAATGATGATGACACACCCACAAAGCATAGGAAATATATTTTATCAGTTAATAAGTGTTCCAAACAAACCATAAAAAAAACTAAAGTCCATATTTTAGCAATTAGTGACAGACATTGCAATTACATATCTTAAGGATAGCAAAGCTTCATTAAAAATAAAATTAATTTACCATAGTGTGTACTGAAAGACAATAACAAATGTTTTTTTTTTTGTTTTGTTTTTTTGTGGTGCTTCGTTTCTTAAAAATTAATTTGATGTGTTTACCAAAACACTGATTGCTTTAATGAGTGGCGTATTGTTGAGTGGTTGTTTGTGTGACCCTCTGACAGAAACTAATTGACTTTGAGGCTAAAACCTTGATTGGAAATGTTGTCTTGATGGAACATCCCTCTGGCAGAACTGAATTGAGAAGTTAGATTTTGGTAAGTTTACCACTGTGTCTATGTACTGTAAAACTTTTGTTGTTGTTTTCCATGAAGTGCTGGAGCAAACTGCTGTGTGGGAAAAAAAAGACAATTGCTTGGGGAAAATATGAGAGGGAAATTACTTATTTTTTATCTTACTTTATTATGAATCTGTGACTAACACAAAATAATTAACAAAACCAATCACACACACATAATTGCGAAATATTGTGGCTATAAATAGTTTTAAACACTGTAAATAACTTCCTTGCCTAATTCACTCATGACTTTCTGGACAAAGGGACATTATTCAGTGGTTACTGTGTTGTTCATTGAATCAGTTTAGATTGACAATAAAGTTAAAGAACTGAAATGGACAACAGATGTGTTGTCAAACAAAGAAATAGAATATAACTATGAAAAATAACCAAGAGGACAACCAAGCTAGTCAACAATAAATTATAAGATATAAAGGAACCTGGCTTTTAATTCAGATCAACACTTATTTAAAATGTATTTATCAATGATCTATACATTTTATTTAGTCCAACTTGCTCTGTAAATTCACTGGTATATAATTATACATATCTAATCAAAACCCATCAAGTAGTTTGGGCATAATCCCTACCATTCTCTTATAGGAAGACTTCTATTGCTGAGTCTCACTGAGAACGGCTGAACATCCTGAATCAGTTCGCAGAATCAATCAGAGTGAATCAATCTATAGTGAGTATGGGTATGACTGCTGCTGTTGTATTCATACTATTAATGCATAGGAAGTCCAACATCTACTGAATTTAAAAAGTGAGCCATTATAATGCAAAAACATTTTCTCAGTGACTGATTACATGCAAGGGGCTTGTAAGTCAGTGTCTCATAGTTCTTCTGCATGCACATTTTTGTGTTTTTTGTTTGTATTTAATATTGAGTGCCTATAAATTAAAAGTCAAGTCTATTGTTTCTTCTTCCATCAGTGTTAATAACCTCATAATGTTGCAGGATGTGTTGCATCCCGCTAGATCAATGAGTGTGTTTACTACATCCTCAACAACAAATAAAAGAAAGACTTTCTTAGGAGTCTTGTTTTGTGAGCACAGAAGGCTAGAGTTCAGTGAAGGACAGAGATGAAGAGCGAATGAGAAAGGCCATACGGAAAAATTGGAAAAGTACAGGTAGGAGAAAAACAGAATGACAACACTGTGACATTATAGTGAGACACAGAGTGAGATGTGACAGGAGCTGAACAATACTGAGAGAACAAAAAAAATATGACATAGAAATAGGCGGGGAGTTACGGTCCTCTGCAATGAGGCCAACGCGGAAGTAACTTAAGACTGCATTCTATCAAAAGGCCACCAGGGGGGAACTGTTTTGGTGTTAAAAGGACTTCCGTCTCTATACAAGTCAATGGAGAATTCACCAACTTCTCATATGATTTCTAACCTTTTATGGTCTCAAGCGCTAGTTTAAAGCCTTCTTCAATGCAGTATGATGTTCATTTGTGAAATTTTGGCCTCCCTGATTTTATATTTGATGATAAAGCAGGGTATGCATTAGGGCATAGCTATGTCGTGATTGACATGTTGATTCATTCACAGGTTCAGGAGGGCGGACAGATAGACTGTATGGACACATTGACAGTTTTCTACGGAGTTTTGTGGTTATAGTTAGTCGTAACAGCCAACTTGGTAAGCATCACCAGGTTGCTTTGGGGACGGGGGAGGGGCTTGCAGCAGCACCCGCTGCTCGTTGAGGGCAGAGTGATACATGCTTTCATGTCAGAGTCTCTAAAACATCAGAAAACTCTCCAATAACACCAGAAAAAGCCACTAGATTTGTCGATAGTTGCTTTTGAGAAAAAAAAGTCGCTAAGAAGAGTTGGAAAGTCGCCAGATTTAGCGAGAAAGTCAAGCTACATTGGCAAAACTACACTCAGAAGAGTCATCCTTCCCAAAGCTCAAAGCTCAACAGCCTGCCTGTTTAGTTGGTTGTTGAGCTGTCTATAAAGGGCTTTGAGCCCTCCAAACATTTCCTCCAATCATCATACAGCAGCAGAGCGTCCAACCCGCCCTCTGCTCCATTGACCTCCAGAGATGCTATGGGACGAGTTTGTCGCATTATCCAATGAACGTCTTATCCTGGCTTTTCCCGCCCTGGCCCAAAACAGCTGTTGTGAGAAGCCTCATTTAACACCATTGAAGCTCTCAGTCTGCGGCAGACTGCCAGTGTGTGATAGGGAAATCATGTCGGAAAATAACAGCATTGGCAATAAACAGCTGGTTACAGGATGAAATAGTTGTAAAATCGAACGCATTCAAGTGCAGATTTGATATGATATAAATTATAATTTTAGTGTGAATTTAATATGACAGTTGTGACAATTTATTTGATGAAAGTTTAGAGGAAGGTGAGCTTCCCTTGTTGTCTCAGAGCAATCGCCCCTGGGACAGACGGATGGACAACCCAAAAATATAATGCCTCCTGCCACAGCTGTCACCAGTGCATAAAAAGTCAAAAGTCAAAGGTTACCAGTGAAAAGGAATGGAAGTACAAATAAAACAGACTCAATCAAGAATAGATTACAAACTGAATAATGAATCAATTTTCTTCTAAAAAAAGAAGATTTTGAGAAAGTCTAGCCCAGCTTCTGTTTATAGAATGTTGCTTCATTCAAGATTGTCTGTTAATCTAGTATGTGTGCGCATGGTAGTGTGTGAGTACCAGCTCAGTACCGGCTGGTCAATGCGGGGCGCTGGGGTGCTGCCCCCTCCAAATATCTAGAGAAAGTCTACTTAAACATATTGAGTACTATATGAGCGATGGAGGGATGTGGAGCAGACAATAAAGACATTAACTGTGCTTCTTAGGAGACATCCTAATTTGTCACACCAATATCTTCTGCATGCAGACTATACACTTGTCACCATAGCTTAAGTCAATACAGTGCTTAAATAGACATCAAAGTGACATATTATGGGCTTTTACAAACATAAATGAACAGAACAACATAAATGTAGCCAGGTGAACAGGGGTCACAGTGTTTTCAGCGTATCTGCTATGATTTTTGTTAAGAATACAGTTACTTTGAGAATAGCTTGGTGGCAAATATCACAAGATCACGGAAATCCTGTGTAACGTGATGCACCAGCGAGCTGCAGTGCTGTGAAGCTAGTGACTGCTTAGGTGTGTGATTTTCACCTGTGCGTGGATAAAAACATCCTGATAAATTGTCAAACACAGAGAGAATAATTCCATAGATGATAATCTAACCGAGCTAACAGGCTAATGTTGATGACCAATGATTTTGCATTTTTGTTGATGACTGCAGATTGGTTAAGTGTGCATATTTTGCTTATGAGTTTATATTTCAGTTAATTCATGTTATATACTGCAATATAATTGTATAAACTATATGGCTGGATAAGTCCATTTATTTTTGTTTATTTTATTTTTCATATATAGGAAAGCAGCCACTGCTACTGAAGATTGAAGTTCACAAAGAGAGAGGGAAAACAGTATTTTATATTTATTTTTATTTGCCTGTGATTGTTATAACCCTCAAAATCATAAAATTAGAACTGTCTTCATTTGAGTACAGTCAGGGAATAAAAGAACCCACTAAAAAAATAATATTTCTCTATGTCCTGTCCTATCTTTTATGATCAGGCCACATATAGATTCACATTATATACCAGGAATAGAAAACGCATGCAAGCAGCTACACTGCATATACACTGATACCCACACAGAAAACACAACACTATCCTTGCAGATCCTTGCTGGTGTGCTGGTGCAAACACGCCCATAAAGTTTTGCAGAGTGCAATTTTCCCTTGTTTTGCAAGGAAGTGGTTTGCGAGCAAGTGGTTTCCAGTGTTTGAGGTTTTTATCCACCTTTCACCACACAGATTGGCCCATAATGACAACAGCACAGAGCACAAAAGCCTCAAATTGTGTGTCTTTAATTACCAGACATGTGCACACGCAGAGTTCTCCACAATCACAAACCAACTTCAAGTATTTTGCTTTTCTAGTTCTCTAGTATTTTGTATCTGCAGCATAATCTACTGAAATATCCAAAGACAGCCATTAATATAATTCACCCTAACCCTGTAACATGTTCACATCAGCTGAAATGATAGGTGTTTCTCCTAACAGAGGAAAAGGCTGTGCACATATACACATGGCAAAGCAGCAATTACTTCATTAACACCAGACCGGTCAGGATCTAATGGTTATTAATATTCTAAATTCACTCAGATTCAGGTTGATACCATGGAATTGTTGTAATAGAGCAGCCCTCATGGATTAATCCTGAGCTCCGTCAGAACTGTTAAGACATCTTTATTTTGCAGCTGAAAGTCAGAGATAAGCCAACCACCCCATTTCCACTTGATTTTGCCCTTGATATCATTCAATATCAATCCAATATCATTCAAGCCTCACACGCTTGAAGATTTGAAGACAGAGAGAGAGAGTGAGAGAGAGAGTGAGAGAGAGAGTGAAGAGTGAGTGTGCACGCATTTCACACCAACTATCCAATGTTAATAGATGTTAATAACTCCACCCCAATTGCGTGTGGCAATTAGCCTTTTTTTTGCAACAAGGCTTATTTGCATAGAAAGGGGCCATTCCTGTACCGGATATATGTATATTACCTAATTTACATACACGCAAATGCGACAGGCACACCATAACACTATTTGCTTGGCTGTGCAGTTTGCAGTGGCATTTCAGCCTGTGTGGGTGCTTTGTGAATTACACGCTATCTTTATGTCTCTTTGTACAGATTTGAGCCAGGGCAATACTTTTGAGGATTTGGCACCTTATGTATACAGCAACCAAGTCAAGTTAGTTTTATTTATATAGTGCCAAATCACAACAGGAGTTATCTCAGGGCAGTTTTCACATAGAGCAGGTCTAAACTGTACTCTTTAAATTACAGAGACCCAACATTCCCCCATGAGCAAGCACTTGGCAACAGCAGCAATGAAGTTCCATGACAAAATGTTCAGTGCCTGCCTGAAACTCTTACTGAGTGTGTACCAACAAATTTCCAACGGTATCACTCAGTCTCAAGGCCATACAAATAGTTTGATTTTTAAACATCAAACATTGGCAGGGTACCTAATATACATTATCAGTCGAAGTAACATCCAAATGGACTTTGTGACAATGAACAAAAGCATTTGAATCCCAATATATAATCTGAATGTATAATATATGTAAATATCATGCCTGGGAAATGAATAGGCACATTTCGGAGAATGATATTGGTTTGTTTATTCTTACGGGGAAATGGACTGACTTCACATTTTACAACACTGATTTACATTCATTCAGCTGCATTCAGGTCTCTAATGGAGCCAGTGATCATCTCGATTGGAGCAAATTTGGCAGCTATTTTTTAGAGCATATGGTAATTCTGTACATAGTTTACACATATTCCTGAAGCAAAGAATATAATTTATTCCAAGTTACTTTTTCCCCTCTTTCTCCCTTCAAGTGCTTTCAGACAGCAAGCAGTTGTCGCCACCTTCATCGTTTTCAGCGTAAAGATGTTGGCAGCTGAGCGGCAGCAGCAAGAGAGAGGGAGGGGAGCTGCCACTCTCATGGATGCGCATAGCTATTTACCTCTGCCGTCTGAGCTGATGGTTCAGCGTTTTCCTAGCTGCCACTATGGATCATAGTATGGCCATGGTAACCATAGAATGTCCTATAAATTGTGTCACGTTCCCCTCCATCTCCTCTATTTTATACAACAACATTTTAGCTCTGTGGTTAGAATAGCTGAAAAGTGGCAGTCTGTGGTATATGGTAAAGGCTATTACTTGTTAGTATAAAATTGGAAGTAGCTGCTGCTGTCGATACAAAATGCAGAACATCAACGTCTCTAGGCAGCACAGAGCCTTTAGGCGAGTATTTTTTAACTGCTAAGACTGCTTAATTTCAGTCTATTAAATACACTGCTGGGAACCTAACATGTGTGGGCAAGACAAAAGAATACAGCAACATATAAAGTAAATCCATCCAAGTATAACTGGAGGCAAATTTCATTACATTTTAATTAAGTTTTGTTTGAGATTTAAATTATTAGGATATAAGTAGCATTTTAAATTGTTCACTCCATGGTACTTCAGTTCTACAAAAGTACATTTAAAATGCATGACATGAACTATTGACTTTTTAAGACAGTTTTATAGAAAATTAAGAGGGGGCCTAGGGGATACAAATTAACATAATGCTTTAGATACGTATGGTTATGTATTTATAGCAGTGCTATTATTTTTTATAATTGTTGAAGCTTGAAATGTAAAAACAATAACATTGTCCTGTACATGTCATGCATATTATTCACAATATGATAGATGGATGATTTATCATTTTGTTATTGCCTCCAGCACTTTAACTTGAGAAATCAAAACAAACTACTTACTACTTATAAACTATTAATGTTCTAAATAGTATATAGTGAGTGTGTGTACTGTACTTGATTGCATATTTTTTGTATATATATCAGGAGACATTATGATTGTATAGTAGATATCTTAGAATATAATAGAACACCTGCTATTATTTTCACCCTTTTTTGACCTTTGTTTCTCTCTCTGTTCTTCTATCCCTACTCAATCCTTCCCTCTATCCCCCACCTACCCCTACTCAACTGTTGTACTTTTTGCTGCCTTCTCACTCCTTACCACCTGTCTGTCCCCTAACCTAAAATCTCTCTATAATCTCTCTCCCACTAACTCCCCTCTTCTGCCCCACTCTGTGCAAAAACCAGACAGATGCTACGGTTTAATGCTTTAATTTGGCTGGCTGTCAGTTCTTCAATCTCTTTGATACTTGTACACCTAGTCCCATTGAAGACACTGTGATCCAATTTTGGCATGCTGGCATCCTCTCAGACAAACAGGGATTTGTGAGACGGCACAGGTTTTTTTTTTTTTTTCCTCTGTGCTGTTTGAGTGTGTTGGCATGTTTGTAAGGGAGCATGTCTTTATTTATTTCACCGCATGTATGTGTAGTTGCGTTGGAGGGCAGTCAGAGACACAGAGAGAAAAAGAGAGATTTGTCATTTGGCAGCACAAATTTCATGTAATTAATGCTGCCAGTTTAAGAAGTGCAGTGTTTGAAATGTTTACTAGAGAAGCCAGCACAGCCCTGGAGCAGTACATAGCACAGTGTAATCTGGAGAAGGGGTTGTAAGAGAGTGAATATGCCTATTGTTAGTAGGAGGAATACCTTATTAGCAGGTGGACTTGGGATGTGTTCCAACACTGGCCAATCAATCAAATTGGTTCCTCTAATCGTCTTTCAAAGTTGAAGACTCCCCACCATGATGTACTGACAGTTTATCGACCAAGAGGAGAATCCAGGCCAACTTCAAAGAGGAAGTTGATGTTTTTTTGTGGAAGAGTTTTTTTGTTCCCACAGTTCCAAGATGCTAATTTACCAATAATTTATATACAGCAACCCACATATTAATAGAATGCAGCCCAAATATGCTCCTAATGCCCATTTTAAAGATGAATACAAAATCAGGGGACAATTAAATCACAGCCACTGAGTTTCTGATGCATGTGTGAAAGTTATTTTAGAAAAAAAAAAGATACATGTGTATTTTGATGTTCATTAAAAACAAGGACTAGGATTTGTTTTTAATATAGTAGGCCTAAATTAAATAAAAATGAGTTTATGCAATTTCAAATCAGTGAGTGCTGAGTGAGCAGTGATGATAACTCCAAGAATGCTGGTCAGCAAGTACAGGTTTAGTTTCACTCCAAAGCTGCACATGTGCACATCAATATTCACACACAGGAATAAGCAAACAAAAATTTAAATGTAACAGTTTTTCTTGTTATTTTAAATGTTATTTTGATCTGCATTGTGCCTGATAGAATTGGCAAGAAAATGGAGCAGAGAAAGACAGAGGGGGGCTGTGTTTATGTATTTATGTCCTTTTCCTCAGGCATCACTGAAAGCTAACTTTTTATGTTCCAAACCATTTTACTTCACCAAAGTTTTCCTTTTCTTCCCATAAAAGGTGTTTTCTAAACTGCCACAACGTGTTCTGACCAAAATAAGGAATTTTTAAACTTATGATTCTTTTTTTTTTATGTTTCTGTTCCCTGTCTGAATAAAGTTTTAAGCTTGTAGTTGCTGAGATACATTTAAGTGTTTGTGTTATTTTTCTGAATATGACAGCAGAAAAACAAGTTTTCTCTTTTAGTTGTGGACATCAAGGCGGAAAGCTCAAGTTAATAAGACAGTCCTTGTTCAAAACATCGCAGGCAGAAGAAATGCTCCCAGCACAATAACATAAGCATGAGCTTAGTTAGACTATGTGGCATTAACTAAATTGTTAAATTATTATCCACTGACAAAGTTTCTCAATGTTTGTAACAGGGTAGGTGAAATCATGCCAAGTCCACATGTCAATGATAGACAAGCCAAACAGCAGGCAGAGAGAAAGGGAACATAAAAAGAAAAAGCATAGCTCAAACGCTTCCAAAGCAGTTTCTTTAAACTGTTCCTGAAACCCATGTGCAATGTCTTGTTGTCATAGCTGCATACTTCATTTCACCTCTCTGTAATCCACAACCCTGCAATCATCATCAATCATCAATTTGTGATGAAGGAAGACACCCAGGTACACAAAAAGAAGATGATAACATTTCCAAAACCTACTGCAGGAGTCACATGTTTTGAGTCACACTGCATATCACAAACATGACCTGCAAACAAGCTATTAAAAAGAAAAAAAAGAAAAGTAATGAACAAATGAAGTGATAACTGTGAGGTAGCTCAGGCCCCATACATTGCATACAGACATTGCAATATAGTAAGCAGACTGAAATGCAATTTAACCAGTAAATCAAATAAGTGTATTGTGCATTGTTGTTTATTTCATGTAATGTTATTGTATTATTTATAGGACTAAATTTAACTCCTGCACCAACCATAGAAAATTAAGCATTTTTGAAAACAGTGGAAAGGGCCACACTTCTCAAAATAAGGTGCTAGCAACAACAATGTGGATTACAACTGCACTTAAGTGCATAAGAATATCCAGACAAATGGCTGATTCTGGGAGGCACGTGGCTGTGTGTGTGTATTTGTGTGTTTGTGTATGTTTCATCCACTCTTTTTCCCCCTGATGTCTTCTTAAAATAAAAGCTTTTAAGCCATGTAAGAAAGTAATGGTTTTCACTTGTTTTACCTTGTTTTTGCTTTTTTTTTAATTGCAGAAAGATTACTCAAGTTGTAAAGGGCCTACAGTACATGAAAATGCTGTTGTGTGTCACAATACGTTAGAGTCAGAAAGAAAGACTGTAGGCTCAGAGGAGCAACCCTTGTTGAAAACAAACATCAGGCATAAATCCATTAGGGAAATAACTAACTAAATAAATGAATATATAAATTAAAATCACATGGATGATTTCACTTTTGAGGACTGATACTGCAAAGAGCTTGCCTTTCAGGTTCATTTGCACCTCTGCAGCATGACTAACGTGTGCAAATGATATAAAGTCACATGACGTCCTTATATGAGGATATGAAAAGAGAGATAGAGATAGAAGAAGTGTAAAAAAAGAGGGAAAGAGTGAGAGCTCTGGGTTTCCATGGCAATGCCATTTTGGTTGTATGGCCTATAACAAGTGCAGTTGGAAACAAAGAACGTGAAAGTGAACTACAAAAGTAAAAAGTAAAGATATATAAAGAATAGAATGAATAGAGAAAGTAAGATGCATATAGATTAAAATAAGTAAAATAATCCAAAGCATACCATTAACTCTGTTAAAAAGTATTCAGTGAAACAATGAAATAATCTAAATACTGGCAAAAGAATTGTGCAAAAACCCAGCTTGAACATAAAAGGAAAATGGCATAGCAGAAATTCCAATATGACACTTGCACCTTCAAAATAGTTATTTTTGAAACCTTGACACTCCATGCATTTTTATGAGGTTCAAACATGGAAAAGGTTTTCCACCATGGAAGAAGTGCCAGACAAAAAGGAAATGGCTTTTCAATGTTGAAAATTATCCCGAAGTACCATGAGGCTACAAAGCTATTCACACTGTAGTGCCAATATCTATCCATCTTCTGCTCTGTACTTCAATTCTCCTTTTCTCACTTGTCTGAGTTTGTCACTCTCAGGAATTTGAACTTGTCATCCAGGTCGATTAGTTGTATCCCCTTGTGTAGCTGAGCACAAATCAGAACCATCATTACACACTTTCGTAATTGCTCTTTGCGAAACACATTTTCTCATTTACTCTAATTGGGAGCAGTGTTTAATTCAATTAATTTTTATTTTTTTTCCGAATAATCAATCAGCTTGTGTCAATCAATGTGTTCAAGTTCATTGCATGTATTCGCCTGTGCCCATGTTGGTGTGTCAGTGTGTCGGTGTCCATGGTGATGCTTTTACAGAGTGTGGTTGTGCTGTGTGTGCGGGAGGCATGTGGAAATGCACAAATGGGTCCATCTCTGTATCTGGGTTGAGGCCAACGAGAGTAATTACCTATTACAACAGTACCACACTGAATTGTACCACAACCAAAAATGATAATTTGCTGTTGATTGTCAGACTCTCAGGCTTTTAATGTAGAATAAACCTTTATTCTGTAGCGGCTGTCTTTCATACCCCTGCAGCATTATCTAGTATTTACATCTAACATAGTGTGTGACTATATTATGCATGTGTGTCCAAGAAGCACTCTTTCTCTGACAAAAGAAAGCAGGTCATACTGTAGGAATTCAACTTTTGTGTTATGATATTAGTTTTAAATGTATATTAGTACACAACTGTTATTCTTGATTTGGGTGCTGCTGTCATGATTTTTGTAAATTAATAAGAAAATATATTATAAAGATAGATAAAAAAATAATTCACCTATGACCACCATAACAGGCAGAAGATGACAAGAACAGATGTTCTGTTTTGCCCCTTGCTTGTCCTGTCAGCCTACAGGGAAGGCTTCAAATTTCCCTGTCTGTCTTTTTCAGTAATATTTGCCTTTTCCCTCAACTTCTCAACCTTTTTTTAAATACTAATAACCTCCCCAACCCCCCAAAAAACCCGTATTTCGTCCTTTGTCTCTTTTCTGAATGCTGTAATGTGATTCTTCTTTCACTCAGAAATAGACATTTGGAAACCACACTCTGTGCTATACTTTTCTGCCTCCCTAACCCTAATCCTGACCCTAACAAGCAACAGATAATGCAGACTTCTTTTTCTTTTCCTGCTGTGAAGGAAGAAGAGAGCAAAAGCTAAGCACAGAGGAGAGGAGAGGAGAGGAGAGGAGAGGAGAGGAGAGGAGAGGAGAGGAAAGGAAAGGAGAGCAGAGAGGAGAGGAGAGGAGAGGAGAGGAGAGGAGAGGAGAGGAGAGGAGAGGAGAGGAGAGGAGAGGAGAGGAGAGGAGAGGAGAGGAGAGGAGAGGAGAGGAGAGGAGAGGAGAAAGACAACATCTGGCAGCAAGAATATTAAGCAGCGGCTGGTGTGAATGGAGAGGTACAAGCTTTCATTTCTCCTCTCTAAAAATGAACGACTTTGGTGTCAGATAACCGCTGAACAGGTGTATAAGATGCTGTGTGTTTGTGAGCATGCATGCAATTGTTCATGTGCGTGTTCCCTTCTGACCTTTTCATGCCGGTGTGTAATAGGTCAATGAGACCTTTAAACCAACCGCATCTAAGAGAGCAGTCTCTTTAGCAGTCCAAGTATACACACACACACACACACACACACACACACACACACACACACACACACACACACACACACACACACACACACACAAACTCCTGGCACCCAAACATGAACAGGGAAACACGTACATCCTGAGCAGTATGTTACCCAGATGCTGCAGTGATGTTTTGAATCACACTCAGTAATGGGTGAATGGGCTTTAGAAGGCCACTGTAATTCCTCTCATTTAGTCTTTAATATCAGAGAGACGTCTAATGGTCAACATTTAACTTCCAGGACACACTGCAATTGCCACTTGCCTGATTAGACAAGAGCAGGTACTAAAAGATAGATGGCTGCAGGATGGACAGAAGTGAAAGTGCTATAGAGAGAAGAAGCAGGCAAATTCACAGTGAGCAGAAAAAGATAACACATTATTCATGTAAGTCAAATTCAGATTCAGTAGATTTAATTTTGTGCTTTACCTTTTCAAGCCCCTGACAAAGTTTTGTTTTTCTCCCAAATTATTAACTGCTCAAACATTTCTTTTTTATGAGATCCTGTATCATATTTGAAATTCCTAAATGCTTTGCTTTGGCGTTCCCTTCCCTTGTATTCTCTTCTGTCCACCACCATCAACCTCTCCTTCCTCTCCATATGTTCCTTCATCCGCTTTCTTCACTATTCATGCTGAGTACATGAGCTGAATCTCAACAATGTGGAAACTATTCAATTGATGGGGCGTGTTATCAGTGAAAACACAAGAGCTATAATTAAAAACAAAAACTCATCACATATTACTGCACAGAGATGGGCAAGAAGATTGGATATAACCATATGTGTGTATGCTTGCATGTGCATATATATTTTATATGAATATGAATAAATGTACTTGCGTGTGTGCGTATGTATGTGTGTGCTGTTTACTGGTGTTTGGATGAATCCATGCATTACTTTCATCAGTAGCATTTTAATTATGATAACACTTAATTATAATTACTTTCATATCGCTATGAGCATCATTATAACTCTGTAAGTTGTCATGCATGCATTCTTCTCATCACAGCTTCCAAGCATGCAAGGTGTGTCTGTGTGTGTGTGTGTGTGTGTGTGTGTGTGTGTGTGTGTGTGTGTGTGTGTGTGTGTGTGTGTGTGTGTGTGTGTGTGTGTTTGCATGTGTGTATCTTAAAAAATGATTGTGATTTCACACACATTAGACTTGGCAATGATTCAATAATGATCTTGCTCCCTTTTCTTAAAATTCTCCATGGAGTATTCTCAAGGTGTGATTAACATGATTAAGAGGATATCATGTTTTTTGATGCATAATGGTTTTGATTTCGTTAGATCCAAACCAGTACAGATCACAGAGGAGAGGTGAGGGGATAGGGAATAATTAAGAAGAAGAGGCAGTAAAGAATGAAGGAACGACAAGGCCGAGCAGAGAAAGAAGATATTGCCCAACAAAGCTTTCATTTCCTTTTACTCCTTTTATTTCCTTGCATTTTATTAAGTGTATCCATCTTGCTGTCCATCTTCATTGACGCTTTAAATAGTATAGAGGAAGTATTTTTCTCTGCAAAAAGAAGCTAAGCCAAAAAAGCAGGTAATGAGTACCTGAGTACTATCTACCATGAACAGCTGCAGGGAGTCATTTAATGGAGAGATGTGAAAACAGGAATGTGATCTCTCTCTCTATTATTTTTTTTTTTTCTAGCTCTGACATTACGATTTATACCTTTTTTAGTGTGAATTGCAACAACCTGGTTGCTGTAAAAGCCTACATTTATGTGCAGATAATATGGACTGAGGTGCAGGGAGAGAACATAATGACAGATTCCATGGTTCATGTGCAGGTGGACTCATGTATGCTTCAAAAGGTGCATGGAGAATAGGAAATGTCTGGAGAGGTCGAAAGTCCAGCAACACTTAAAGTACATAGGGTACACAAAGAACAACTTTATTGTTGGACCAAAGCATTTTGGCTTGCTGCCTTTCTCCAGGGTCATACAACACATTATAATGGACATTTAAATGAGTTGAGTGGAGTTTTGACCTCTTCAGTCAGCAAAATAGCAGTTTCCTCAACTAAAAAAAATATGTCAAAAAACATACCTAAACAATACACAAACTGATTGCTACTGTGCCCCATTGAAGGTATAGCTTAAATGAGTCCCCGACATACAGTATCTCTATCTTTACAGGCCCTACTCAATGATCAGGTATATTTAGTTGACTGTTGTCAGTTCAATATTCTGGAGGAATCTAATCAAAGAAAAGCACAAAAATATGATTTCTTACACAATTGTGCAATTAAAAATAATAATGCTGATTAGTACAAATTAGTACATGTTTAACTATGTATTCATGCATGCTTGGCTTTTTAAGTAATGCTTTCCCCAGTTTTTACTAGTCATCAGAACATTTTGCTGGTTCAACTGGACTCTATTCACCAGGGATTCATATTAGCTGAGTCCTACTGCATAATTTCTTGGTGATTAGCAATTATTCAGTGGTTTGGGTCTGTTATACACTACTATAGTATTTAACTCATTTGTACATGAAATTCACAAACATCCCAAAACATTATTTTTCAAGTGCAACAGAGGCAGAATACACAAAAGTATGATATTAGTTGTTCATGTTAACAATACTGACGAGAGGAACACTTTAATTTTTGAAACGGGTGGAGCTTGCTTTTATCTCTGGTGACAAAGTAGCCTCATTTTATTGCATGTTTTTGTGTTGTTTACAAGTCCTTGGGACAATTAGTCAGCTACATAGACATGAAAGTAGTCAACACATTAACAGTGGTAACATCTCAAGGACTGGCAAGTTTCATCAGAGACTTTACGTGTCTAAACAACTACCCACAATGGCACATACTGACATGCACACAGCGATATGTATAACAAGCACGTCACACACATGAATATGTAAACAAGTCTTTCACATATACTTTATGTTCAACAAACATTATCATTTGAGGAATATTTCTTTATTAATGGTGGACAAGGGAAGTGCCAATGTAACATTTCTTGGGAAAAACAGAGGTGCAAATACATAGACATTTGACTCTGCCTCCTTTCCCTCCAACTTGTACCACATTGACTGCTGTGCTGTCTCTTCCTCTCACCTTGTTTCCTTCTCTAGTTCACTGAGCTCTGCTCCTTTCTCCACTTATTCTGTATCCCCCTCTCCTGCCTGTCTTTACCTCTCTTTGGCTTCCCCTAACTCCCTCTAGGCATACACACACTAGCAGCTCTTTCTCCCTACTCTCTCACTCTGATCTCACAAGGGAGCACTCCTGTCCTGCTACTATTCCTCCTCACAGTTTATTTTGCTTCAGGCCTTTCCGTCTCTCCAGCTCAGCTACCACACTTCTTCCCTCCCTTCTTTACTTCCTTCTCTTACCACTATTTCAGGAAATGCTGTCTCTCTTCCAAATCTAGTCGTTCTCCAATATGTTCCTCTTCCTGATCCATCTTTTCATAACAGCAAAAGTAACCATGACAGAGAACCTGAGATGTCTTCCTTATTGGAGTTGAAAGGTGGGATCGGTGCTGCCATTACAAATCCTTTCCCCTCTCTTTTGACTTACTCTTCTTTTTAATCTGTTTGAATCCAGACTCCTTCATTGCTTCCACCTTTTTACCCTTGTGTCTCTTAGAGTCTCTTTACAAACAAACAATTTATTTTAACTTGTTCACACTGAGAAGCCTCCATCACTATTGTTTTCAACCAGCATGTGAATTGAAGTTAGTCACTCACATCTCAGCAGCAATGGGATGGCATCTCCTCCTCTCTCTAAAACCAGATATGGTTGATCAGCCCATGTTCTTTCTCCCTAGGTTTTATCCTGCCTTCTGTCAATTCCATTGCCCCTACATTGCTCCCTTTTTGCTCATTACAGACAGAAAACTGTCATTCCTCTCATCACTTTCACACTGAGCTATTCATGCTCCCTACTCTCCCACCTAGCTCTAAAATCTCAAAGACAACAAAAGAAAGGTTGTCTTTGTCTCAGCTCAACATGCATTCTTGTCCTGTCTATCGCATCTCCTTTCTTCTCCATACTTCACTTGTCTCCACACTCATCTTACCACTTCTCTCCAGCAATTTTCTATATCCTCTCGTGCCTCGAGGCTCATTCACACTGGGTGTGAGTTCAGCTGACTTTCTGTTTGTGCTTAGCATGAGCCACCGCTTTTTCTACCACCCTCCCTTGTCCTTTGTTCATGTTCACACTCAGCTGGTCTCTTCTCCTCCACTAGTTCCCACTTGCTGTGTCCTCTTCTGCACCTCCTGGTTATCACTCCTGCTTTACCGCCTCACCTCCTTACTTCCCTCTTTGGCTTCTTACACTCTTCCTTCACCCCCGCTTCCCTTCACCAGTGAGCCTAACACCTCACACTGAGCTGTTTTCTGCCCTGCATCATACTTTCCATCCTTCATTTCTTACTTTTGTCCCTCCTTCAGAGAACAGAATTACACTTCAAACAGTGCATGATAGGGGTCAGAAAAGTAGCTAAAATGCACTATTGTCCTGCTTCTGAAAAAATATTTTCACTCATTCTATATCTATCTATCTATCTATCTATCTATCTATCTATCTATCTATCTATCTATCTATCTATCTATCTATCTATCTATCTATCTATCTATCTATCTATCTATCTACCTATCTACCTATCTACTCACAAACACATCTTTCCATATCAGACCCTACATTTTCCTCCCCAGTTTTTACCTACACACACATAAACACACACACACAGACTATCAGGGGCATTTTATGCCAGTGTAGCAAACACTGCCTTAACCACATCACCTACGCCTGGATAAAGAGTAATAACTACGCTTGCGTACAGGCATGTGCTAGGCGAGAATAGCAAATAATGAAGGGTGACGAGTGATATGTGTCATGCCACGTGCGAACACAGCGGACGCCTGTGTGCACGCTCATCTCAATGCACAAATAATTTTTTATTATGATGACGAATTTTTTGTTTAATAGTTGCTTCGCTTCACAATTCAAGCAGTGCATGCATTCCCAGGATTAAATGATGAGACTGTTTAGGCTATTTCAGTCTACACGCTAACACGTTAAGGCGTCTGAAGCGTTTGCTTTAGTACAATAGTAACACACGTGTTAACGCCTATAATACAAAACTATAAAAATTCTGCAGATTCCATGGTTGTTGAATATATGTTCACATTTATTAGAATTTTAATTGTGTCTCATATTTATTATTAACCTTCTAACATTATATCCATTTCTTCTTGAATTCATTCATCCAGGGTAGGGTTCGTTGCACTGACGCCTGCAGGAGAAGACGCCATTCGTCCAAAACTCAGCAACAGAGCCTAGTAAAGTTCAAAAGTTTATATTTATTGAAAATAAACATTGATGTAATCATTTCCTAAATGAACAAAATTATCTAATTCAATCCATATTTGTTGGTGTTTAGCCTTTCTAAAACAACTTTTTCAATTCGTCAAAAGAACATTTTCCTCCCACTTGCCACACACAGTAACTGTTTGTACATTGAGACGAGCGTACACACAGGCGTCCGCTGCGTTCACGTGGCACGAATAACCCCTTGCTACTTAATTTCCACAAACATTACACAGCGTGTGCCTGTACGCTCATGTAGAATTGTACTCAACAGTCACGGATCGTATTGATGTCACGTATTTGAGGCCCTATTCAACCGTCACGCATGCGTATGCGCAACAACGCGTGCACAGCGTCTGCACGACGGCTACGTGATGCTCGTCAGTCCATTGAAAGTGAATGGAATTTATACATGCACGTTAGAGGTTTGATGTCATCATGTAGGCGCTGTGCACACGACTTAGTATAGTGTGCTGGCATACAATGCCCCTGATAAAACACACACACACACACACACACACACACACACACACACACCAACTCCAATCTCATATTCACCATCTCTCTCTCTCTCACATTCCCTCCATCTCTATCTCTGGCTCACTCCTTGCCTCATCTAAGTGGTGTGGACTGCTTGGATCATCTGTTCCATTACAACCATAACAGGGCCTCCATCTCTATCTTTCCTCCCTTCCTCTTTTTATGTCATTACACAACTTTATGTTCCATTTTTAAGAAACAAGCTGTGGCCACCTTCCCAGCATCCCTGTGCTGCTAATGGTTATATGGGGTAGCCTCCAGGTGACTGTGCATGTACAGTATGTGTGTCTGTGTGCTAGTCTTTATTTGTCCTGTTATTTGTAGTAATTAAAGTCTGTGTGCGTGTTTCCCATCCTCAAGGAACCATATATACATTTTTGTTGAGTTTTAATCAAAACAATTCCTTGCTGCTGTGTATTGTTTTGTTCTTCTTTTGGGATGAAATAATTTATGAAGCTGTGATGAAAATTACAATATAAACCCTGATAGCATTTTTGGTAAAAATTCAAGAAGCTCACCATTATTACCCATTCAGAAAATTAAATCAGTTGTCTGACCTAATTGCAGACATCTATTGGCTAATATGCGACATGAAATCTACACATTAGGCAAAATTCCTAAATTACATGAACCCCTGCAGGTAATTTTGGTCCAGTGCGGATATGACTAATGTCTGTAAAGCAACTGCTATGACAGGACATCTGTAATGTTAATGACCAGTTTTAATGGGATCAGAGTTCTCTGGAATCTGTCCCCCAGTTTACAGAGAAGGGAGTGCCAGCTGTATTTATGAGCTGTTACAGGAAAAGGCTGCACATTTCACATGTAGCATCATTCCCATAACAAACAGTAATAGGAATAAAATGTTGATAGGCTACACATGTATGTACTGCACCTTAAACTGACATAATTGCTGACCCTCAGTGCATCTATGGCTGCTATGATTGGCTTGTATCTTCTTATGCCCACATTATGGTGAAGTAAGCCCAATTACAATAATAAAATAATATCCTACAATAAACATATAATGCTCACAGAAGATTACTCATAATCCACCTCACCTTACTGTATCTCATGCAAATAGTGCATAAGCCATCCTGGTTTTGGTAAATACCTTTCAGTCACTCTCATCATAGATCAAACCACTTATTTCAACAAACTGAAATACAGTTTTACTTGGCGTTGAAGGCTTCACTCTAAAATGCTCCCTGGATTAACCAGCAGCATACTGAGCTACAACAGGGAGTGCAATGCAAAACTCCCTATACAGAGTGGGCCAAAAGCAAGGCATGAATTGCAGATTGTCCCTTGAGCCATGATGGGACCTGAACCAGAAAAGTGGAGGCTGGGTTGATAGAGGCAAGATTTGCCAGAAGAAGCAGCATGAGCAACAGTGTTGCTGTAGGAAGAACAGTGTAGGTGGGAGTCATATTTAAATGGACCGCCTTGTTGTGAGAATGGCTGTGATTGGTGTGTGACTGATAAGGTATGTTGATTCAATCAATGGCTGTCAGCTGATTACAGCTGGGGCGTAGGACTTCTGTGTCCTGCATGAACTAACGCAATGCTTAATTTAACATAATAACATTATTTGTAAGCCTGCAGCAGACATAAAAACAAATTATTGGTTAAATCATTCAGCATCAGGTCTTGCAGTGACCAAGTGCTCTATAAGACGACACAAGTAAGTAAAATTTAACAAAGCGACTTTCACAAGGTCACAACATTCTTCCCAAGAGTAAAATTGTTAAAAACAAAGTACAGGCCTTCAGGGCAAAAATTATTCATACTAAGAGGGCTGTAGGTGATTTACTAAAGCATGTGTGCAGCTTTGTGTGCCGGCATGAGAGAAAGCATGCAGGTCTGCTTCTCTCTAAGTGTGACTGTCCTACAGAGATGCTTAATTGGTACCCTTGGACATAAAGTGAGCTGTAGCGGACCATTCACCTCATTCATAATTCACCCAACTGACAGAAGGAAAACATGCTAACACAAGAAATATTAATCTGAACTGCACAAGTGAACAAGTGATATTTACGAGTGTCTTTGTGTCCGCATGTGTGAGGAGAATGCATATGTACAATACGCTGCCCTGTTGCCTAGCGCTGGAGTCAGTCATTGTAACCGTATTGATGGTTGAATGAGACAGAAGTCAATTTTCTCTCTAAAGAACAAGTGAGAGGAAACAAGTTTGATGGCCTGTGCAGTATTTCTCTGCCCTCATCCTTGAGGGATCATCTCTCCCAATCCCTGCTTTGGCTCTCTGGGGTCTACTCTTGCAGATTATTATTGCGGATCCATCTCTTTTTCTCCTTCCCTCCTTCTCTCTGCTTCAATCCACTGGGAACTCACACAGAAAATAATCCCTTCTCCCACAAGCAGTGACAAGAATAAAATAGTTTAACAAAGCTAATTAAAAAGTGAAGATTGATGTATATATGTAAGACTGAGTAAAGGATTGAGGTAGCAGAAAAAGAAGAGGTTGATTTGTGAGAAGACATTGTCTGAATCATAACTTCCCTGCTAGCATACACAAAAAACACACAACTGCACTAACATAACAACGGGAAAACAATGTACAATGCTGTGTGTCCATACTGGTTCATACACACACACACACACACACACACACACACACACACACACACACACACACACACACACACACACACACACACACACACACACACACAGCATAAATGATGATATATCATGTAATGAAAGGGAAGGCACATGAGAGGCAACAGTGCCATCACTGCAACCATGAATGCTTTATGGCTATTTAAACAAGTCAATTTCATGCTAATGTGACCACTGCTTACCATGCCAGAAAATTATAAACAACCTTCTGGTGTGGGAGGAGGACTGTGAGCAGAAGGGTTCAAGGGGAGGAAAAGAAAGTAGATAGTGACACAGAACAAAAAAAAAGACAGAATGCTCTCATTTTCCTGGTGTGTGTGTCTATATCTGTGTATGTGCACACAGTTGAAAGATAATAATCATCATGAACCACACAAACTGACTGATTAGCTCTCCCAAACACCATTTTCAAAACTGTCTCTCTCTCTGTATATATTTTAGTTCCACTTCAAATATGTGATCATTGATCATAAAGACACTTGGGAGAAGAAGTGCTGCCGGGTATTTGTGGTAATGGTGTACAGGTGCTCTTTGGATACTTCAGATGCACTGTGTTTCTTCAATCTTGTGAAGGGCTAATTACATGGGTAGAATGTGGTCTCAATCAAAATCAAAATAAGTGCAAAATCCAAGACACACTGCATGGTGTGTCTGTGTGTAAAAACACCTTTATTTCACATGCCAAAGTTTTAAAATGACCAACATGTTGCAACCCACACATGTCTTCATCAGGGTCATTGTGAGCACTAGTTCACACGCATACACTGTGTTGCACTAATGATGTGAGTGGGAGGATTGTTCTCTGTACAATTGCTCTCTGTAGGTGTGCAGCTCTATTGGTCAGAAATGAGGAAGTGGTGCTTAATAAAAAAAGAAGGAAGGAAAAGTGAAGGTAGCATGAGATGGGGAAAGGGAAGTGTAAGTGTTAATAATATATCTTGTAGAAACACTTCTAATCCACCAATAATACACCTTTTACACCAAAGCAGTTCCAGTGCTGGTGCTGGTTCGCAGTCGGTTCAACTGTGAACCAGCTGAGAACCAGTTTGCTTTCCCACTGCTCAAGGTTCTTGCGGGGCTACGCAATGTCGTGGCATCCAATCACAGCAGAGGCTACATATTGCTTCAGTCTTGTTTGCTGTGGTTGTGCTCAATAACCCCACCCCCCGTCCCTTAATGTATCCAGTTCCTTCTTCTAGTCCAGCAAAGAACTGGTGCCACTCTGGAACCAGTTTTTCTGGCCCGGGGCCAGTTCTTTGTCTGTGTGAACAGGAAAACCGTTTCCAAATTAAGCACTGGCCCCAAACCAGCACTGGAACTGCTTTGGTGTGAAAGGGGTATAAGAGAGTACAAGATATACACCAAAGATCTATACTGTTCTGGCGATTTTCACTTCCTTTTATCATTCTCCCTCTTTCTCTCATCTAAACACACTTCACCAAAGCAATTCCTTAATTGCACTCATAGAATGCTACATGCATACATGTTACTTGGACCTTCCCTTACCATTGCAGGAAAAAATTCAGCCACTGAATCAGAGAAGTAAGTGTGTGACTCGGGGGGGAGGGGGATAACATAAAAACAGCTACGGTTTCCTCAAATCATTACACAGAAGCCATTCCAGTTGGACATTTCATGAAAGCACAGAGATGGAAGAGAAGACATAGAAAAGGGGCAGAATTGAAAGAAGCATGAGAAAGATATTCCCGAGTACAGTTATGCAGATGTAAGATGTGAAACAATCAGGGATCGTTCTATTCTAGAGTGAATATTAGCAAGACAAATCAACCATAATATGCCTATCAAATCCCATTTGCTGATATTGTACTGCGTAACATAGCTCTGTGAGTAGAATACCATAAGGATTACAGGAGTTCTTCTTGTTCTTCCTCTTATTTCTCTCTCTACCTCTCCCGCTTTCACTCTCTCTCAGTCCTCTGGAGCCCTAACATTATACAGCGTAATGGAATATCGACAGAGTCGCTCCATTGTGCTTTGGACACACACAATTCAGCCAACAGATGAGCCCATATTCTATTCTAAAATGGGAACCAATGTACTTATAATGTGGAGGGCTACAAAGAGTATGGCGTGGAGAGTACTGTATCTGATGGATCGAATATTGCAATCTAAACCTTATCATTGTGAGGCACAGGGCTGAATCCTTGATGATCATAGCACACTCACTAAACACTGATTTGCTTCGTCTCTTTCATTCAGTCTGTATCAATGCTGAGCTCCCTCACAGACATCTTGTCACTGTTTTTCTATCTTGCCTTTTCAGTCTATTTATCCCATTTCAGTCTGTCAGTCTCTTTCTCTTGATATACGCATCTCTTTTTTGTCACTCTTCTTTCTCTCCCTGCATATCGCCATGGTAACAGGTGATGGAGGCTCAGGTTGAGACCAGAGGTCCTTTGCCAGAACTAGTATAGGGTGCTCTTAATTGGTTATTTATTCCAGAATCTGGCAATCTGATGCATGAAAGTACCATATTTGTCTTTAACTTTACTTTATCATCTTTTATGAGTTAACCTTTTAATTTTCATTGACTTTGAAGCATTAACCTGAAATATAAGAGCCAGATATAATGTATTTTGTTATACATTTCAGTTACTTGCAAAAATTCAGTGATGCAAATGTTGTAAAAGTCCATTAAAATATAATCCTTTGGAACACCAAGGTTGACTTCTAAATATGGTGCATCTAAATATGGTGTACATTCCCTCTTCTTTGTCTTCTATTGTGTATTTGTATACACAGGGCAATCATTAGTATTGACAAAACTCATGCATCTAATAACTTCATTCAATATTTTTCTACAAAATTGTAATGGGATTTAAGGGTAACTGGTAATCTGAAAAAGCCAATATACATTAACAGAAAGAAACATATGTCTGAAAAGATGGCTTGAGCAAAGGAAAGAAGGGAAACATCCTATTATTACAATGAAGTGTCAAACTGAGGGTAAGTTGATATGACCCTTTATATACAGGATAACTGATCCATTGTGTCTTGGTTCTCTTAGCAATTTCACAACTCACTCGGCCACAGTATGATGGGCAAATTTGTGGAAGCGAGGCAGTCGATTTATATAATTGTGCTAGCTAAGTAAAGAAAGGCTAATGATGATTGGGTCAAATGGACCAGAATGGAGTGAAAAAATATTTGTAGGTTTATATGGGTCAGTCACCCTCTCCCAGATAAAAGAAATAATGAGAATAATGACTGTGGGTCGGTCACTCTATAACAGCTAAAATAGAGAAGAAATAAAACAAAAGATTAAAAAACAGAATTAGAATTGCAGTAAGTACAACAAAAAGCCTCATAGTGGTAATGAACAATGCATCAAGTGACCAGCTTTAAGTTAGAACTGGCTGGAGAGGTTTCTCAGTAATTGCATTACCCAAAATGCAGAAAAAGAGAAGAAAACAAGACCACAAGAAACAAATATATCTGTGGAGACACTAGAGGCCTCATTACATTTAACCAAGATTCGTACATGCATCCATTCCTTCATAATACTCATCAATATATTTCTTTGTTGTGGAAAATGTAATTCTCCTCTGAGTTTTCATCTTTAAACTCTATTTCTGCATGCTGTGCATTCATTAAATACTCACTCCATCCTTCCTCTACTCCATTACTCCTCAAGTCATTCCTCAAACTGTTTTTTTCATTCCATCTGAAGCTACATGCAGCTATAATGACTCGTGAATCCCAAATATCCAAACCATCCATTCATTTATCTCTTCACTCATCTCTTCATCTACTTGTCTGTCTATCTATCCCCCATTTGCACATTAATCTATCCATCCATCCATCTCTTTGCCACTTTTTTCATTTACTTCTCCCTCTGACCAAGCTGACGGATGAACTGTAGGACTGGGAAATCATAAATGTGGGTGACCATGAAGGATTCATGGTCACCCACATTTATGATTTCCCTTTAACGTCACTGCCCCACCCATCCCTCCATCTGTCTGTTCGCTGTTCTCAGCTTCCTTCTATTGTCATGTTGCCACAACCTCTTCAATCATTCATTTTCATATCCTTCAGCATGTGCATGTAAGTGTCATTATGTGTGAGGGGGGAAAAAATAGAGAGGACAGCGTTGTCATAGGGATGAGAGGAGGCATAAGAGGACAAGCTGAATGATTTGGTATAAGGTGGAACATAAGGAAGATTTATGGGACCTTTTTATGTGCTCTAATCAAGCGGGTAGCTCCTGGCCTGAAAACTGAAGCCAATGCAGAAGTGACCATCAGGGGGCGACTCTACTGGTTGCAAAAAGTCTGATTGTATGGAAGTCAATGAAAAACTGAACCTAATTTCCACTTGATTTATTACCCTAGTAAACAGTATCCTATTGTGTTTATTGTCTCAATCACTAGTCTCAAGTCTTCTTCAGTACAACATGGTGTTCACTTTGTAAATTGTGGTCCCATGTAGAGTAAAATAGCCAATAAAGCAACATCTGCTTTAGGGTGTGGTTGCTTGCTACCATGGCAACCATGTTGATTAGGTCACATAACCATGGTGTAACCCCAGATTCACAGAGTGTAGGTGTGACTGCTGCTATTACACACTGTGTTTTCTCAGCTCATTAAACTTAACTAACGTTTTGGTCACCTCTTGTTCAGCATTTGGTTGTGATAAAACAGTCAAGTTGTTACGCTCAAAGCTTTAAAAAGGCAGTCCACAAACCAGTGGGTGATGTCATAGTGACTGTGACCATGTGTTTGGGTTCGCTTTTGGGGAGCTGTCTTGATATCCATCTTTATATGCAGTCAATGGTTACAATCTTTTTTTCTTTTCTTTTTTTTGGGTGCATTTTCTTGTAGTTTCTCAGTTAGTTCCTATATGCATTTTATTGAATGTACTTATACTGAAATGACTTGCTTTGTTTGTTTTTTTCAGATGTTTTGATTTTTTTCATGGCTTTGAACACAGAGGCAGAAACACATACATCTTTAAAAGCAAAAAGATGACCAGCGCACCACATGTCACTCTCACGGGTGTGTATGGGTAAGTACTTTATAGAACAGTACTTTATAGAAAACAAGTTATGTTAGCTCAATTTAATGCTTGACTACTCCATAATCTTCAGTATGTCAGGGTGAGTGCAAGGGAAGTGACAGTTATTATCTGTGTGTGAGAGGCCGTAACAGTGGCTATTCAATACCAGCAGCCAAGTAGTTTAGGACTAAATATCTGTCATAAGTCATCATTTCTGAACATATCTTCCACAATTGTTTGATGAAGTGTCATGTGAGCATACCAAAAATGCATGGTTATCACCAGCATTTTCAAAAATGATTATAGATGATGCTAGATTACAGTAATAATTATATAACATTATATAACATAGATACATAAAATGAGGTCATATGATGGGTCAAAGAATACAAGCGTATGTTTTGCTAGTTACATCATTAAATATTTCATGGCATATTTGATTGTGACATGACTCTAAGTAAGCATGTACTGTATATGCAAAAACATGGTTTCATTTCAAGTTCCTCTTGGGTTACCATGTAGAATTTCCTTTTTAACCCTTTTTTCATCATTGCATTATTTATTGTTTCGCTACAATGTACTGATTACAAGTAGGGGGCAGCTATCAGTATTTTTTTTTTTGTTTCAATACATTCATGTTATATGTTCACAGTTGGTCTGTGCTCCATTCTTGTTTATCAGTTTTCTTCTTTAACATTCTTTGCAATTTAGCTTGTCACTGCAAGTTTGTAGCCTGTGTGGATAACTGATTTTCAGTTACAATAAACAACTATTGTCCTCAGTATAGTCTTGCTTGAACACATAAAAGAGGCTATGGGCACTGCCGTGGGTTGATGATGTGCTACCGTGGAAAGTGAGTTGCAACCATCAGTAAGTTTGCTGTTGTAATCACCTGTTCTGTCTGCAAAATGAAGTTTTCCACAAAATGCTCTAGGTTATGCTTCCCTGCTCACTCATTGTTGATGCATAATTTAGGCATACCACTCAATCTCTCTTGCCCCCACTGTGCATTTTGAGCTGAATCACCACTGCAACAGGGATTGTCTAGATCAGCAGACAGACTATGCACACCTGCATGATGATAAAAGTTCTAAGGTCTAAGTTCCCATATTTAGCCAAACCCAACATACACCTGCATGGTTGACTTAGCTTATTGGGTGGTTTATTAAATCAGTAATTAATCAAGGTAGATGCACCCTTTTTTAAATATGGTAAGGTACAATAATGCTGTACTTAACCATAACCCTAAATGCCATTTTTGTACTCTTCACAAACTGTTAGATCCAGGTCAGTTCTTGCTGCACCCCATTCATCCTCCAGAGCTCTGCCAGTAAATGTATACATTTAGAAAATGTGTCTTTTACAGAATGTCAGCTGACTGCCAGGTCGCTCCTTGATGGAGATTGAGCTCTGTCCTCCTTTGGCTGCTGTAACACAAGCATCTTCCTCTCTGGCAAAGCTGATTGTTTGGCACATTTCCTTTGTTCGACTTTCATATGTTTATCATTACTTTTTCATGTGACTTGCTCTGACAACTGAATACTTGAAAAAGAATAACTGATCTTTATGAAATGAAAAACGTACAAGTATACAAAAAAAACTAGTAAATGTAATTTGTCCTATCCACCCCTGTTTTTCATTAAAGGACATATAATTTTGCTCTTCAGGTAGGGTATTCTTTCTGTATAAAGTTCTTGAGTCATACTTGCATTATTTGAATTATGAAATTTAATTTGTTTATTACCTTCCCCCCGTGGCATTGTGATATAACTGCTTGTCAGAAATTTAATAATTAGTGTAATACTTCTTATCTAATTATTCATAGATTGCATTCTCATTCCACCATATCCCCCCATACTACTGCACCTGCCAGGTTTTACTTCTCTTCAGCTTTTTTCCTTGAACATAGTTTGAGAACTGTTATCTGACATGGCCATGTGATCTAATCCTAGCCTAATGCTAATGCCAGCCTACCTATCCAAACAAAGCACACATTACAAGGCAAAATCACTTGGACTACTCACACCAAAGCTATGGCACCAGCCTATCAGACCGCTGGTGAGTTGTACATGTATATAATCTATATGCGTCTGTTTCTCTCGCAACAAGCCTTCTGAGATTATTTATGTATCTGTCTCTGTCAGAGTCTCCAGAATCTTGCTGGAGGTAGAGAATAAGAGATCACAAAAGATTGAGAAAAAATACATTTTGTTTAATCACAAAATGTGTGCTTTTTCATTTTCTTAAATCTTAACTGTCTCCCAAGAGGAGAAGAGCAAATCTGTGAGACAAAAGAAGATTAATCTTAAAACTAAGTTCTCCTCTTCCTTAGATCTCTGTCAAACAACCTATTGAGAAATAAGAGCATTTTTTTTCTCAAACTGTATAACAACTTTGAAATGATTTGACTGTTAGCTGGCTTTGCTTGATTCATCAGTATTACTTTCTAAGTTGTACTGTCAAGGGTTGCCTTTTCTATTGTTTGCAACTATCATAATCGGACCACTTCAAGGACAACTCACATGGAGACACACTGTCAGGCACAAGGACAATATCCAAATCCCTTTGTGTTCCGCTTCTCAAAAACTCTGCTATCCCTTGCATAGGGATTCTAAATCGGCTCTAATAGTCTTATGTTTGCTCCCAAAGGATGCTGATGTGCTATTTAAGTATCTAAAGCACCCTGCCTGGTGCTATGTTAGTACCTAAGCTTTTGAAAAACCATGGGAAAAGCCTGGTGATAAACAATATGACCTAGCCCTGGCTTCTACAGGCTTCTCCTGGCTCAGTTGTGGAAAATAAGTGTTGATGTGCTATTGAGACACCTCATACCCTTAGACACACTCAAACATGCATACACCACTTGACTCTGAAACACAGAAGTGGCTAGTGCTAGACATTTAGGCCAAGCATTTTTATTGGAGGTGATCCACATTTACTGCTCATATTGATAAATTAAGGAAACAGATACTGCTTTCACAGCATTGTGACAGATTTGTGTATAAGACAGTGAGAGAGAGAGAGCCTGCAGACAACATGGTAAAGAGGAGGAAGGGAAAGGGAAAACAAGGACAACAAGGCCCACAAGCAACATGTTGCAAATGTGCTCACATACATCGGCACAGCTTTGCACACATATGTGGATCCATGCCCACGAAGCTCAATCATATTCCCTGAAGAAACATTTACACTCTCTCTTCAACACCATACATAATATACTACAGTCTATTTAGCTGTATCTTGGATCCAGTAAGCAGACAAATTTAAATAAATGACTATTTTAGTATTTACTCCCACTCCTCCTCTTGATTCCTCCTCCTCCTTTCCACTCCTCCAAACCTAAGTGAGTGGAGAGCATCTTTTACTGCAGATTAAAACACTGCAAGATTTTTTTTCTAATTCTCATTTGATTTTGCAGTCTGTTTGCCAAGACAGCTTTGGTGAGGCGGCTGCCAGATTTATGATCACAGTTGCCAGGTGTTTGGATTACGTGCATTGTCTGCTGAGAAAAAGTGGATCGGTATGGGGCAAGAGACAAAGAGAATATAGTTCAGTACAACAGAGTTTCTCTTGACTTACAGTATAGGCAAGTTTTATAGAGAATCAACAATACAGGTAAACCCCTGTAAGGAGAAGATGAAGTTGAAAACAGACTAAATACATCTGCCTGGCATTCAAACAGTATTGTAAGTGCATTAGTTAAGGTTCCTGATTTAGATTGTTCAGATTTCACACACTGAACACCCATATTAACTCCGTATAATTTTAAACAAAATTATCTGTGTGGTGTCGACACTACCTGTAATGGCCTCAGTAGATGTCCATGACCAGTGTCCCTAGACACATTACCCAGTAAACACACGAAAAGCTTTACTTTCAGTAAAATAAAATATAATACATGCAGAAACAGAGTTGGGCTTACTTATGTGGTCCAGTTAATTTTGAGGATATAATATCTATACATATTTGACCACTCATGGCTCTTGTGTAAAAAACTTGAGTAGAATCAAGCAGTTGATCTAAAATACGTTCATCATTATCACCTCTTTGTAAACAAAAGTCACAATGTCAATCAATATTGATATTCTCATCTTATAAACTGTGGAAAAAAGAAGCAAAGGACAATCTTAGAAAAGTCTATAAACTTTAAATGATGGTATACATTTAGGTGCTCAGACTTCAGGACCTTAGTTACTCTGCATGTTGGCTTATGGTAACACTTAAAAAGAAGAGGGCCATTGTAAGTGTTTTAAGTTACATCTGTGTTTTTCCTGTAATGATCGTTCTGATTGGAATTGGAAAATGCTATTATAAACATCCAGCAGGTGTCATTAATTACCAAACTAACTACAGTTCAGAACACAAACTCTTTGATGCACATTGCATCTGTTGTTTTAATCTGTGAACACTTAGGTATCCCTGCTTGTATAAAAATACAAGAAATGAATATGGTTCAATATGTATGCAACAGTATGAGGGTATTTCTTCTTGAACAAAAATCAAGGATTTGTATATTGCTTGTACCACACAGACCCATCTTTATGCGGATAGATTTATGAAGAAAGGACAAAAACATAGCATCTCAGTGCTAATTTGAGAAATTGATATTTGACAATGAAACGTTTGTACGTTCTCACAGCAAAAAGCTGCAGGGTGAAATCAGTGATTTGAATAGAGCTTTTCACTTTGACAGGGATTAACACTTAATAACCAATTACAGTGTTTATATCCCAGTCAAACATTGTACATTTGATTGATGAAAAAATATATAATTGGTCACAATTATATATTGTAGAAAAAACACACTGCTACTTAGTAGGCTACATACCAATCTGACAGCAATTACTTTCTAAATGCACAAAGAGTCTGCAGCTGAGAAGATGGGTGAACATGGAAATCTGTATAAGATGGGATCAAATTAAATGAGTCCTTATGCAATAAAATGAGTAAACAAGTATAACAGATTGCATTTGTTTATATTTTGCTTCATGACACCACATTAAGATGTCAATGAAAATCATCCAAACGGTAAATAAACTCTCTGTTGCTTCCACACTGATGTCACTTCAAAGCTTATGTGCTGTACATGTGCACATACATATTTATGTGAACAACCATGTTAATATTGCCATGCCTGTATGGCTGTGAATGGCAAAAAACAGTAAGCTAAAACCTTTTCCCAGATAAAAGGCTCAGTATTTTCATGAGTAAACATTGTCCTTTTCACTATCTTATATTACAGATTACATACAGGCAGATGGATGGCTAAGGAAGATTTTGAGCGATTTAAGTTCCTCACATAGTCTGTGAGTCTTCAAATATGCTACTCACACATGCACATACTCTCCTACTCATGGACACAGACACAACACAGTGTCAGCAGTGTTAAAAACCAAATGTGGCTCAAATCCTACCCATATGTTGTTTGGTAGTATTTGATTTTTCTGATTTCATGAGGTAATCTGTTCATATACCATCTGAAATTAGCTTTGTTTTCATAGGACTGCAGTAGCTGAAATATTTTCAACTGTACACCCATGTAATTTATCCTCTTAGAAAACGCTGTTCCACCCACGGGACGGGTCAGGGGTGGGAGGTAGCGACATGTTCTTCTGAATGTTTTAAACATCAATCCTTAAACATATATATTCATGCCGTACATTGTTAGAAAGCTTTGATTGCCCTGATTCATTCAAGACCACTCATAAATTATATGGTTCCTCACAGCCGTAATAGTATTAGCGATTGGCTCGGCTAGCCACTCAGCTAAAGTAAGAACAGCTCTGTACATGGAATCGCAGACAGGTGCTCCAATGTTACATGTATCAGATAAAATAAAATAAAATAAGAATAAAATAAATTACAGTAAGGAGGTAAACAAATAAATAAAATGAAAATGAAAAATAAAATCTCTCATATATATCTGTAGATGCGGTGCTGTGGTTGGTGTCAATTAGTGCAAGTGATTTCATGCATTCTTTAAACTCATGTAAGAGACTTCTAAAGTTGGGTGAAATCTTTGAGTATTTGCATTTGTGTATGTGAAATTTTCCATACAGGATAAATAGATTTGTAATGTGATTAATGTCATGTCACACCAGCCAATCGGTGCTTAGGATGAGGCAGCACATGCCTCCAAAGCCAATGAGGACATGTGACCAACGACAACCACAATGTGGGTTTGATTGACAGCTGTTCCAGCCAATGGACATTTTCAGTGAAATGAAGTTGATAACCTTTTAGCCAATAGTCTGAGGTTTCCAACAGTGTGTGACACTACGCTATCAAATTTGGTTGTCCATAAACAAATGCCATTATTCCCTGCTTTCTGTGCGTCTGCCCCGCACACACAGGAGCGTCAGCTTTTTTCAGTGGAGCAAACTTTCTTTTCATGGACTGTTGAAAAATAACTCATTGTTTGGTCTTTTGACTCCACATTTGGACTGCATGAAGCCAAGACCTGTGGCTGTGGCCTAATTGTGTCTATATCCTGCTGAGAGGTCCCTGAATGTCTGTACCCATGTCATTGTATAGGCACATCTATGGGCAAGGAAACAACCCCATTATTCTGACCTCTGCCACTCTTTGTCAGTAAGTCACAGAATCACACAGACACTTTTACAAGAATCCTGAGAGTGTTCCCTTTCCAATGATACCAGACACATCTCTGAGTCTCAAACTATGTGGGATCTGTGCTGCTCACAACTTGGGCATGTCGTTAAGGCAAAAAACATAAAAAGAGGTGCGTGTTTGTTCCTTAGCAAATAGAGTTTTGTGCCTACTGTCAGTGCTATTTCATCAACAGTGAAACAAGCTCATTTCCACCAACGAATTTGACGATTCCAGCTCTAGTGTGGATATTATCCAGACTTCATTTTACTGGTGCAGGTTTTTACTGTTGTGAGGCAGAAATCTTACTTATCTAGTCTCTTCAATTATTCATACATCTAGGGAGGTGCTAACACCAACACACCACAGTGGTGCGCTTTCATGTAGTGTCGGGTGGACTGTTTTGGTAAATGGAGCAAATATATTTGAGGGGTGGATACATTTCTGCCAAATACCTAATGCAAAAAGTTACTCATGTAGTCTGTGGGATGACAGCAATTAATATATACCACACAGAATAATGGGATGATTGGTGCCTTTAAATCAAAGCCTGACTACACAGAGAATCACTGCAGAGTCAAGGTAGCATTACACCCAGGATGTTAGAGTGCATGAAAATTAATTACATGCATCTATATTGCATTTCTAATTACTTGGTTACAGCTGTATAATGATCAGACTAAATCTATTAAAAATATGGTTATCTCTGTAATGAATTCATTCACACTTACAGGAATTTAATGTCTTGGTTCAAGCTGCCCAACCAGGTATAGGTTTTTTAAGAACAAGGTGTCTTACACTTACACATGCAGCAGTTATAACCTTTGAGAGTTCATGAGGGTATTCTAGTTTGATCACTGTTGGGGATGCAGCTCGATGTTTCGTTTTATAGAAAGCATGTTCAAAAGTTTGTTCTTACGTCTTTGGCAACATGTAACCACCTCCTTCATAAGATCTTGCTCAGAGTGTGGGCGAGCTGATACAAAGGCAGAAAAGTAAAGCAAACGTAGGGCTAAAATCCACAGTTTGGACTGAAAAGAAGATAAATAAGTGAAAACATGGAGCTCAACAGTATTTAGAGAAAAAAACAGATCATGTTTAGAGGGTAAGCATGGACCTTGTTGCAATAATAATAATAATAATAATACATTTTATTTGATGGCGCCTTTCAAGTCACCCAATTAAAGAACAAACATTATTAAAACCAGACATCAACCTAAAAACCTAAAAACAAGTGTAGTGCACAGTGTCAGAGTGAATATGTCAGTTTGAACAGGTGTGTTTTGAGTTTGGATTTGAATGTTGTGATGGAGTCTGACTGTCTTATGTGTGGGGGGAGGGAGTTCCATAGTCTGGGTGCCGAGCAGCTGAAGATCCACGGTGCTGAGGCGTGATGTGGGGATGGTTAATAGACCAGTGGAGGTTGAGTGGAGGGTGCGGGAGGGGCTGTAATCCTGGAGGAGGTCACAGAGGTAAGAAGGGGCTAGATGGTAGAGAGCTTTGTATGTGAGGAGAAGGTTTTTGTTTTTTGTAGTGGATGTGGTATTGTACTGGGAGCCAGTGAAGTTGTATGGGAACAGGGGTGATGTGGTCAGACAATTTAGTGCGGGTGATGATCCAGGTGGCCGAGTTCTTAATAATTTGTAGTCTGTTGATGAGTTTGGCAGGGAGTCCGGTGAGGAGGGCATTGCAGTAGTCAAGGTGGGAAGTGACAAATGAATGAACCAGGATTTCGGTGCTGGATTGGGACAGTGATGGGCAGAGTCTGGAGATGTTTTTGAGGTGGAAAAAGGCAGTCCAGGTGATGTTTTGAATGTGAGGTGCAAATGAGAGGGTGATGTCCAGAGTGACGCCGAGGGGCTCTTGACTTGGGGGGAGAAGGGTACAGGGAATCTGTCGATGATGAGTGTGGCTGGGGTGTGTTGTGATTTTGTGAGGGTGGCTTTGAAGCCGATGAGCAGGGCCTCGGTTTTATTGCCAATCTGTTAGCTATTTCAATATTTCCAAACAGGGGCAGATTCTCAAAAGTGCACAACTGTTTAACTGGCTTTGACCCATAGTATGATATTTTCCTGTACTCTCTGAATAATCCACTGTGCTACCATTAAGACAATCAAATCTCAATTTCAATTATAGTTTGTGCCATGGCACTGAGATGTAATTCACTTTACTGAAAGTGAACAAATGAAGCTTCATATCTGCCTCTCAATTTTCAAAGAGCACCTTTAGTTGTAGTTTACCTTCAAGTGCACTTATGAGATCCTTAATGAGTATTCCCTTGATCCTTGTCCTCTCATTGTATAAAATGTGTGAGTTGATGACTACATGTCTATTTACAGCCTGGAATAATGTAAATGTGAGGCTAAATTAAACTAAGGAGTTTACAATCCTACATTTAGATTGAACACAAGTGGAACCAGAGTCCTCCTTAAAGCACAGACAGGTTGACTCACCCTAATCCCAGATCGTCTGAAAGCACAGTTCACAACCTTTATCTACCCACTCCACTACCTGTCTCTCTCAATGTTTCCTGTTTGTTGCTCTCTGCAAAGCACTCTGCAAGCCAGTGAGTCATAAGCTTGGGCACAGCAACTTTTACACACAGTCTTATGCACACACTGCCATATACACACAGAATGAAGGTTGAAAAAATTAAGATGAATAAACTCAGACAGGCACATATTTACACAGACACAGACACACGCACCAAAGCATGCAAGTTTTACACAAAAAATCCAAGCACCTCCTGTGCCACCTTAACCCAGATTAATGCTTGTTTGGCTGCACAGCCCAGTCAACCATGCCAGGATTTTCCAACAGCCAGCACACAGGTGCATCAGGTTAGCACTTAATGCCATGTCCTGTCATGATGTACTGATGAAATGACTCAACAGTTCAGAGTGACTGGCTGGACAATCAGTGGGAAATGTAAATAAATTAATTATTCCATTAATTCATTAATGGAATACAGTCTACAAGTCAGGTTTGGTCTGACAGTACTGTTTACACAGTCACCCAGGACTTCCACCGGGTCCGTCAGTGGAGCGGAACGGCTGCGCCACGGTTTTGCTCCGTCCTCTGCCAGGCGTCAATCCCCACTGGGAGCATTACGGCAGCGGAGCGGAGCCTGCTCTGGGGGAGAAATCTGCCTTTTAAAATGAAGTTGCATTGTTAATACTGTAACTGCGCATCCCAGTCAAATCCGAACAGTGCCTTTAGACTACCGTAATTACTGTAGTAACAGCACAACTAAATGGCCTGATTTGTTAACACATGCGAATTCAGAAACCACCTGCAAACTCAGAAACACCTTCATGGATTTTACAACACGTGCGCTGCAAATATTCACAACACCAGCAAATAGGGAAACAAACGGCAAACTAGATGAAAACGAACTGCAAACTAGATGAAAATGGAAATGTTTCCAGGGGGACCATAATCAGTGACGGACCCACATCCTGTTTCCGAAAACAAAGAAACACAGAATTGTTTCCAAAGAGGTAAGTGTAATGTGTAATTCCAACATATTAAGTACTCAGATAATTATTATTGTCACTCTAATTGATTAGAGTGGCAGAGATCAGCTCCGGTGACTGTGGCGCAGCCGTTCTAACGGATTACATGTAACAGCGTTACGTATTTAAAATACAAAATACGAGTAACAACGGAGAAATTAACCCGGCAACTATTAACCTCCTAAACACGAGAGCCCCCGCCGGCAGGGGGCAACAATCCAAACAAACTACAACAACTACAAATTATATCATACCTCTGCTGTTTTTATGGTTAAAAGTTGTGTCTGGTTGCTTAATATTCCTAGTAACAGCTACTCCAATGTCTCTGGATCATTTTGAGTCGATTAAAGCCAGTTCCCATTTATTTACATGGCATGGGGGATGAATTGATAGCCTGCCTCGTCGTCGTCAATGCGAACACACAGTTTTTGTCTCCATCTGGATGGCTTGAACTTTCTGCTGGAGCCCAGTTTTTTCTTCATTCATCAGTATTTAAGAATAAAAAATGTAATTTAAATTTCCCTAATTTCTGAGCTGTGGAAATTAATAAAGGTAAAATAAATTGATTAAAATAATTTTTCTCAGTTGCAGGACAAAACGTACCACATTTGTGTTTTGTGTATTTGCATAACTTGTTCTCTGAAGACATGAATAAGATCATTCTCTAAGCAAGTGTTAACTAAAATCAGTGTCCCTAGACGATTTTGAAGTAAGCTAAAACTAATTTAAAATTATTTTTTATTACTTTACTTGAGTAATCTAAGGGAATACATTACAGATTACATTTTAGGACATGTAATCAGTAATCTGTAGGGGAATACATTTTAAAACTAACCCTCCCAACACTGGACAAGCCAGACACTCTTGCAAGTAGTGGCACTACTGTCAGTGTTAGCCGAGGAGGAGATGAAGTGGAGAGTGACACAAGTGGCCCTTGTCATCACGAAGATGTGAGTATTAAAGCGGTCGAAATGATAAACTATATTAAATGCTGATTAATGTTCTTATCAATTACAGTAAAAGTGTTGAGATGATTCACTTGTTAGATAATAATCCTCAAGAAAGATTTTAAGGACTTTATCTAGCTCAGGAAATAGAATTTTAGAATAGAGTCACTTTTTAGTTGATTCAAAATCTTTGTTTGGTGATAAATATTTTTCACTGGACAAATTTTAGTGTGATAATTGTATCATGCACAGACATGACCTGAAAGAAAAACAAAAAACAAAAACAAACAAATATGAGCTGATGGTACAAGAGGAGAGGAAAGAAAAAGTGGAAGAACACAAAAGAGAAAAAAAATAGAAAAGGGACAGGAAGACAGAGAAAGGGAGATGAAGAAAACATCACAAAGAAAAAAGATAGAAGGAAAGAAAGACAGAAGGTAAATTTGATAAAATTATACTGTTAAAAATGTTTGTTCTCATAATTGACCTTGTTATCTTTTGTGGTGTCTTATATACAACAATATCCAGGCTGAACCTACTTGCTGCTGCCCACATTGAAGACCTTGTGTTGAGGTGAGAATAAAACTAATGACTGGGTTTGCCTTGGGCCCCCAAATGACTAAATACACCCTCCTATATTCTAACTAATATAAATCTGTTGCTATATTATATTATATCCATTTGATTCAGCTCCATTTATGTTCTTTAAAAGCAGTGTAAGCCCCATGAAGGTATACTGAATGTTTCGTGAGCAGAGAACAGTAAACTCATTTTTATAATTGCAGAAACTGACGACTTCCTATAATTATCCTTTTCAGTCACCAAAGTACTTGTTTTGATTACCCAGGCTTGATTTTGATAATATAAGTCTAAATATGAAATTGATACTTACATGGTACTTAAAACATGGTATGTGGAATCGTTGCTTGTGATTCAATATACCACATTGACCATTCAGCTAAAACATTTCAGTGATGGGGAATGGATGGGAAATGACACTGCACAGCACCCATTTATTTGTATCAACACTCCCCCTCTAAATTCGGATCAAGCAGAGACATGGCAAGTCACAAAATTATAGAGCAGGTATTTGCAGAAAGAAACCCAGGTCCCTTTGTACCAGTCACTGCACTTGATCATTGCTAGCATGAAATCCAAGTCCATAAAGAAGCTGACTTTATCTACCTGCTTTAAAACAGATGTACACAAGATGTCTGTTTAGGTACTTTACTGTCAAACAGACTGACACAAATGAAATACTGTTTTAAGAAACCTTTTATACCTAAGTGATTCTGACTGGATTGTCACCCATGCAACTTTTCATACCCTACAGTATTTTCCCACGGTATTATTCTGCATGTCTCCAAGATCCCTCTATGCT